>JAWQEG010001850.1:50000-259056 GCA_033782935.1 Petrolisthes cinctipes | reverse complement strand
AAGAGAGAGAGAGAGAGTGAGAGAGAGAGAGAGAGAGACAGAGAGAGAGAGAGAGAGAGTGAGAGAGAGAAGAGAGAAGAGAGAGAGAGAGAGAGAGAGAGAGAGACCCGAGAGAGAGAGAGAGAGAATTATGGGGTCTGTTTTTGTTGCCCCGTGTGGAGGGAATCAGTAAGCTTCAATTCAACCCCGCTGCATTACATACACACAGACAAAAGAAAAATCGAGAATATTGTGAATCCCACCTGGAAATGTGATATGTGTGAGTGTATGTGTGTGTGGTTATGTGTACACCACTGAATTTTGTGTTGGATTATGTTTCTGTGTGTGTGTGTGTGTTTGGTGTGTGTGTGTGTGTCGTGTGCTGTGTGTGTGTTTGTGTATACACTACTGAGTTTTGTGTTGGATGATATTTCCATGTATGTGTGTTTGTCTGTGTGTGTACACCGCTGAGTTCTGTGTTGGATTATGTTTCTGTGTGTGTGTGTGTGTGTGTGTGTGTGTTGTATTTCACTGAATACAGTTATATTAATACACGCGTATACACTATGTACAGTCACTCATAAAAATTAAGACCCCCACAGGCCAGTCATCTTCTTATACTTGTGATATCGGTTCTGGCAACAGTGTACGTGATGTCAGTGATGGCGCTTGAGAGATGAAGTTGATTTGCTCAACACATTTGTAACTAATGGTAGATAAGACGAAGCATGAGTTGGGATAATGTTTTCGAGCAAACAAACCTTCCTCCAAACACAACCCACACCAAACCACCTCTGACGTTCACACTCCCGTGAGGCCCACCCAGCGTTGTCAATGTTGGCCGAGATAACCCCGAAACACTAGTTGTGAGCTCTGCTAGCTCGAACCATTCACTGGTGGGAGGGAGAAGTAAGGAGGGATTTGAGGAGGGTAGGGGGGGTGCCTGCCTATACAAGAGAGGTGAGAAATTATTCTTGGGGAGGTGAAAAATGAGTGGAAGCTTTAATAAAAGTACGAAAATACACCCGGTTATCAATCATTTATATACCGATATTCGTGTCAATTATTAACATCATTAAAGGTAAGATTAACTTTTTCATATTATGATGTAACACAAAAACAACCGAGGTAATATTATTGTATACGGTATTTTTTCGTATAATATTCAATGGTTATCATCAAGCACTAAACGCTGAAAAATACTTACACAATAACTGAATAAGAATCATGAACCAGAATGCTCTTTATTAAATGAAGCAAATGTGAATACCTTTATATTACATGTGTCAAGTGTTGATACCACTAACACACACTTCCATTTCCCCCGTATCTACGTAACAGTTTATAATCGTGTCAAATATCAAGGCTCTCATTATCCCTCACGTGATAGCAACCTTGTAATATTCTGAATACTTTTAATAATAGCTCGTTGTATTGAATATAGTGAACACGTGCTGTTTGATAATTTACTATAAATCCCTCAGTATTTCATCTGTTTCTAGGTAACAATTTTTTTTTATTTTGGCAGATAATACATGTGAGCAGAGGCCAGGGAGATTGCGTCTGGCACCCACAGGCTTGTCAACTGTATTTTTTTTTTTTTTTGCATTAATTAGAGATTGACGTTGACTCTAGTCTCGTTAGCCCAAATTAGTTTTGATACTCCAAGAGGATTATGAGTTGGTTGAAAACCACTAAACTGGTAAGGGTATTGAAGACTGAGTGTGGAAATATTCCCTCTCCAACATGTTGGCAGTCCTGATGACTTGAAGATGTGTAAGGTGGTGCAGTCAGTCAGTTCACAAGACAAGGTGTATATGGAAATTCACACTAATATCAACATTGTAGCAGAAGACAGTAAAGACCAATACGACATCAAATACAACGGTGTGAGTAGTGGTCGAGTGTATATGGAAATTCACACTAATATCAACCTTGTAGCAGAAGACAGTAAAGACCAATACGGCATCAAATACAACGGTGTGAGTATTGGGAAGGTGTTCTATGATGGGAAACACAGGATTTCAGACCTTAACACGCCTTCAATAAAGTTTAATTTTAAGAAATGTTGAAAATAGTTGCCAGCTTCTTTATTAACATGTCCGATGAAACCTCAACTGTGCATCCCATGTATTACTTGATGGAACTATTACAATGTTTAAATAATTATGAATATAGTTCTCTCGTAACTCATGACAGATAAAACCAATAGAACCTCTGTCACCAACATTATTATGTTATGTGTGTGTGTACTAGCTTATATAATTATATAAGTATATTACATGCACACAGAAAAGAGAGATACACACGGAGAAGAGAGATAGAAACCAAATAATAATTTTTGCTACCAAGAGACAAATGACAAAAAAAGGGTTTCATAGTCAAATTCCAATATTTCAATACAACAGGTTATTATTAAAAGTATTCAGAATATTACAAGGTTGCTATCACGTGAGGGATAATGAGAGCCTTGATATTTGACACGATTATAAACTGTTAGGTAGATACGGGGGAAATGGAAGTGTGTGTTAGTGGTATCAACACTTGACACATGTAATATAAAGGTATTCACATTTGCTTCATTTAATAAAGAGCATTCTGGTTCATGATTCTTTTTCAGTTATTGTGTAAGTATTTTTCAGCGTTTAGTGCTTGATGATAACCATTGAATATTTACGAAAAAATACCGTATACAATAATATTACCTTGTTTTTTTTTGTGTTATATCATAATATTAAAAACTTAATCTTACATTTAATTATGTTAATAATTGACACGAATGTCGGTATATAAATAATTGATAACTGGGCTTCCACACATTTTTCACCTCCCCAAGAATAATTTCTCACCTCTCTTGTATAGGCAGGCACCCCCCCTACCCTCCTCAAATCCCTCCTTACTTCTCCCTCCCACCAGTGAATGGTTCGAGCGAGCAGAGCTCACAACTAGTGTTTCGGGGTTATCTCGGCCAACATTGACAACGCTGGGTGGGCCTCACGGGAGTGTGACCAGCTTTACAATGTTACCAGAACCGATATCACACCACTTAAAAGGTGTCTTGCCTGGGGGTGTCTTTACTTTTATGAGTGACTGTACATTAGGTCTGTACACATATACACATTATGTACATTACACCCTGGTCAAGGACTATATGCCATAACTGTACTGTACATTATACTAGGTGTGTTTATGAATTTGTAATTATCATAATGTAATATTACAGGTGGGAATAGACTGGATGAGGGTGACTGAGACCTCACCAGGACACAACCAGACTATACAACAATACAACTGTAGTTGGCCACTGCCTCACCATCCTAACCTTACAATTACAATTAATTGTGTTATTTCTAAAGAGTGTGGTACAGTGAGTCAACCCTGTCCCATTGGTGAGTGTAACCAAACTTATCTTATACACATATAACATACAACCTGACCTATCAACACACACACACACAGGAGAAACTCAATGGTTTACATACACACACAGGGGGAAACACCAACCAACAAAATAAATCAGTGGCTTACACACACACACACACACACACACACACACACACATATCAACAAACAGACAACTCATTGGATTACACACACACACACACACACACTTAAAGAGTATTTATAGTGTTAAGAAATAATACCTTGTTCACAGTATAAGTAAATATAATTATAATGATGAGATAATGAGATAGTTATTATCTCTCTAAACTCTCTCCCTATCTCTTGTTCTCTTATACTCAACATGTGTGTAAATATTTCTCTCACTCTCTCTCTAAATACTCAACATGTGTGTTAATATTTCAGACATTATGCAGGATACTACGGACATTGAGAAAGACATTACGGAAATCGAAAAAGAAATGTCTGACCTTGTACCCAACACAACTGACTCTGAACAAGATACAAACTCAACACAGAACATAACGATGTGTGACCAGGTGTGGAAAACAGAAATCCTGAATGTGGCATTGTATGTGCCGAGGCTGGAAGTAGTGACCTTGTTCTTGGCCACGGTGATATCTGTAATTATATACTTGTCTTGGATTAAGTTTGTGGACATTAACATTATGCTGTTCCTTGCTCCAATGTGTCGTAGGCTGGCACTCCTTCTTTTTGGACAAGTACAAGTACCAGACAATCAGTAACAAGGAAACACACACACCAACAGACACAAGTACCAGCCAACCAGTAACAAGGAAACACACCCACCAACATACACCTACACACACAGACATATACCTACACACACAAACAGACACAAGTACCAGCCAACCAGTAACAATGAAGCATACATCACATAATGAACATTGTTTACAGAGAATGACTCTTGATAAACAGGTATAACCTATTCTATGTTAATCTCAGTAATTATCTAATGCCATGTATTCAGTAATAATATCTAATACCATCTTTTCACTAATAATTTCAATGTTTTATTATATGACAATATAAACTGCATATTGTATTAAGTTGATATGTTTTTATATATGACCTGCTGTTATACTGTTGTACTCCACTATAAGGAGTTATAACATGATGTCAACAACTTATATTATATCTATGTACTCCACTATAAGGAGTTATAACGTGTGTGTGTGTGTGTATTTTTGTTTCTTGTGAGTGGGATAGAGAAAGAGAGAGAGAGAGAGTTGGTGTGTTTTTGTCTCTTGTATGTGAGAGAAAGAGGGAGCAAGAGAAAATGTGTGTGTGTGTGTGTGTGTGTGTTCTAAATCTAGAATAAAATGACTGAATGATTTTCACACAGTGTAGTTGGACTGACACACACACACACACACACACACAGACCTTTACTGCTTTTTGTACTGGTATTTACTTTGAATATAACCTGTATTTTAATGAGATAGTAGCCTATACTTACGGTACATTGGAATGCCTTGATTCACCCAAAGTATGCCAGGAAATAATATCAGATGAATTAAAATTAATTGTGGCCTGATGTTGGTGGCAATAGTTTGTTGGAATTATTTGCTTTGATTGTAACCTGTGATTTAATAAACACAAAAAGTTTGCATTTGTTGCAGATCAGTGTTTTATTATCAGTCCTTCTTTGTTTATTCAAGTATTTTATATCTGTGTTGGACAGTGAGGGTGAAGTGATTCATACATACATAGAAGGAATAAAGAACTGATGATAAACAACATTACTCTATAAAAAAGAAAAGAAAAACACACACACAGACACAGGAGAATAGACATTTGGAGAATATGTAGGTTCAGACTTGCTGTAATGAAACGTGGGTATTGACCAACACGATGAAGGTCATATTGGTTGGCTGTGACCGGAGAACACACACACACAGTGGTAGTGGGTGACAGTGGTAGTGAACGGAGAACACACACACACACACACACACACACAGTGGTAGTGGGTGACAGTGGTAGTGACCGGAGAACACACACACACACACACACACACAGTGGTAGTGGGTGACAGTGGTAATGACTGGAGAACACACACACACACACACACATACACAGTGGTAGTGGGTGACAGTGGTAATGAGTGAACGTGTTTGTGTATTGGTCTGTGAGCTTCGGGATATTTTGAAGACAACAAGTGGAGCCTGGCTACATTCTCTACTTTGCTCACCTGGTAAAGTTTAATATAAGGGTGAGTGGACGAGGAAATCCTGTCTCATAAAAGTTTATAGCTAAGAGGAAAGGCTATAGTTAAAGTAAGAAATAAAAGTAATGAAAGCGTCGGTGACGAAAGTGAATCTAGCTAGACATGGCTGGGAGAAATACTATGCAGAGAGGAACATCAGATGATAAAACAGAGAGAGGTGAAGAATGGAGGGATAGTGAAGGGAAAGGAAGAGAAAATGAGCTTCAAATTAAAAGGGTTACACAAATGGAATAGAATATTGAGGAAAATTCCAAGAGATGGAAGGAAATGGTACAAGAGATGAAGGAAGTAAAGGTGTTATTAAGGGATAAGATGGACAAGTGAGTGGTTGGTTAGTAGTTTAACTGTGTGTGTGTGTGTGTGTGTGTGTGTGTGTGCGTGTATGTGTGGTTAGTATTTAAAGCGTGTGTGTGTGATGCAGTGGTTGGCTGGTTAGTATTTAAAGTAAGTGTGTGTGTGTGTGTGTGTGTGTACCAAGTAGAGATGGTTAGTTTTAAGCTGGATGAAGTTAGATTACTATCCGTTTCAGCGCCGGACAGACGGTGTTTTTCGCAAATATCTCCTAAACGAATCGTTGTATCAATATAATATTTCAACACACTATCTTCAACACCCGGGCGTAATTTATGGCTGACATACCATATTCCTATATGTGTTATGCGAGGAGTTTACTCGTGAAAAATAGCACAAAGCTGGCCAGTCATATTGACGCATTCGAACGAAAGTGTGGCCCCCCCAACACCCTCCCAAACCATTCCTAACCACAACTACATCCCCCCCTTCTCACCCCTCCCTCCTCCTCTTCTCCCCCTAACTCCTCGCCTCCCTCATCACTCGTGGCCCTCCCTATTTCTTCCATCACTGTATTATATATTAGAATGTTATGTAGATGTATATGTATAGATATGAATATTAACTAAGAGTATGGTGCAGTACAATTCTATAGAGGCAAGACGTATTTAACTTTGATAATTACTGTACAACAGCATGTTTACATACATGTAGTATGTAGAAGGTCCATGTTTGCAGTCCTTATGGTAAACCATGCAAGTGAACACGATGTACTGGCATTACCTGTGGTCTGGACCTTCTAGGCAAAGTTATTAGATACTGTGTACCTATTCATTATAAAATGTCAACTTGACCCAGTTAATATAATGTTATTTTGTTGACTTGTCCCTTTTATATTTATATTATCACCAAATTACATATATATATATATATATATATATATATATAGTGTAGGATTTAATTATGCAAACATGATAAAACAAAATTTATTCACAATCACTGTCAAGGAAAACGTCATCGTCTTCATCATCACTGGCTTTCACGTTTGTACAATGTGGCAAGACGAAGAACAAACTCTGTCCTGCATCCACGGGGGCAAATGGACAACATCGTTGCTAATAGGTGCGCCTCGGCAGTCAATGATTTCTACCCTGTCACTACTTGAGTCATAGCCTCGGACTGGGGGGTACCTCATACCTCAGAGAGAGGGGGAGGGGATACGGGAGACTGTGAATATTCAATTAAGGCATAAATTGGTTATTTAAAAAGGTAAAGAACACATGAAGCAACCATGAACGATTATATTTAGTTGCCCAAAACCAAAATTAATCATTTTTCTGGTGGCCTTAGACACGTGGGTTATTATCCGGCTATACGGCCATTAACAACGGGATTAGCTATTGCTTTAATGGTCATTTGACCCACCCTGGTTTTCATGTCCACACACAACGGTAACTGTATTAAACAATATTACTAATGAAGGATACGTATATACATACTGTCATAAAAAAAAAAAAAAAATGGAAGGTGGATGGTGTAAATAGGGGGGTGAAGAGTGAAACGGGGAGGGGGATAATGAGATATTGGGGTAGGGAAGGAAGGAATGGTGTGGGGGGATTTCGGGGTGTTGGTGGAGGGGTTACACGAGTACCCCACACTCGTCCGATTCTCTATAACGCCTTAGATATGATGACTGGATTAGGCTTAATATCACTCAGTAAACTCCTAACATAACACATATAGGAATATGGTATATCAGCCATAAATTACGCCCGGGTGTTAAAGACAGTGGGCTGAAATATTATATTGATACAACGATTTGTTTAGGAGATATTTACGAAAAACACCGTCTGTCCGGCGCTGAAACGTATAGTAGGTCATTATAGGTTAGGTTAGACCAAGATTTAATTATGCTAAGCTAAGATAGGATAGAACAGGTTATAAATGAGATGAGGTTAGGTTATGATAACTTCGGTTAGGATAGGATAGGGTAGAGGGTCGAACAAATGAACATTCAAGGAACGGAATTAAGTGAGATAATAGATGATTTAAGAGAAACAAATGATGGATTAATGGAACAGAACAAAGCATTGAAGCAACGAGTCGAAGTAATAGTGGATGAAAACGAAGCACCTCGAGTAAGATTGAATAGCAGCGAGGATTGATTGATTGATTGATATTAGGTGCCACAACAGCAAGGTCATATTGCACCAGAGAAAGGTGATAGAGAGGTGTGACAGCAAGCAGGAGGGATATATAATGAAAAGAGGGATAGTTGAAGAAAGGAAAGGGAGTGGCTGGGGCCGAAAGGGCGCCCAAACCCTTAAAGTATTGCCCACATCAGTGAGGAAAGAGGTAAGGAGCAAGGAGAAAACTTGGTAAAACTGAAACACGAGCAGGAAGGTTGGGTGAGGGTTCATGGAGAGAATATTGTTAACTTTAAAGAGGTTGTTGCGTGTGTAACTAAGGTTATCTATTAGTATCCTGTGCAAGAACTATGAGATGTTTGGGGTGCATCTCTTAGCAGTAATTAGTCCGTTATTTGCTATGGTAGGATGTGTGACAACATTCCTTCAGTGGAGAGCTGTATTTCCTGATTTTAACAATATGTTCATGCGAGTAGTACCTGGTACATTTGAGGGGTTGCTAATACAAACATGTGGTATGTACACTACAAAGTAATGAAACAGCATGAGAAAGGATACAATGGGTAAACCAGATTCATGGGGAGCGCCATTACTCGAACTGACAGTGGAGAATATGATGACAAAATGGGTGACAGAACAAACTAGGTATAGAGGAGCATCACATACAAAAGTCCGCTAGACAAAAGTGATCATGTACACTCGGAATCCAAAATTTGTATCCAGGTCTTGTTGAAGTTTTGAATCAGTTGACATACTAGTGAAACAATGACAACGCTTATCCTGTTTCATATTTGCTTGAGCACGCTATATTAATACTCGATCAGGCTATTCGAAAGAAGCCTGGATACATATTTTGGATATGTGTGTACTTATTGAGTTGGAAATATTATAGGGAGGTGTAGATGTGAGGGATGAAGCAAATAGAGAGAATAGGTTGAATTATGGAAGGACTGAGTTTAGAAACCAAAGAAAGTTCTTTTGGGGTACAGACTGGATGGAGCTGGTGGATGCCGGAAGTGTGCAGAGAAAATACCATATATTTGGAAAAATATGTACGGAAGGAGTATGTACAGTCAAGAGCACTAATAAGTATACAGCTCTGGTTGAAGCTTCGAACAGGCCAAATTCACCAACGAAGTAATTCCAATAGAGATCTTATTGTAGACACACCTGAATACTTATTATTGCTGGTGACTGTATCAAAATATAAGATAAGTAAACTGAAGAAAAAAGAATGGTTCACTGGACAATGTGAGACAGCAAGATTGAGAAAGGAGGAAGCCTGGAATAGAATGCGGAGGAGGAATACACAGAAAAATAGAGAGGCATTTAAAAAGGCAAGAAATAATTATGTTCAGGCAAGAAGAGAGACGAAGAAGAATTATGAGAAAGATATTGTAGCGACATCAAGCACCTTTATGTAGCTTCCATCTCACCTGTTATCGGGGCGCATCTTCTGCCTCACCTGTTCTACCTGAGACAACCCTGGCTGGCCTAAACAGCCGCAGCGCTGTTGTTCATTCACTCGGCCACTAGCTCTACACCTGGAAACACCTCCCTCTCCTGACCTGCCGTGGCCCCTGTCGCTACCTGCCTACACCAAGCTCTCCACGTGTCGCCTGCAGTACCTACCTCTCTCACACTACACGACCACGGCAGGCGGGAATTCACAGCTACAAGGTGCTTGCTACTACACAACCTATGTACTTACCAATAAATTGTTACCGTGTATAATCGAATCTGTTCACCCCGGTAGTAACACAACCACTTGTTGTTACAATATCGTGAATAATTGTATAAAAGAACCTAAATTGTTTCATAGGTTTATAAATGGAAAAATGAAACAAAAGGTCGGAATCAACAAGATAAACATGGAGGGTAAAGTATGTGAAGACGATTATAATATTTGTGAAGTTATGAAGAAGAAATTCCAACACTCAAGAGGTATTTACATAAGAGAGTGAGTTTGATTGGAATAAAGAGGACAGAGGGGAAGTTATACTGGGGGAAATAAAGATGGAGAGGGAAAATCTACTGGATAGAATAAATAGACTGGATGGGTGTGGTGTTGGGACCGATTATGTTTGTAGTATATGTTAATGATATGGTGTAGGGTGTCGAAAGCTATACAAGTCTGTTTGCAGATGATGCTAAGATAATGAAAAGGATAGGGGATGCAAGGAGTTGTGAGGAATTACAGGAGGATTTGAACAAGATTCACAAGTGGAGCCAGGATTGGGAAATTAAATTTAATGCTAAGAACAGCAAGGTATTGGAAATGAGAAAAATTAATAGGAGGTCATCAGGAAATTACAGCATGGGTGGGTAGGCAATTCAAAAGGCACCCGAGGAAAAGGATTTGGTGGAGACTATTCAAAACTCACTCTCACAGGAGAAACACATTAATTAACAGGATAACAGGCACGACATACAGAATGGTGGTAAATATGAGAATGCCTTTTCATTATATGGACGAGGTGATGGTAAAGAAGTTGATAGAGTCAATCATTGGACCTCAGTTGGAATATGCAGCAGTAGTTTGGGCCCCACATAAAAAGAAGCACATTAAGAAATTGCAGAGGATACAGAGAGCAGCAACAAAAATGACACAGAGATTAAGGGAGGAGTTTGGTGTATGGTAATTCTGGAGCAACTGAATCCTCCAAACTATTCCGAGCAACAGAACACCATTATTTTTGCTTTTCTGATCCTGCTTCCTAGCATACTTTGGAGGAAATGTACCCAAATGTACCAAACAAAAAATTACCACCTTCACAGACTAGCCATACGAGGAGAGACTTGAACGATTAGGGTTGTCCACACTGAAGGAAAGGAGGAGGAGAGGAGACTTGATAACGTTATATAATTATATGAAAGGAATAGAGTGGACAGATAGAGAGAACTTTTTGGTTAATAAGGACGAAGGAGAGCGCAGAGTCCATGGTAAGAAGCTGAAAAAGACTAGATGCTGGAAAAATGTAAAGAAATACAGTTTTCCGTATAGGTGTGTGGATGAGTGGAATAGACTGGATTGGGAAATAGTAGAAGCAGTGAGCATTCAGTCATTTAAAGGGAAGCTTGATAAGTATAGTCATGAAGACAGGACAGTCCGTGCCTAACTCATATCATGTAGAACACAACTATCTGAGTACAACTAGGTGAGTACACACACACACAGAGAGAGAGAGAGAGAGAGAGAGAGAGAGAGAGAGAGAGAGAGAGAGAGAGAGAGAGAGAGAGAGAGAGAGAGAGAGAGATTGGAGCCATAATGAGTATCCAGGTCTGCTTCGAATAGCCTGATGAATAATCAGACGAGTGCCAGCAAGTATGAGACAGGATAAGGTTTGTTGTATTTGGTTCACTGGTGTCACAGATTATTAAAACCTTCAACTAGACCTGGATTCTTATTATGGCCTGTAACTATTGCAGATTAAACGTTGTAATTTGTTTACTGGTATGTCATATGTATTAAGACTTCAACAAGACCTGAATTCTTATTATGGCAGGACTGTTATAGGTCAAGTGTTGTAACTGGCTCACTGATATACCGAGGATTCAATACATCAACAAGACCTAGAAGTTTGTTATGGCTTGTGACTCTGACACTATAAATCTTGTAACTGTTATGTCAGAAGATTATAAACCTCATCAAGACAAGGATACTTATTGAGGTTTGTAACTGTTACAAGATAAACATTGTAATTGGTTCACTGGTTTGCTAAAAGATATATAACTTACACAAGACCTGGATACATAATTTTTATGGCTTGTCATTGGAGAGAGAGAGAGAGAGAGAGAGAGAGAGAGAGAGAGAGAGAGAGAGAGAGAGAGAGAGTCTTCTTATGAGAAAAAATTGGGTTGATCACTTGGAGTAAAATAAGGTGATAATAGAGAGACAATTTTGGTTTAGAATTAGTAAGTAACAAACGTACTGAGTTCCTATACGAGAATATCAGAAAAAAACAAAACAAGGAAGAGAGAATGGTGGGTGGATAGTATTTACCTTGACTTTGAAAAAGCTTCTAACAGAGTTCCGCACCCAAGACTTATATGGAAATTACAACATAAAGGAGGAGTGAAAGGAAAACTACTATGATGGATGGATGATTTTCTAGTAAGAAGAAAAATGAGAACAGTACTAAGAGGGAACTATTCTCCATGGCTGAAGGTCATACATCTAGTTCCTCAAGGCTCAGTATTGGCACCAACAATGTTCTTAAATTATATAAATGATATGGAATTAAATGTTACAGATGACATTTTTATGAATATGTTTGCTGATGATGCTAAGGTACAAAGAACAATAAAGAATGAAGACTGCTGTAAACAGTTTCAAGAAGACTTGGACAAAATAGTTAACTGGAGTAATAAATAGCAGATGGAGTTTAATGCAGATAAGTGTCATGTTATTAAGTTTGGAAGTAGTGAGAAAAAAACAAATTGACAATAGAAGCTTGGAATATGCTGCAGAAGTACGGAACCCGCATTTAAAGAAACATATCACCAAATTAGAAAAAGTACAATGAGCAGCAACAAGATGGTTACCAAGTCTAAGAGAACTAAGTTATGAAGAAATAACAGAAAAATTAAAATTACCTAAACTGGAAGAAAACGAAAGAGAAGAGATATAATTATGGATTACAAATGTGTCACAGAAAAGGAAAAGATAGATATAGAAAACTTGTGTCAACAAGGAATACCTACAATGTGAGGACACAGTAAGAACTTAAGGAAAAGAAGAGGAGATAAAGATGTACAGAAAAATAGTTTTCCAAATAGAGTAATAGATCAAAGGAGCATATTTCAAGAAAAAGTGGTGTATGTCAAACACTTACATTACTTTAACGAAAAATATGATAATTGGGTTTTAAAATACAGTACATTACAAGCTTGACTCAATCCTGAAAGGATACAAATAGGTAAGAACACACACACACACACACACACACACACACACAGAGAAAGAGAGAGAGTGTGTGTGTGTGTGTGTGTGTGTGTGTATGTGTGTGAGAGAAATTGACTTCTTCATATATAAGGATTAATTAAGTACATCATTATTATTATTGCTATTATTATTATTTTACAGTACAGAATCAAGGTTTATATTATTATTATTATTATCATTATTATTATTATTATTAATATTATTATTATTATTATTGTTATTATTATTTTTTCTTCCTCCATGTTTACTATCCTCTTTCCAGTCTCGCTCCAGAACAGGTGGAGTGTGGACGTACTCGTGGCGCTCTGCCTCCATTCTCGTTTGTGTTGTTGTTTGTGTTTTTTGTGTTGTTTGTGAGTTCTTGTTTGTGTGTTGTTGTTTCTGTGGTGTTGCTGGTGCTGTTTGTCTGTTGTGGTTCTGTGTATAGTTTTGTTGTGATTGTCTGTGTGTGTGTGGGTGTGTGTGTGTGTGTGTCCCTGGCTGATTGAGTGTTTAGTTGTTTGTGTTGTTGTTTCCTTTCCATCTAGGCCTTGCCTGGCCTGATGGAGAGTGCAGATTCCTACTTGAAGGCCGACTTGGCAATGTCGGAGGAAGACGAGTTTCCAATTGAGGATCACTGGCCTGAGCTGCCTTCTCGCAACCCTCCCCCCCTCTCCTCGGTCACTCCGCAGCTCAGGTTGCAGCCGTCCATCTCCTCAACCTCTACAAAGCAACCTGTTGATGCCTCGTCCGACTCCTCGCAGGATTCCGATGGTGTGGACTGTTTGCCTCCAGCTGCCAAGACTGCCAAGGGTGCTTCAGCTGTGCACGACGTACCTTCTCTGCCTCACCCTGGTGTTTCTTCTTTGTATACCAACTCCTTGCCCTCGTCCAAACTTCCTGCTTTTGCCCCGAGAGATGCCTATGTCAAACTCTCCTTCTCTGGAAACCCATCTACGGACACAAAGCTGCGTTGATTGTCTGATGTCAACAGGGCCTTCCAGTTGCAGCGTGAACTGGCTGAAGTCAAGATGGCTGCTGTCACCTCCCGGTTTGTCTACATCTCTAGGAAGCGTCAGGACATCATTGATAGAGTGAAGGCTGGTGAATTTTTATCTCTGCCTCTCATTATTGAAGACTCACCTGAGAGGCCTCGTAAGTTCCCCAGCTACATCCTAACCCGTTTTCCTATTGATGTTGACCCGAAACTTGCCAAAGTATACCCTGGTGTGTACTTTGCCCGTCGTTTTTTCCAAGATGGTTCCCCCATTAGCCGTATTGTTGTTGTCTGGAGTCAACCCGATCCACCTCCAAATGAGATTTCCTTTTATTTCCTCCCTTGTCTTCCACAGTGTGAGGTGAGAAAACTTCATAATGACCAGCCTTGGTGCTACAGGTGCTGAGGAGTTGGGCATATCTCCCGGTACTGTTCTGCCAGGCCGAAGTGTGCATGGTGTGCGGCCGACCATAATTCCAAGACGTGTCCTGTCAGGGGTGAACCATCACGTCCTGCTGCTTCCACCTCTGAGCCTTCACCTCCTGAAGATACGTCTCGATGGAAGTGTCCACGATGCCTTCAGCCAGGGGTTAACGTGTGGCATGGATGTACTCGACGTAAGGTTCAGGCTCGTGTCTCTACTATTGTTCCGCCTCCACCACCTACACCACCACCACCACCACCTCCCCAGTCTGCTCCTCCTACCAGCCCTGCCTCACCTCCAGACCTGGCCCTCCGCAAGTCTGTTGCTACCCTCATGGCACGATGTACGGATCTCGAAAACCGCTTTTCTGACCATGAAGCCAGGATTGATGGGCTGGTTGCCGCTCAGGCTGCCAATGACTCCAAACTCTCCACCTTGGTCGAGGATCAGCAGGCCATCATCTCAACTGTCACTACCCTTACCGAAAAGATGGATACTGTTGCATCTCGCCTTGAAAAGCTTTTCGAGTCAGTCCCTTCTCCTGGTCCATCTTCTTCTCCAGGTCGCTCATCTGCCCCCACTCACCGGACTTCTACCTCCAAATACAGAGTTCGCTAGTGATTGCCGGCTGGATGTCATCTCCTGGAATGTATGTGGTATCACCAGTTATGCTAAGCTCACTCAACTCAAGGCCTATGTTTTTCGTCATCATCCCAGTGTTATTTTTCTCCAGGAAGCATTTCCAGGACGGCCGCTCACTGCTGGGCAAGCTCCTCCTCTCTCAGGTTATGTGCCATATGTTCATCTGGTAAGGAATGGTCTCCTGACTTACATACATACCTCCTTGCCACATCGCCTTCTCCGTACCTCCACTGATCCTGGCATGACCTTTCAGCTATTTGAGGTTCTACCTGGGAATGGAGTACTCCAACTATGTAATGTCTATTCTGCCCCAGCTAGACTCACTCTTGAGGCTCTTCCTTCTCCAACAGTGCATGGTATGGTGTATATGGGAGATTTTAATTCTCAGCATTCTGATTTGGGTGATGGTACTGGCTCTATTAATCGTAATGGTGTTCGTCTCCTTTCATACATCCGCAAGCTTCATCTGACACACTGGGACACTGGCGGTGCCACTCATTGCCGGGGAGGTACTCTGGATTACATTCTCTCGTCTGGCCTGATAGCATCTCAGGTCCAGTGCTCCTCCGTGCCAGACTTATTCTCTTATCACATTACTCTTCGGTTTCATTATTCCCTAACTGCTGGGTCAGGTGCTTCAGCCACTCGTTTGCGTATTGCTGTGCCCCCTAAATATTGCCCGACTTACATCTTATTTATGGCCCATGTATTCCCTACATTTGACATATCATCAGCTGAACAGTTGTACTCTGATCTTGTATCTGCTACTCATGACTTTTATAGGCTATACGTCTCCCGGCCACACCTCCAGCATCGCCATACTGCCCACTCCTGGATGCTGGATGCACGTATACAGGAGGCAAAGGAGGAGACTGAACGTGATGGCCTATTGTCTCAAGCCATCCCAACCCCTGACCTACTCCATCGTTACCAGATGTCTAGGGACGCTTTAGTTGCCCTGCAGGATTGTGCTCACACTGAGTCTTGGCAGCGGTTCACGGACAGCATCAACCAGCAAACAAGTGTGGCTTCTATGTGGCACCTCATCCGTCAGGTTGTTAACCCCTTCGGACCGACTTATTATTTTTTTTTTTCATCCCCAGCCGATTTCTGGGGGTCAATTTTCAACTTTCATGTAGGCAAATTTTGTTCTTACAGAATGAAAGAGATTGAATTTACACACCAGGAACTGAAAACGGTAGCCTCCAAGGTGTACGCGTTTGCGTATGACAGAGCGTCAAATTCCGAAAATAAATAAATAGTATCCCCTGAAACGCATGAAAGAAAACCTCATATGCTCTGCGTACATCTCTAAATATGTAAATAAACACCTAATCAATGCGTCTAAGTGGTTTTCAATGATAATAAACGTATTTCAGTGTAATTTTGTCTGTCTAGACTCTCCTGGAGTATAGTAGACAGCAGAGAGATACGAGAAACATAAAAAAACACCATGTAGTGGAAAGGTGGGGTCCATGTTGGTGGGGGTAGGTCTAGGCACCACCCACCAGACACCACTACCACAGTCAAACCTTTTCTCAAGGACGTTAGCTTTCCATCGTTACCAAAGCCAGCTCGCTAGCTACTCGCTACAGTTCTTTATAGGTACGTCGACATGTCGGTGATTCGGAGAGAACCATTAATTTGTTTATCACCGATATGTCGGTCAATCGGTCCTAAGGGGTTAAAAAGACACCGGCCACTGCTCGTCATCACACTCCTGCCGTCTATGCCAAACAACTTGTCGATGCCTGGTCAGAACAATCTACCCTAGCCAGTCTACCCATCCACATACAAGATGCACTCGCTTCCCGTGCTGCTGTCCATCGGCTACGTCTAATGTCTGCTCTGTTACAAGATGATGACGATGATGCAGAGGAGATAACTGAGGAGGAGTTGCGCTGTGCTCTCTCTCGGGGTAGAGCTTCTTCCCCTGGTGATGATGGTATTACTTATGCTGTGATGAGCCTACTTCAACAAGTTCCTGGGAACCCTCTACTTCGACTGTACAATCTTTGTCTTCGTGACGGTTGTGTACCACGAGCCTGGACCAGCAGCACAATAATACCCATCCCTAAGCCTTGCACTGCGAAGTTCAGGCCTATTTCCCTTACTTCCTGATTCTGTAAAGTTATGGAGAGAATCTTACTCAATCGTCTCATGTACAGACTGCAGGATCGCCTTTCTCCATGGCTGTTTGGTTTCCTTCCCCAGCGGTGCACACACCACTGCCTAGTCGACCTGTACACTCGCCTTAACAGGGACAGTGTGGTGGCCTTCATTGACCTTCGAAGTGTCTTCGATGTTGCTAATAGAGACGTCATTTTGGATCAACTGGTTGACTTTGGGATAAAGGGTAATCTACTACGGTGGATTCGGGGCTACCTGAGTAACAGGACCTCCCGTGTGTTTTTCGGTGTTGCGCTCAGTCCTTTGCGCAGTTTTCATCTTGGTACGCCTCAAGGTGGTGTTCTCAACCCATTGTTATTTAATATTCTGATGCATCGGTTGCTCACTTCTCGCCCTGATATTCCTGGAACTACAATTACGTGCTATGCTGATGATATCTGTGTTCATTCTACCTCACCAAGGGATCTCCAGCGGTTTCTTGACTCCTTCTCTGTGGCCTCCTCTCACTGTGGCATTATTGTCTCCCCAGATTAGAGCAGAATATTCACATGCCGCCTTCCTCAAGCACAGCCAGTGTTCACCATTGGAGGGACTGTCATTCCCATGTGTTCCCAGTACTGCTACCTGGGTGAGCCAGTCAATATTTGGCCGATTGTTCCTACCAGACCTCAAGACCATCCCATTGTCCAGGACTTATTGGGTCGTCTCCAGTGCCGACTTACACCACTTCAATGGCTATCTAACAACTCCTCGGGCATCACCATCCCAGTAGCCAGGACCATCTATATTGCTTTTATCCATTCAGTTGTTGATTCCCTTTCCCCTGCTTTGATTCAACTTCCTAAGGCTACTCTGGAAACTTTAGAAAAATTTCAGAATAGAGCAATGAGAATAATTCTCGGCTGTCCAATGTCAACCAGGATAGTGAACATGCAGCGTGAGTTGCGTCTTCCCCCATTAATCGAGAGAATTTATTCTAATGTTACTTGCTTCACTGTCAAGTGCCTCCATTTCCCACATCTTTCACCCCATTACTCTCAGTTAGTCAAGACTTCTCTTAGACCAAACTACCCGGTCCCTCCCATACTGCCTGCTGGACGTACTCTTATAAGGTCTGTTTTCTCTGTGCTCCGTGGTCTTAATATAGATATAATGGTTGCAGACATCCCCCCAGGGCCCCCTCCATGGATGCTACCAACACCTGATGTGAGCTTTACACCTACTTCCAAGTCGGAGCTGCCTTCTTTACAGCGGCAGTTTGCTCTGGAACACATAGAAACAGTGACTTCCTCCATCACAGATCCATACTGCCTCTACACTGATGGCTCATTGCAGGTGGATGGTGCAGCAGGTTGTGCTGTTTTCTCGCCTGACCTGGAGTCACCTCCAGGGGGCTGGGTTGGCCGTCGTCTCTCTAACCACTCTAGCTCAACATTGTGTGAACTGTATGCCATTCTGGATGCTGTTAGTCTTGTTTGTCAGTGTGGAGTGAATGCTGCCATTTTTTGTGACTCCAAACCTGCCCTTCATTCCCTCTCTAGTGTTCAGCCCACACACTCTACTGTTATTCAGCAAATTTTATCGTTTTTGGCCTTATTGCGTCATCGTAACTTGACTGTCAAATTTTTATGGGTGCCATCCCATGTAGGTTTACGTCACAATGGTACAGTTGACAGACTCGCAAAGAAAGCCTGTCATCTGCCTCCTCGTGGTGCTGGACGTCCTCTCTCCCTGACATGTTACCTCTCTAAAGTCCTCTCCGCTGCTCTCCTCCCTGTACGGCGACGCAGGGATGCAGAGAGGCCCTTCAGCATCTCTATCACCCATTACGAGTCTGTCTGCCATCACAAATATTCCTACCGTCGTCGAGGCCTCATGGTTCGTAGGCACAATGTAGTCTCTGCTCGTTTGAGGCTTGGCTACCGGCCACCGTGGCAGGTTGCTGATATGCAGGGTGAGCCTCCCTTCACTGAGTGTCGCTTGTGTCGAGCACCTCGTGCTAACACTATAGAGCACTATTGCCTAGCCTGCCCCACTGTCCAACACTTGCTGCCCCAGGGCCTGCCACTTGATGTGGTTTGTCGAGACCTGCTGAACCATCAGGTTCTGGAGGAACTTCTGGTGCGCCACCCTCGTTTTGGTTGATTTAAGTAGGTCATGATGTAAATATTTGTCTGTATGCTTGTGCTTCATTCTGTTATGTTTTCGTGATGTGTGTGTGTGTGTGTGCATGTGTGTGTGTGTGGTCATTGGGTTCTCGTGAGTCCCGCTTACCCTTGTGTTGTGTTGTCTGCCTATTGACTGATGCTACGGCGCAATGAATTTAAAAAAAAAAAAAATCCACATTCCCTAGCCCACCTGAGTCGAAGCCCGAGATCTAGAGCATGTGGTTTCTGGGCGACAGCCCACCTAAAGCCTCCATTGGTTCGATAGTGCTGGATCAGGGTCCAAGGAGTGTTGGAGAGCAACTGAACAGAGTTCGAACAAGTGAATTTTCAAACCATTCTCAACGTTGAAAGAGTTTTAGTAGACTCAGTTTTTCGATCTCGGTTCAGTTCCTCTCCAACACACTTTGGACACTGGTCCAACACTATCAGCCATGGCTGTACTATCAGAGACTTGTCCGATGATTTGAAATAACTCGTGAAACTTAATGAAAATCCCACCACAGTAATGTTCGTGTCCAATATGGTTAACGCAGTACCATATGTTTTCACTAAATTTCACGACACGAGTTTTATCTTTGATAGTACTATCAGCAGTTAATATAGGAAGACAAAAAAAAAAGAATCACTAACCTTGCACACGTGGAACTGTACACAAACACTGAACTGTACATAAACACTTTGAACTGTACACAAACACTTGTAACCATATTTACCTGGAACTATACACACCTGGAACTGTTGGAGCTTGTCTAAGAAGAACGGTGACACTCCCGGATAGATCCAACCCTCTGGTAGGATGCGGACGACCCCCTGTTTGTATTCCTGTAGGTCCTTCCCCACCCTTTCCTTCCACTCTTCGCTTACCTCCTGCACCACCAGCCCCGTCAATAGCTTCCTGGCCATGCTTTTTTTTTTCTGTAACTGCTGCTATTGTGGTGACATTATGACTACATATGAGGCTATGTGGTGATTTGGGTAAATGGTGATGGAGGTAAATGTGACTCCCCATGCTTTGTTGATGACGGACAAAGTGCTAATTTCAACCTTCGTCTGACTGATGCGCACACTCATGTGCATGTGTGATGAGAATTGATTATCAAGTGGCAAGCCTGGTGCCCAAGAACAATATAATAATTAGTTCCTTGTTAACTATTTTGATACCTTAACATTCTCAAGCACGTCACACAGGACACTGCAATCTCAACGACTCCAACTGTATAAGAAAGACGACAGAGTACCACATTTTAAATACATTTATTGATATACTGTATTACTGAAGTTGAGAATTGTTAATTAAAGTATAAGTCATGAAAATCTTCATATGTGCCCTGCTGCAGCCTGAATATGACAAAATTAACGAGATTCCTCAATCCGGATCAGGATTCTCATTACTGATAGATTTCTGATAATTTTCTTTATATACCTAGCATCTATGAAGTCAAACTGAACCTGTTAAACAGTAACTAACTATAGTTTCTACCTTTCAATGACTCTTACTGGTATCGTATCTCGACGATAAATCTGATTGTGAACACTGCTGTCCATGTGTGGTTATTGGCTTGTAAACAATACAGTAAACAGTGTGTACTTGAGAATAAATGACTATAGCTCCACGTTAGGTATCTTTCCTGGGGGGTACAGATTTTTTCTCACAGATGTACCGTACCCGAACGTTCCCACGTCCTTCAAGATCTCTAAACATCGATCTACTTAACTGATAAGATAATTTAGTGTAGTCCTATTCCCTGTCATTAAGATGTTGTTGCTATGAAGTAGTCACTGGGTACTTGGTGTGTTTTTCTTATAATAAAAAAATCACAGTTTACTCTTTACCTAATGTCACGAGTCAGACATAATACTCGTGACGTAATTTGAATTACAGAGAGTTGGAAAATTCCATACTGGTGTCAATATAGAATGTTCTAGAGAAGGTTCTGGAATATTCCATTCATGAGACAAAGGAGACAGGAGTGGTTTAAGTTGTGGGTGCAGGTAGTGTTAATCCGCAGGTACCGGATTAGTAGCCAAAATTAGATAAGGGTCAGGAAGGCCGGGTTTCAACTGAATTTGCCACATTCAGTCATATAGGTGTTCGTACATTAAGTACATAATGTATTAATAATTATGCTAGCTGGGTAACTTATGGTATTGTAAATGATCGTGAAGTGGAGGGGAATTATCGGGAATTATTAGCACGCCATAGGTAAATTGCAATTGCATGTATAACTCAGGAATAAGTGGGTACAATGTAAATCGTAGCCAGTTAGGAAAAACGAACACAGATAGGAGGAGGAGTCAGTAGAAATTTTGATATTTCAGCCTCCAGTTAAGGAGGAAGAATTGGGGTCAGTTGGAACAGGACACACTGAAGGAAGGAACACACTCGTATTGTCAGCTTCCCTTACCTAGATCAATCCTCCACGTGTGCAGTGGGGAGTGATCAACGTAAACGCCGAATTCGTTGTATATTACGCGATTCACAAGGCTTTACAGTTGTATACTGACTAGTTGCATTGACGCTGGTTCAGTGACTGAATTAAGGTAAGGGAGTTGGATCTTTGAAGAAAATTACGAGTGTGTTGTGAGACTCTAAGTGTGAGACATTAGAAAAATATTCCAACTTGCGTAACAATTGATAGAATTACTACCGTGTTAACGTAAGCTAGACTATCGTCACGCGAGCGAGAGCGAGAGGTAACGAGAGCGAGTAGCTAGTTAGCGTTGCGTGAGTGTGTGTGTGTGTGTGAAATTTAATTATTCATGTTGGCATACTGGAGTTGAATAAATATAGAAATTTGCAATTGGTTGTTTAAATGCACCAGTAGATTTGTTATCTATATAAATACATATATATCGGGAAGAACCCCCTTAACATAAAAATAATTATTATGTGCATGGTGGATGGGGCCTAAAACGGGGAGTTAACCCTGAGTACTTTCTTCGCTGCAGCCAACCAACGAAGATCATAAATTAACCGGGCAAGGTAAGTTGTAATTGTCATATTATAAATTACATTATCTATCATTCTCACATCACCGTCACATATTTGGCGCCCGAACAGGGACCTGATTCGTTGTATTAACTCCAGTCACACACGCGCACACTTTCACGAGTAGATAGTCATAACTGTCCAGAAATTAAGGCAACCAAAACGATAGAAAATAAATTAAAAATGTCTACCGTACAAGAATTATTGGGAGAGGCTCAACAATTGGGAATTGAAGGTACGACCGAACTTCAAGTATACGTGAAAACCCGCCAAGAGGAAGAAAGACTTGAAAGGGCGGCCATAAGAGAAAATGAAAGGGAACAGAGAGAGCAAGAAAAATTGAAATGGGAACATGAAAAGGAAGTATTGGAACTGCAATTACGTGCGAGTGAAAGTCAAAGCTCGAGTGGAAGTGAGGGTGTAAGCTCAACCACCGTGACCCCAAGGTTACAACTGTCAAAATACGTAGAGGGAGACGATATCGAGCCGTTTATTGAGCGATTCGAAATGGTTGCAGACACTTATAGATTAGATGATGATATAAAGAAGCTCGAGTTTATTAATTTATTCGATGGAAAAGCACTTAGCATTCTCCACCGACTCGACAGTACCGCCAGAGATTATGAGAACATGAAAAAGGCTTTGTTACAGGCGTACGGGTTGACGGTCGATGACGCTAGGACTCAGTTTTGGCGTGCATCCTTACAGGATAAGGAGACTGTTGCACAGTTTAGTGCACGTCTGACCAGTTACCTGGATCAGTGGTTGGAGAAGGCCGAAACACCTAAGACTTTGGAGGGGGTAAAAGACTTGTTGCTGCGTACACAGCTGGAGAAGTCTTGTCCTCCAGAATTGTCGGCTCAGCTGAAAACCAACAAGGTGAAGATGTTGGAAACAATGGTGGATATGGCCGACGCGCATTTTACAGCGTATGGTTACCATACGCGGATTCAGTATAATAAGAAAATTAATCAGTCGAATAAGCCTTCTCAGAACTTTGCTGGTTCATATAACCAGTCGAGTAAAAATCAGTCACAGCAGCAGAGTCAAATTGTTCGTCCGCAACCTAACCCTCATTTTAATCATATGCAGAAACAAGGTAATAATCACTATTCGCAGCAGTCCAATCAGTATCGTTACCAAGGAAAAAGTAACTGGAAAAATAGTAATAACCACGGTGGAAATAAAGGTTATTATCAGCGATCGGCAGCTGCAACACAGGGTGAACCACAGTATTCACCTGTGGCGGTTCAACCTAGGGTAGAACCACGAGTGCCTCAGTCTGTTCACGAACCTCATCAATTGTGACTAAACGCGACAGGAGTCTCGAAAGGTAAGTCTGGTTTCCATATTTGTCCGGGAATTGTTAACGGGATATCTGTTGAAGTCTTTCGAGATAATGGGTCATCGGGGTGTTGTGTCGCTGATGGTTTAGTTGCTTCTAATGATTTTACAGGGGAGCAGGTAACTATCACTATGATTGATGGTACCAGGAGACTCTATCCTCTTGCTAAAGTTGCAGTGGAGAGTCCATTCTATACAGGCCAGGTAATTGCAGCAGTCATGCAAAATCCTGTGTCAGATTTGGTAATAGGAAATATACCAGGGGTTAAGAATGCGTGTTCAGTGGAAATTTCCACGCAGACTGGTGCAGCTGCTGTAACCAGGGGTATGGCGCATGCAAAGAAAACGGTTGTTCCACTTCAAGTGACAACTGCCGCCGACCTCGTCAATTGCGAGGATGTAATTGCAGAGCAAGCAAGTGACCCTTCATTGGCACTTGTTCGCAAGCAGGCACATGAGGGTGACAGTAGAGATCGACATGGTATTGTAACCAGTTACGTCAGGAGGAGAAACAGGTTTTACCGACGTACAGTAAACCCCGATGGGGAAGAGAGGGTTCAGTTTCTCGTACCAGAGAAATACCGACAGGCTGTGTTTACCCTGGGTCATCATGCTATATTAGGGGGTCATATGGGGATGAGGAAAACAATTGATAGGATTCAGTCTCATTTCTATTGGCCAGGTATGGGGAGAGAGATAGGGAGATTGTTGAGGTCATGTGACGTTTGTCAGAAAACGTGTGACAGGGGTCGGGTGAAGCCCGCACCTCTTAAACCTCTACCGCTAATCTCAGAATCATTTGAGAGAGTAGCGGTTGATATTGTTGGACCGATTATTCCGAGGGCTACGGACGGTGCCAAGTATATTCTTACCTGTGTGGATTTCGCGACCAGATGGCCTGAAGCAGTGCCTCTGCGTGATATTGAAGCCACTACAGTGGCTGAAGCCTTGTTGGATATATTCTGTCGTGTCGGCATACCAAAGCAGGTATTGTCCGACCGAGGCAGTCAATTTACCTCCGCGATGATGGAGGAATTGTGGAGATTACTCTCAGTTAAAGGGTTGAGGACAACACCTTATCATCCAATGTGTAATGGGTTGTGTGAGAGGTTTAATGGTACTCTCAAGAAAATGTTGAGGAGGATGGCAGTAGAACAACCTAGGGAGTGGTCCAGGTATATCTCGCCACTACTGTTCGCGTATCGCGAAGCACCTCAGGCATCGTTGCAATTTAGTCCATTCGAGTTAGTGTATGGTAAACCTGCTCGAGGACCACTTCAGGTTCTACGTGAACTTTGGGACGATGAGGAATCGGATCCCGTGGTGAAAACCACTTATTCTTATGTAATTGATTTGGCAGAACGATTACAGCAAACCTGCGAGATTGCAAAGCAGGAGTTATCTAAAGCAAAGGAGATTCAGAAGTCCTACTATGATAGGAAAACTAAGCTCCGAACGCTACAGGTAGGGGGGAAGTGTCTCGTTCTGTTACCAACAGCTCATAATAAGTTGTTGGCTCAGTGGAAGGGTCCCTTTGAAGTAGTCAAGAAGGTGAATGACCTTAACTACATAGGTAAAATCAAAGGTGAAGCCAAGCGGTTCCACATTAATATGCTTAAGGAGTATTACACCACCCAACAGGGGTGTACTTCCATTGTTACCACATTTGGGGCAGGCTGTTGTAACATCACCTCAGAACAGAGTGAAGAGTTAAGTCTAGTCCGTGGTCATTTTTCCCCAGCAGTAGACATGGTTAGCGCTGCTGTGGTAATTCCCGAGGGTGACGAGGGATATACGCCCAGACGGCTGAAGCTCGTCAAGGTGAGACAGTGGCTGAGGTCTCCGTTTCGGAGAAATTAAGACCAGACCAGCTTGCAAGAGTCAATGCGGTACTGGCAAAATATTCACGTGTGTTCTCTGACAGGCCTGCTGTTGCTAACGTAGCCTGTCATGAGATTCAGCTTACGAGCGACACACCAGTGAGGGTGAAACCATATCCTATCCCTGTACGGCTGATTGATACAGTACGTAAGGAAATTAATGACATGGAAGCAGCTGGTATCATGCGAAGATCGACCGGCAGAAGTATCCTCCGGGTCAAATTACTCGTTAATTAGTGTTAACCGAGTAAATATTCATGCGTAGATCGACTGGCAGAAGTATCCTCCGGGTCGAATTGCTCATAAATTGTTACCTCTCCGAGCGCAACGAGCACGAGTCTTATGCGACTCAGATCAAGGGGGTTCCTAGGGTGTTGGGAAAAATCCGATGTTATATGTATTGTATTTTGTGCAACTTATCCAAGACACGGATTCTAGCGGTTTACTCTGATCCAAGGCTCGGATAATTTACTAACAATATATTGCCTTCCAGAGTTATTATTGCATTATTTTGTGTAACCTTATCCAAGACACAGATTCCAGCGGTTTACTCTGATCCAAGGCTCGGATAATTCACTAATAGATATATTGCCTTCCAGAGATATTGTTGCATTTCCTACATATTATTTAACAAATACACAATGCATTACTTACACCACACTTATATATTGCTTAAATGTGTACAAATTGTACTGAGCAGAAATTACCAGGTACATTCATTCTTGTCTCGGAGTTTCTTCCTAAGATTGAAAAGCTAAAGTAACTGTTGGGAGTTTTCCACTCATTGGCAAAAATGAACACGTAACTGGTGATAGTAATTGACACATACAAGAATAAGTGAAGTGTGGATGAATTGTTATTGTAAAAGTTATACATGCAAAGGCGTCGTTACCACTTCACGAATCTATTAAACATTGCATAGAGCAATGTCTCTTTGTGTGGGCGAATGTCACGAGTCAGACATAATACTCGTGACGTAATTTGAATTACAGAGAGTTGGAAAATTCCATACTGGTGTCAATATAGAATGTTCTAGAGAAGGTTCTGGAATATTCCATTCATGAGACAAAGGAGACAGGAGTGGGTTAAGTTGTGGGTGCAGGTAGTGTTAATCCGCAGGTACCGGATTAGTAGCCAAAATTAGAAAAGGGTCAGGAAGGCCGGGTTTCAACTGAATTTGCCACATTCAGTCATATAGGTGTTCGTACATTAAGTACATAATGTATTAATAATTATGCTACCTGGGTAACTTATGGTATTGTAAATGATCGTGAAGTGGAGGGGAATTATCGGGAATTATTAGCACGCCATAGGTAAATTGCAATTGCATGTATAACTCAGGAATAAGTGGGTACAATGTAAATCGTAGCCAGTTAGGAAAAACGAACACAGATAGGAGGAGGAGTCAGTAGAAATTTTGAAATTTCAGCCTCCAGTTAAGGAGGAAGAATTGGGGTCAGTTGGAACAGGACACACTGAAGGAAGGAACACACTCGTATTGTCAGCTTCCCTTACCTAGATCAATCCTCCACGTGTGCAGTGGGGAGTGATCAACGTAAACGCCGAATTCGTTGTATATTACGCGATTCACAAGGCTTTACAGTTGTATACTGACTAGTTGCATTGACGCTGGTTCAGTGACTGAATTAAGGTAAGGGAGTTGGATCTTTGAAGAAAATTACGAGTGTGTTGTGAGACTCTAAGTGTGAGGCATTAGAAAAATATTCCAACTTGCGTAACAATTGATAGAATTACTACCGTGTTAACGTAAGCTAGACTATCGTCACGCGAGCGAGAGCGAGAGGTAACGAGAGCGAGTAGCTAGTTAGCGTTGCGTGAGTGTGTGTGTGTGTGTGAAATTTAATTATTCATGTTGGCATACTGGAGTTGAATAAATATAGAAATTTGCAATTGGTTGTTTAAATGCACCAGTAGATTTGTTATCTATATAAATACATATATATCGGGAAGAACCCCCTTAACATAAAAATAATTATTATGTGCATGGTGGATGGGGCCTAAAACGGGGAGTTAACCCTGAGTACTTTCTTCGCTGCAGCCAACCAACGAAGATCATAAATTAACCGGGCAAGGTAAGTTGTAATTGTCATATTATAAATTACATTATCTATCATTCTCACATCACCGTCACACCTAAGACGTTTCTTTAACATTATAAAATACATTATAATAACCACTGGATACTAATGTTTCTGCATACTGTGATCCTCCTTACTTGATTATAGCCATGGTACAAAACAAATTTTTCGTACAATATAATTATGTCGAAGAAGAAAGAAAGATAGATATAAAGTATAGGGAGACAACTCAATAAAATGTAGGAAGAGAAAGTGAGGTACAGGCATAGGGAGTAGGGAAAGGTAGCCAACAAAGAGTTATACAGATTATAGAACTCAGCCACACAGAGGGAGACGAGCGGCCCAGTCACAGCACTAACAGCACTAATTATGTAGGGTACTAATGTCGACCACTTTTCAAATTTAACACATTTATTGATTTCTATTTTGTTTATATTAAACTACTTTAATGTAGTACAATATTTATTTTATCACATTGTAATGTTTTATTTCTTTTATTTCGCCATTATCAGCAAAACTATCAGTGTTATGTGTGATTATCACCACCATTTATTACTAACACAGAACACTATCTTTACCATCAGTATTATGATTTCTGATATTACTAATATTGTTTGTTTACAACCTAATTACATATAATTATTTGAAAATTTCAGCAGACAATGTACAGCTGTATATTGCTAGGGAAACTTTTCATATGAGTGAGAGAGAGAGGAGAGAGAGAGAGAGAGAGAGAGAGAGAGAGAGAGAGAGAGAGAGAGAGAGAGAGAGAGAGAGAGAGAGAGAGAGAGAGAGAGAGAGAGAGAGAGAGAGAGAGAGAGAGAGAGAGAGAGAGAGAGAGAGAGAGAGAGAGAGAGAGAGAGATGCCACATAGCGCCAATTATACATTTTTTTTTTAAATTAGCAAGCTAATTTCACATGTATGAATGTTGATAAATTATTAAACAAACAAAATTTTCACTACATGTATACAGTACATGAGGATGTCAGTTTATGATGATATATTTGGTAAAATAGTTATTCATACAATTCTTAACCCACATTGATGGCAACACTTGATCCTTCCCCCTTAGCCAGGTGTAATTAACTGACTCAGGCTGCTGCACCTTAACTTAGGCTGCACCCACAATTCTTTGCATTTTCATATAGTTGGCTTGATTAATAGTATTTTTCATATATTCCTATTTTATGGCATAAAAGCAAGGTAGTTAAAGAAAAATTTACTCCCAGTAGTTCCTGATATCCTAATTCACAGCTATCGCACCCACAATTCATGTGGTTGACTTTCATATCTTGATTTATAAAAATTTTTAGTACTAATTTTTTTGGCATACAATCAATATAAATTTATGCTTATTTATTTTCCAAGAATTTCGCATCATAAATTCCTAATATTTTCATACAGTTAGAGAATGTTTCTTAACGATACTATCTATCCTCGTCCACGGATAGAAGAATACTGAGGGCTTCAGCGACTTTGAGGCTATCCTGACTCCTGAGGCCTGCCCGTGACGTCATGCGCACATGAGGTGAAAAATGGTACAGACATGAGCAGACCTAGTATATTCCCTTGACCTTGGACTGTCGCCTCAAGGAGGATCCGCCTCGAGCCTTCCACCCCCCTTCCCTCTCCTATATCCTACCCCATCCCAGGGGGTGGGTAAACGTGTATATAAAGGGGGAGGAGCGTCTTTTAGGGCAGACATTAGTTGGTATCTGAAAGGTGAAACACATGTGATAAGCTGAGAGACAACGAAGCCGGTTTGATTCCTAGGTTTCAAGAGGTATTCTGTATATATATTATTCCTCCCATACATTCACACTTTCATTATTTTGTTCTATATTCATCCAAGCATAACAGTATATTGTGATTATTATTATTATTGCCGTATGTATTACGTGTGTGTGGTTGAGTTTCATGTGTGATATTGATCTTGTCGTAGTTTAAAGTAATTATTCTATTAGTCTATTATTAAAGTAAGTCATCGTAGAGTAGTAATAACTTGTGATATTCATTTATTCGTTTCTTTATTGTATGTCGGGTATTCTATCGTATTCTGTTGTATACTAATTTCTTGTCACGTAGTTGATTAATTTTCATTAAATATTTTATTGTTAAGTTTTACACCAGTGTGTTTAACTTTCCCATTTACATAGAACTCTGGATATGTTCGGTTGTTAGAGGGTATTATTGATTTTCCGTAAGTAAGGTTAATCAAAAAGGGACTCTGTTTCCCTGTTGTAGTCTGTTGGAGTAACAGCAGATTATCTTCGTGTGTGGCCCTCTAGCGCATCCGTAACATAAATAATTGGCGACCTTCGCCAGGATACCCGATTTCATACTGTGAATTAATTAATTACTTTCAGGTATTATTGTGTGACTATTGTAACAGTGAATTTTTTTTCTTGTACCATATATTTTGTATTTCTTGTGTCGCAATGGCTGAGTGCGTTACAACCCCTCTTCACATTATTTCTCAGAGTGACGTCACTAATTTCTTGTCTTCAAAGCCTACTCGTGCTGAAGTAGAGAAGTTACAGAAGTCGGAATTATTGTTAGTGGCTTGTGAATTAGGTTTGGAGAGAGAAAGTGATAACGTATTTCCTTTGGTGAATGTCATTTGTAGTTATTTGTTTGGTACCTCAGAGTATGAATTTGTTGATAAATTAATGAATACCGAAACTGTCTCCGAGAGCGGATGGAATTCTCGTGACGATGTGAACGAGCGAACAGTTATTGAGGGTCATGGTTTTGTGGATAATGAACAAGCTGAGCGTGACCATGAATTCCGTATGTTGCAGCTTCAGTTGAGTAACAGAGAGGCTGAGCGTGAGAGAGAGCGAGAGGCTGAGGCTCGAAGGGAAGAGGCTCGAAAGGAAATAGAGTTGGCTAAAATTTCTTTGGAACGTCACAAGGTTGATAAAGGCGTACACGTGCCTTCTGCTCCCTCTGTTGTATCTCGTTCTGTCAACCCTACCAAGTTAGTACCTGTGTTTGAAGAAAACCAAGTAGCAGAATTCTTTAACAGGTTTGAGAAATTTGCAACTGGAAATAAATGGCCTAGGGATGAATGGTCTACGTACGCTCAAACTGTATTCACTGGTAAAGCTCTCAGGGCTTTTGACTCACTTTCATTTGATGTATCTCAAGATTATGAGTGTTTGAAAAATGCTGTTCTACGTTGTTACGAGTTGCGACCAGAAGCCTATCGGCAGAAGTTTCGGAATTGTAGGAAGCGACCGCATGAAACTCACTCTGAATTCTGTCATGTGTTGACACAACAATTTAATGCTTGGATGAATAGTGAACGTGTGGGAAGTGATTATGATAAGTTGAAGGAGCTAGTTATACTTGAGAATTTTGTGGGCAAACTTGACACTGATTTGCAATTATTCCTGGCTGATAAACGTGTAAAAACAGTTTCAGAAGCTGCCATTTGTGCAGATGATTATTATCTTATTCGTAATCAGTTTAAACCCAAGGGTAAGGAAGTTCCCAAAGATACTCCTTCATCTACTTCGAATACCTCTCAGCAGTCAAAGAAATTTAGTAACTCCTCAAATTCCACTAATGTCTCACATAATAACAAAACCTCTAAACACACACACAACACACATAATTCTTCTAAAACCCAACGTCGCCCATTTGTTTGTGTATACTGTGGGAAAACTGGTCATACTGTAGATAGGTGTTGGAAGAAAGCGGGTGTGGTCCGGCCGAACATGTTTGTTGCTAATGATACTCCTATTGTTACTGTTTCTGCAGAGTCCCAGAATATTTGTAAGTGCTCCTCTGTTAGTAATTTGTCCCCTACCCAGACTAGGAATGTCCCGGGAGGTGGAATTTGTGGTGACAATGATGTTGCCTTGGAGTGCCATGTTTCAGGAGGTGTGGTGCAGGCGGTGACGAGTGATGTTGCGCCTGGTGTGTGTTACGCCCCATACCTGTTTGATGGAGAAGTTCAGCTGGAAAGTGTGAAGTACCCAGCCCGTATCCTGCGAGACACTGGTTCATCTATTTCGTTATGGGTGAGACCAGACCATGTTGACGTTGGTAGTGATGATTTTGTGTTGATTAAGGGGGTCACTGGATCAATGACCGTGCCCTTGTTACAGTGTGTTGTGAAGTGTGATTTATTTTGTGGTCAGGCACGTGTTGGGGTTGTGGATAATTTGCCCGAGGATGGTGTGGATCTTATCCTTGGTAATGATTTGGTTAAAGGTGATAATGTGGATGTCCCTGTGTTAACCAAAGTACCTGTGCCTGAAAATGATATTGATACCGTAGATGTTGAGGTGTTCCCGGCGTGTGCCGTGACCAGGTCCATGTCTCGGGAGGAGGCGAGTCCTGCTGATGCTGATGATTCTGCCCCCATGCCACCTACTGACGTTGTGACTGGAGAGTGTGTTCCTCCAGACAACGAAGTTGTGCTAAGTGACACATTTATGGCAAACGTTGATGATTTGCCTGAGTATGAATGTGTTACTATTGATAATGTTGATGTGATTAAGCTGATTGAGTTGCAGGCTCATGATGAAGAGGTTCAGAAGTTAAAGAACCTGGCAGTAGATAGTGTTGAGGGTGAAAAGAGTACTTGTTTTTATGTTAAGAATAATGTTTTGTGGAGAAGATGGAGACCATCTCATGTCAATGTTGATGACGGAATGTGGGATTACCATCAGATTGTAGTTCCTAAAGTGTGTAGGCAAGAATTGTTGACTCTTGCTCATTCTAATGTTTTTGCAGGTCATTTGGGAGTAAGAAAGACTCGAGAGAGACTTCGTGCTGAGTTTTTATGTTCTACCATGGTGGCGGATGTGGCCCGGTTTGTGAAGTGTTGCCATACGTGCCAAGTGGTGGATCAGCCAAACCAGCCCCCTCCAAAGTTGCCATTAATTCCTATTCCTGTCACTCAACCTCCATTTTCCAAACTCATTATTGACATTGTTGGCCCATTACCTCCCACTTCTACCGGATGCCAGTATTTGTTAACTATTATGGATCCTGTCACTAGGTATCCTGAGGCATTTCCACTTCGTACGATCAAGGCAAGGAATGTTAATGCCTTGATGGGATTTTTCACTAGGTTCGGGTTGCCTTATGAGATCAAGTCTGACAGGGGAAGTAATTTCTGTTCCAATGTTTTTCAGCAAGTGTTGGCAGAGTTGGGAGTTAGGCATGTGATGTCGAGTGCATACCATCCTACCGACGGAAGTCCCATCAGTTGTGTCACGTCAACATGTTGAAGCAGTACCATCGACCACCTGGTACTGTGGCAGCTGTGCAACATGTCTCTGCCACTACTGTTCAAGATACTTGTGCTGAACCTGAGGAGGATGTCGTGTGTGACTTCCAAGACTGCAGTTGGTTGGAGAATGGTGAAACCGAGTCAACGCTGCAGGCTAAGCTTGTACATCTTCCCCGTGACCAGGCGGTTCAGCTGACCACCCTGCTGTCATGTCACCAGGGCGTATTTGCCAGTGCGCCTGGGAGGACTGATTGGGTTTGGCATGATGTCAATGTGGGTGACGCTGTGCCTGTGAAGTTGCCACCATACCGGATCAGTCCTCGTCACGTTGAGCTGCTGCGTCAGGAGATCCTTTACATGTTGGACCACCAGCTTATTTTGCCATGTACCAGTGAATGGAGTTCCCCTGTGACCTTACAACCCAAGGCGGATGGAATGCCTTTTGGAATGAAGAATGCCCCAGCCACTTTCCAACGTCTGATGAACAGAGTTGTGAATGGACAAAATAGTTGTGTGTTGTATTTGGACGACGTAGTGATATACTCTGATACTTGGGAACAACATCTTCACGAACTTCAGAAGTTTATGTTAAGACTCTCCGAAGCTGGACTAGTGATTAACTTGAAAAAGTGTGAGTTCGTGCATGCCCAAGTACAGTATTTGGGTTATGTTGTTGGACGGGGTGTTGTTTGTCCACCAGATTCTAAAGTGGAGGCTATTAAAGACTTTCCCCGACCCAGTAACCGTCGTGAACTCCGTAGATTCCTTGGTTGTATAAGATACTATAGGAGGTTCTTGAAAAACTTTGCAACTGTTGTGGCCCCTCTCACTGAGTTGTTGAGGAAGGAACACAAGTTTGTGTGGAGCAATGATTGTGAACAGAGTTTCTTGAATGTCAAGGACATATTGATGAGTTATCCTGTTATGATGGCACCTAATTTTGAGAAATCTTTTGTTCTTGCTGCTGATGCCAGCAATGTAGGAGCTGGTGCTGTGTTACTGCAGGAGGATGATCAAGGGGTAGAGCATCCTGTTTGTTACTACAGTAAGAAGTTTAATAGTGTTCAAATGAATTATTCAGTAATTGAGAAGGAACTTCTAGCCCTGATCCTCGCCTTGCAGCATTTCTCTGTTTATGTCTCTGCATTTGGCCCCACCATTAAAGTGTATACTGATCACCATCCCCTTAAATATCTTAGTAGTTTGGGAACTAAGAACCAGCGACTGACTCGTTGGAGTTTGTTCTTGCAACAGTACAGTTTGGATGTGAGACATATAAGGGGGACCGACAATGTAATTGCCGATTGTCTATCTCGAAAATAGGCCGAGATTTTTCTTTTATTTTTGTGAACCACTCGCAAGAACGAATTTTTGGTTGGAAAATTCTTTCTTGGGTGTGGGCGTGTTATGTATCCCAGTATTTGCAGTTACGTTGTACAAATACAAATGTGTTGCCTAATATTTCCCACGGTTCTCGTGTGTTTGTTCGTGCGTGCGTTTCCCAGACAGACTGTCGCCTCAAGGAGGATCCGCCTCGAGCCTTCCACCCTCCTTCCCTCTCCTATATCCTACCCCAACCCAGGGGGTGGGTAAAAGTGTATATAAAGGGGGAGGAGCGTCTTTTAGGGCAGACATTAGTTGGTATCTGAAAGGTGAAACAAATGTGATAAGCTGAGAGACAACGAAGCCGGTTTGATTCCTAGGTTTCTAGAGGTATTCTGTATATATATTATTCCTCCCATACATTCACACTTTCATTATTTTGTTCTATATTCATTCAAGCATAACAGTGTATTGTGATTATTATTATTATTGCCGTATGTATTACGTGTGTGTGGTTGAGTTTCATGTGTGATATTGATCTTGTCGTAGTTTAAAGTAATTATTCTATTAGTCTATTATTAAAGTAAGTCATCGTAGAGTAGTAATAACTTGTGATATTCATTTATTCGTTTCTTTAATGTATGTCGGGTATTCTATCGTATTCTGTTGTATACTAATTTCTTGTCACGTAGTTGATTAATTCATTAAATATTTTATTGTTAAGTTTTACACCAGTGTGTTTAACTTTCCCATTTACATAGAACTCTGGATATGTTCGGTTGTTAGAGGGTATTATTGATTTTCCGTAAGTAAGGTTAATCAAAAAGGGACTCTGTTTCCCTGTTGTAGTCTGTTGGAGTAACAGCAGATTATCTTCGTGTGTGGCCCTCTAGCGCATCCGTAACAAAGGCTCGTCAAAAGAACCCACAAACCTTTTGTAATATTGACGTGAAAGCAATGGAGTAGAGTGTAAGTCAGACAACAAGAGTGATGGAAGGCAAGTAACGGCAGACTGACCAAGAGAAATGTAGGTAAAAGTAAGATCCTGCCGGAGTTCTCACCTGAGCCAAGTTTTGGTGATTTACTGCTGCAAACCTCATACCTCACACACACACATCACTGTACCACTTATGCATCATTATATACACACACACACACACACAAATCACTGTAACACACACACACACACACACACACACACATCATTGTAACACACACATGTGCTAGCGAGGAGCGGATCACTTACACATGAAGTTCTGTTGTTGATGTTGTTGGCTGGCTGTTGTCTCTTCGGAGTATTTTTAGAATAGATTATATTATTATTATTATTATTATTATAATGTGGAGAGTTAGCAAGCCTTGTTCTTTGTTTAACAAGATTTTATTAACCCAAGTAGTAGTACAGATTCACAAAAGGCTTAAGTTAGACTTATAGCTAACTTTAAAGAGAGAGAGATAGCTATGAGATACCCTGTGCAGCGAATGGTTATCTCAAGCAGACTACCGTATTGGAGGTACAGTAGGAGCTCTCTGTGTGACTTGTGACGTCACTAATTGCTGATGAAGCTTGGTTCCCATGCTAGGGCTGTCTTGTCTCGGACCCGTTAATGTCTAGGTCAGCTACTTTGAGAGATCATGTGAGGTACTTGGTGTATGACTCACTACCCATGTAGGTATTACCGTATTACATGTAGGTATTATATGTAGTTAACCGGTACAATGCTCGGCCACAACCATCCTTCGCCCTCGAAGGAATATTATATACATAAATATTATTGGTAATACATGCAGTCTGTAGATAGTTTTATATTATTATTTCTACAGGGAATAAGGATTATAACATGTACAATATATATTTATTAAATACATCCTGTCTAAATGTGTAAGAATGTGTAATTAACCTATCATTCGTATCCTCATTACCTTTGGTCACTTGTCTCTGTTTTTCACGAGCAGATAATTGTCGGTACCTAGCATACACCTTCCGTATACACCAGCTGAAGACAATTGTACAAACAATTAAAGTGAGTGCAGGAATGATATGGAGAGGAAATACAACTTCTTTTGATAGATGCATAGGTAACAAATCATCTAGTGTGGAGGTAAACTTTGAGTCATTTAAGTATTTAAGAAACTTCACTTTGTCTGAAACAACAGTTATTTTATCTAAAGAGATATTTACTACAAGGCTAAGAGACTAACTCCGTAGCAAGCGTTGACACAAATGCTTTATGGTGATGTGTTGGTAAGTTAAGGAAATCCTCATTTCTTATCTCACAATGGTCTGGGGTCATATATCCATCCACAAATGTTGGACTTTACCATTGCATATTAATGTCACACTGGTTCTCTTTTCAAAGTAATAATAATGGTTAGTTCCGAAGTGTTCAAGGTAGAAAGTAGCATTACTGACAGGTGTGAAGGTACGGTAAGAAGTTGGGAGAGTGGATTTAGGGACAATGAATGAAAGTTCACATTTTGCTTTTTCTGCTAAGCTGAAAGTAAACATATAAACAGGACATACATATAGATGTAAGTATGATGTGAGACAGTCATCCAGTGAAGTTTTGTCTAAGGTATCAATTGCAGTGTAATCCTCTGATGCAACAATGTATTGAAGTTATTGATCAACAACCAACAGTGTAATATTTACTTTAATTGGGAAAGGACGTAATTCCCAAATATTAAATGACGTCTGCGATTTAAAAGGAATATTAATTAATATATTTGATTCAGTAAGGATCGACCCAATGATTGGATAATAATATTCCACGTCTGAAATAGTAAATATGGGAGTTAGCTTATAGTTATTTATGGCTATTTCGACTGCTGACAGCAACTGTCGTAGAGGTAACAACTTAGAATTTACTCTACCCAATCCAGCATCTACCAAGTCACTAATTATTACTTCATTTAACTCAGTACGTTCCTGTACAGCTATCTCTATGACTGGAATGTACTCACTAATTAATTGGTCCTGTTCAATTTCTGGTATTATTCCAACTAATTTGTTTACTACCAAAGATAATTGGTTAGTTCTTTCAATTATTTCAGGGGTTTTCTGTTTTAGATTTTGAAGTGCCTCATAGGTTTGGATAACTATCCTATTCTGTTTCCCCAGGGCTATTGTTACTTATCCAAGTTTTTTACCTTAGGCAGTTACGTCATCTGCCATGGCTGTGCCAAACAGTTGTTTACTCAAAAGTCCCATGAAGTTAAAAAGACCACGACTCTGTCGACGGGCATGGGCAGATTGCCGAACTTCATGTGGTTCCTCTGGAAATGAAAGCTTCATATTGTTAATAATTTTTACTAACCTATTTACTCTGTTTGTCTGTAACTGTAGAGTCATTTTAATAGGTCTTGTATTATTGTAGAAGTATTTTAGAAGTGGGTTAGTAGTAACGTCAGATCTAGTGTTCATTTCCTCGTTGTTATCAAAATTATTTACTTGTGTGGTGACAGTTTCTATGTGTCGGTGTAATTCTGATACATGCTGTCCAAGGTTGTAAATTATTTCTGGCATATCTAGTAATCCGTGAATTTCCAGTTGTACCGTAACCAAATCTTCCACTATCAAGACCGTTCCTCTATGTTCCACCAAGGCACCTGGCTTTAGTGCTTCGGCCGGAACTGTGTTTTGTTGAGCCAGTGTAACAAGCGCTGTGCCCAGCAAAAACAGTAATAAAGTCTTGTTCCCCATCTGAAATAAATGTCATTAATTAGTTTTGTCTGTATATATTTGTTTGTGTGCTAGGTGTGTCATTTAAATTAATCTTTTTACACCTATCTACATGCACTATTTCTACTTTCCCTGTATTTATATCTTTGACCTTTATTTTATTTCCATGGGCTATATCTATTATTTCATATGGACCTACAAACTTTGGAGTGAGTTTTGACACTCTATCTGGGGCTTTTACCATGGTATTTTCCCCAACAGCAACATCTATTTTTACAGCTTGAGCATGTTGTTTAATCAACATCTCATGCCTACTACCATGTAAATGTTTCCGGACTTCCTTATGGATGCTATTAAACACCTGTAGTTGTTGTTGTTGTTGTTCCCCAGACTGTATGGCCGAGCAGTCCCGAGTCTGGTTGACCGAAGCCGTGCAGATGCTCGGACCCCCAAATGGGAGTCAGGGTGATAGTGAGATCTGTTTCTTCGAAGGCAGCAGACGAGGGGACTGCTGGCTCACGGGCATGTATCCCTGGGCCAGCATTCCCACCGTCTGTAGTCTTCCTTGTTATGCCACCCAATCGGGCGATCTCGTCGGCTACCCAGAAGGAATGAGAGATAGTAAGGAGACAGATAGAACAGGCCAGGGTGTGGTAGAGGATGCCAGATTCCTCATTTCTGGATAGAACCAGCCCTCACCAGTGTGTTGCTGAGTAGTTGAGATGTGTGCTGGGTAGTTTACATTAACACATCTTCCCTTTCCAGTGTGTGCAGGGTAGTTGAGAAGTGTGCTGGGATATTTGCACCAACACATCTTCCCTCACCAGTGTGTGCTGGGTAGTTGAGAAGTGTGCTGGGTAGTTTTTACACCAACACATCTTCCTCTAGCCATCAACACGTCTTCCCCCAGCTTACAAGGTAGCATGTTATCCTTGCTCTTACAGCCAGGTACCTATTTACTGATAGGTGAACAGGGACATTGGGGGCTGGGAAAATTGTCCAACAATTCCACTGACCCAGGAATGAAACCCGGGGTCTCTCGCATGCCAGGCGAGTGTGCTAACCGCTATACCATTAGAACCCCCCGACACCTGTAGTTTTCTAATTGAGTAATCATCCATATTATATACTGGAGAAGAATTACAAGTAATTATGTCATATGGAAGTTGCTTTTCTGTTCAATATATGATATAATGCGGGGACTTACCCACGGATGAATTTATGGAACCTTTGATAGAGGCTGCTGTAAATGATATCCAGTCTTCCCATGATCCTTGCATAGGATTAGCTGTCGCAAGACATCTAGTATCTTACGATTTGCTCTTTCAGTAAGACCATTGCTAGCTGGATGATTTGCTGTTATAAAAGTCTGTTTTATATGATATTGATCACATATGTTACGTAACAAACTATTAGAAAATTCTTTACCATTGTCTGTTAGTATCACCTTAGGTGTAGTGTATGGGCAAAGTAAGTTTGTTACAAGCTTGTGTGCAACCTCTTCTGCTGTCTTTGTCTGCAAAGGAGTTATGACCACATAACGTGAGAAATGGTCTACACATACAAGACAATATTTGGAGCCTTGATAACTCATTGGGAAGCTTAATATGTCTATACCAACTACATCCCATGGTTGTTCAGGTATTGGATAATTTAAAATAGGGGCTGGGCCCATGGTATTACCTTTATGAGCATGGCATGATTCACAATTCTTGATGTGTTTCTCCACATCTGTGAAGAAATGTTAGTTTGTTTATCAAGCTTCCTGAACAAAATGACATCTACCACCTCAAACTGTGTTAGTGGGATGGGTAATTCTGGTAGGTTACTCTCGTCACCTGAAACCAAAGCATAAATGACCCGTGACCAAAACTTGTCTTTCTTTTGTTCAGTTTTATCAAGTTCCACATTAAAGTCTACTTCACTACTAGTGGGAATGACAGCAGCAGCTGATACATTGTGAGATAAAACATTTGCAACTCTATTGAAACGCCTTGGAAGATATTTAATAGTAGGCTGAAATTCTGAGATAGTTAGATACCATCTAGCTAATTGTCCTGTCAATTTTTTACCATGAAAGAGACCACAAACAGGTTGATGATCTGTATATATGGTGATTGGATATCCCAGTATTATTTTCCTGAAGGTCTTTAAGGCCTTAAGTTAGTGACACTGTATTTCTTCTCTGCATCATTCACTACACGACTGGCATATGCACAAACCTTGCAACGACCCTCAGTGGTATGTTGCATAAGCACTGCGCGTCAGTACAGAGAGAAAAAGGGAGGTTATAGTTTGGATAACTTAAAATTGGAGCAGTTGTGAGCTTAATTAAGTTTTAACTGATCAAAGCTATCTTGCTCTGTCTGTGACCACTTAAATTCGATATTTATCTTTAGGAGTCTTGTTAGTGGGCTGGCGATTTTAGCAAAATTCATTATGAAGGACCGATAGTATGAACATAATCCAAGGAAACTCCTTATTTGCTTTACTGTTGTAGGTTGAGGGAATTTCCTTACTGCTTTAATCTTGGAATCCAAAGTGTGAATTCCTTTACTATTTACTTTATGACAGAAAAATTCTATTTCAGCTTTAAGGAATGTACATTTTGACAGTTTAACCTTTAATCCAACATCCTGCAGTCGTTGTAAGACTCTTTCTAGTTTTTGTAGGTGTGAATTTACATCAGGGCTGACAATAATTAAGTCATCTAAGTAAGCAACAACATCTTGGGTCATGTCACTGAAGATAGTATTTATCATCCTTTGGAAAGTTAGGGGTGCATTGGATAATCCAAAGGGCATTCTGACACATTGCCAATGACCATTAGGGGTGCTAAAAGCTGTAATAGGTTTGGATTGGTCATCTAATTCTACTTGCCAATAACCACTAATTAGGTCAAGACTACTAAAGACTCCGTTATTTTCCCCAATCTCCATGAGGATATCTTTAAGTACAGGTAATGGATACCTATCCTTGACAGTTTTCTCATTTATTTTCCTAAAATCAATAACAGGGCGGAAATCACCTGTTTTCTTAGTCACTAAATATAATGGGCTGTTATAAGGACTGTTTGAAGGCTCAATGATTCCTTCTGTAGACATGTCATCCACCATATTATTCATTACTTGTCTTTGACTATGAGGTAATCTGTAAGCTTTCACATATCCCTTTCAGCTCTGATTTTTTTTTTTCTTTTGGATGTTCTTCAAATTTATATGATAAGTTCCTACCATTGTATGGACCACGTAGAAAAAATGTCTTTTTTTGTCTTTGCATATTGCAAGAGTTATTGCATTTTTAAAATAGTCCCAAATTTTGGACGTTCGTATTATACTTCTGGTTTTTATAATTGTACGAATGAACAGTATGGGGGGACTCAAACTGCACAGTAACAAAAGTATAAATTTTATTATGTACCTGAAATATCTTTGATACATAATGGTAATAATCTTTGGCACAACATAAATTGCAATTACTTTTGGTATAATAGGTTTTGGCGCCCCTTCGGTCCCTCCTGGGTGTTGCGTCGCCGGTAGCACAGAGGTCCAGATGCATCCCAAAATAATTCTAATTCTTTGGTATAATAAATCTAAATATTAATAATGGTAAATTACATTTGCACAAAACAAATTTTACCTCTGGTAAAATAAATCAAATTGTTAATATTTGGTTAACATAATACAATATCAAATTATACCACCAGTACAGCACAATCAGCCTACAGTCATTTTGTTACAGTGTTATTAAGGCACATATGTGATGGGCAAAATACACGAGAGTAGAGTTAACATAAAGAATAGTGATTCATTCTGAGTACATACATTTTACTCAGGGCAAATGAAATAAACTGAAATACATGAGAGTAAAGATAACCTAAAGAATAGTTATTCATTTTTAGTACATTGTACTCAGGGAAAATGAAATAAACTGAAACAATTCCTATCAGCACACAAACAAAGGAACACTTTGCAGGTACTGCATGAAACCCTTGTTTTTTCACTGCAGCCTGGATACCTACATCTGTGCCTCTCAGAATACTTTGGCAAGCACTCTGGCATATGTAGTGCATGTTGTACACGCTGTGGGTAAGGTGGTATTGGGCGCATTCTCTTTTGTGGCTTATAATCATCTGAATCTGTGGAGCCCTCAGGTCCCTCAGCAGTTTGATAGCCAACATCACCACAAATTAAAGACTCTGCAACATTCAACTTGAACATCATACTTTCCATGAATTTAGTGTTGGTTGACTTGCAGTCCTTCCTGTATTCAAACCATCCATTGGTACAGGAGAGATCAAGGAGATGAAGCATGATTCTTACAGTAAACTTGACTGTACGTGATTTGTTGCGATAGTAGAATAGTACTTGGTCTGCAATATCAACACCACCCATGTTTCTGTTGTACTCTTCAATTACAAATGGCCTAGGTATTTGTACAGATTTCTTCTCTTTCTTGGACCATCGTTTACATTCAGACATTGGCTCTACACCATGTTCATTGGAGGCAATCAAAACTGATTTGTTGTCATACCATACTGTTACAGAATAAGCCTGGTCATCTCTAACCAGACCATCTGCACTTCCTCTACCAATTTGTTTGAGTTTTTTCTCAGAGTGAAGGGAGCACTGCTTTGGGACAAGGTTTTTCTTTAGAGTACCAGTTGCACCCATACCTAGAGAAGTCATTATTTCTAAAAGTCTGGGTGTTGTAAAGAATCTATCAAAGTAGAAATTAGTACCTTGTGGCACTGATTTTACAAATCTCAGTATCCCTGCTTCACCTATTGTCATGTTGTCCACATCTGGTAAACTTAACCCACTTCTTTCTACACTAGCAACTAGGTGATCTTTTCCCTGAAAAAATTCAAAGTCTAACACCAAACCATCCTTAGTAGCCACCACAAACATTTTCAGATCAATTGGATGGGGTTTTCTAGGTACATACATTTTCAGACTACTTTTCCCAAAAAATGGAATCATCATCTCGTCAACACAGACAGTGGGTGGTCTCTCTAACTCCAAACACCTACCCATCACAGAGTTCAGCAAAGGTCGAACCTTCCACACCTTATCTTGCTTCTTCAGGGCTGGAGATACTTTGCAATCATCAACCAACTTTAAATTGCTTCTGATCAGCTCAAATCTAGCCCTTGACATAGTCTCTACAATTAAATTAATTTTTGTCCTCTCTTGCCAGTACATGTTTAGCCTGGGAAATTGAAGGACAGACATCATAAAAGAAATTCCTACAAATCTTTTCATTTCCATAACAGTTAAAGCTAAATTTCTCCCTGTCCTGGACATGTATTTCTTCTGTGTTTCAAGAGTTAGTGCATCCCATACATCATCAGAAAGATATGCTAAAAAGTATTCTACAGGGGAAAGAACAGTTGGTTGCATTACAGCACTAGCACCAGCTACTGAAAACTCTCTATTAAAATTTTTGTTTCTAGTAAACAGATGAGGTCTAGTTGTTGCTGATCTCCTTGATCCTCTGCTGGTAGTGGGTTGAGGAGAATGGGATGTGCCTTGAGATGTGCCTTGAAGAGATGTGCTGGGAGACAAAAGGGATGTGTTGCTGGTGTCTATTGAAGATTCAATATCATCTACTTGGGTATCATCATCCGTGTCCTCCGTGTCATCTTCCGTTATCACCGCCTCGGGGAAGAGATCTTGTACCGGGCTTAGTGAAGGTTTAGGCCAGTCATCATCTTCAGACAGTTCACTCTCATCCCCAGACTGAGCCAATATCTCGAGGATTTGTCGATCATCTGCAATTTTAAAATCAATCAACACACTGTTATGCACAGGTTGGGTTAGATGTTAGTGATACAGAAAAATAAATACTGTACTGTATAATAATAACCTGTAAAATACCCTACTTTGCTTAGGAGCATACAGTACTGATGGTTAGTTTTAAAATAATGTACCTAAATCCAAGATGCATAATTAATTGCCTCTACAGGACAGCAGTTATTGTTAAATGACATGATGGGATTTAATTAAATACCCAAACTTGTCAACTTTTAAGTCCAATCTATAAAAAATATTATACCTTGCATAGGAGCACTTTTATTGTTTGTTTTAAAATAATTTACCTAAATAAAATAAATACATAATCAAATGTTCCTACAGGGCAACATTTATTGTTAAATGACATGATGGGATTTAATTAAATACCCTAACCTGTCAACCATTTAGTTCATATTAAATCTGTCATTATTACATCTTACTTATAACAAAATAGACATTTAAGTACAGTGCATCTGATATGCACTTAGCATGAAAAAACACTGTTTGTAAGCAGCAAAATCATAAATAACAAACAAATCTCAAGGTGCATCATGCCCCTGATGTCTCATTTTTGGGACACATTCTCTTCATTATTACATTATCTGTCATTATTACATCTTACTTATAATAAAATATACATTTATGTACATCTGATATGCACTTAGCATGAAAGAACACTGATTGTAAGCAACAAAATCATAAATAACATAAATAAATCTCAAGGTGCATCATGCCCCTGATGTCTCATTTTTGGAACACATTCTCTCCATGCTTCACCAGTCCATGTAAGCACACTTATTTCTAATATGAAGGTTCACATCACATGCTTATATATTCAGCTTCAATCCTATACCACTCATAGCATAGTATTTTCACTACAAACCCTGAGAAAATGGCAACTTACCCATTTTTTTCATGAAGGTGCACTCCACAACCAGTCCCACGTCTACTCTGTAACTTCAACGTGTCCACATGGTGTAAACAAACATTTTCTTTTGCTGAGTAAAAGCATTATGAACCATAGAAAACTAGTACATATTTTATTTTCTACTATTTTTTCATTATAGTACCAAATTTAGGACATTTTTATAGAGTTCAGAGCTGAAAGGGAATGATATGTGATGTTTAACTAGTGTTGTTTTTCCCAACCGCTCACCAGGTAAAGCAATAGCCGACCTGTGATTTGCTAATGTGTGTAAAAGTTGTGTGCGATGTGAAGGAAAATCATATACTTGTACATACTCATATAATTCATTAATGGTCTGCCTAAGTTGCAATTCATCAACAGTGTGTATGTTGGCTAAGGGAGGAGATTCTGTTTCCATCTGTATTGGGTTAAGAAACACAAGAAAGTCACCTATGTATGTACTGTACCTGGTTTTATTTTCACTGCCTGTTCAACCTTGTTAAAAATTAGAGCTTCAATGAAGTTTTCTTCTTGTACCAGAGAAAATATGGATTCCATATCGACTTTATTTATTTTACAAGTTTCACTTAAGGATATGGTTTGATTTCCCACATAATTGTCACCTTTCACTTTCACCTTAATGATAGCAAACCCTATATTTGGTAAATTTACCGTACTTTTGACACCGACTGCCAGTCGAGTCTGTGAGTCACTGACTCTTGTACCCGAGCCCACAGCTGTGCACTGCTGACTCAGCGGTTGACATGGGTACACTTGACCCTGAAATGTTATTGACTGGATGAATATTGCAATGTCAAGGTTATGATCTGTCATTTCTTTTAAACCTATTAATCCATCAGTTGGCAACTGAAGTTTTCACAGATGTAGAAGGTGCATTTTAGTCTCTGACCATTTGGTGAAAGTGTAATAGGAAATTGGACCATTTCTTTAATGATTAATTTACTACCAGATAAGGCAGTTAAGTTTAAGTCTGATGGTTGAATAGACAATCGTTCCTGTGGGTTTTCCTTTAACACCTGTTTAAGTGTTACTTCAGATAGTAATGATACACAAGCTCCTGTATCAACAGCTAACTAGACAATTGTATTCCCAATGTTACAAGGAAGTAATAGTACATCAACTTCACCCAAGGCAGCAACAAGTATATTTATTGGTTTAGGCGTGATTAAATTGGCTTTTTTTTTTTTTTTTTTTTGCACGTCTATTTTTGCACGTCTATTTTTGCACGTCTATTTTTACGTCTGTATTTGCACGTCTATTATTTATTTGGTCTCTTGCATTTAATGTGACTCTACATTCATCTGTGTTATGTGTCACACTATTATGAATAATGCAATACTTGTTTCCGGGCTTGTTGTCACTTTCACTTGCTACTTTATTGCTATTATCCTTACTTTTGGCTTTTGAGCGATTATTCTTATTAAAGTAACACTTATCTGGGTTGTGTCCATATTTTCTGCAGATTTTACAATAAGACTTTTTCTTCGAACTCTGAGGTGTGAAGTTTGTAGTGTGTTGTGTCTGTGAAGTGCTGTGGTGAGTGTCTGTGTCAGTGATCACGGCTACAGGTAGGGCTCTAGGTACATTAAGAGATTCTTTTTGACTAACCTTAGCTGCATATTTGACCAATCTGTCATTTGGTTTATATTCTATTTTAGCAGCTTCAAGCCTGGATTCCTCTGTTAAAAGCAACACATACTGTATGTACTCAATGATCTGGTATACATTATCCGCTTTCATGTTACCTTGTGTGTTCAACCACTCTGACCCTTTTAAGAGTTGTTTAGCATCGCCAGAACCATACTTGAATTAGCTGTTCCACAATTACTCACTGTCCTTCTAACCATTCTGTGTACCCATGCTAGTGGACCGCCAAACTGCCCCCCACCGAAAACATCTATGAGGTCTTCACAAAACTGTTTAAAATTATTTAAGTTATCTGGATCCGTGAAAGCAGTTGCAGTCAGTAATGTGCTAGCATTTGAGTCTGGTTTAATATGACCACGTACGAACCTTATTTTCCTTTTGTCATCTGTAATCCCTGCAGGAAGCATATTATCTTCACAAACCCTTAGAAATGTATGGATATTATAGTTAACCTCGTCCCCAGTGAATTCCTTCACTGTATGAGCTTGGGGAAGAACATTAATAGTAGCAGAAGTGTTAGTTGCCATTGTGTGTGATGATGTGTTAGTATGTAAAGCTGTTGAGTAAGTACGTCCTGATCTGGTTTTACTAGGTGAAATGTTAGAGGTAAAACTAGTAAGCAAATCAGTTAATGAAGTAGATCTAGTAAGAGGAGGAGTATTAGTTGTCACTCTGTCTTCTTTTATGTCTAAATCTAGTGCAAGAATATTTTTACTCAAGGGAGAACTTACACTTTCTACTGTACTCACACTTAAATTAGTGATTTCTGTTGAATCAACTAAGCTTTCATTACTTTCAAATATTGCTAAACTAATTTAAGCTTACGAAGCGAAAACAATGCGGTACCGTAGTTTTCTGCCATTCATTACCTGTCACTCTGCGTGAAGATTCACAAAGAACATTCCTTCTGGTTATATACGTGAAGATATGCACATATAGTACTCTAAATTATGAATACATAGAATTTGTAATGAGGAGATATTTGGTAATACATTTATATATTTATATATCCTAATGTAATGATGTTAGGATGTGTATGTATTTGTAAATATATGTACAGTCGGCGGCAAAAGTCCTGTCGCCTCACTAGCTTCACCGAGACGTGTTCATGGACTCGAGAAAATAATACGCACGTTTTCTACACACAAAAATCTCGAGTCTTTGAACATCGCGTGCCTCAGTGAAGCAAGTGAGGCGACAGGACTTTTGCCGCCGACTGTACCTAAGCTACTGATCATGGATAGTTGAGTGGGCTTTGATAATTAGTTGGATAGTATTCCAGTAGTCGTGTGACGTCGTACCAGTTACCAAGCCAACGTCCTTTCCTGGATGTTAGCACTGTCAACTGAAGAATGTTGATATGTTGATTGAAGTACTGTGTAGCTGTAGTTTATTTGAGCTGCTTATATAGTCTCTCACTGTAGTTGAAGTTGAAGTATTCACCTCACTAGGCTATACTGTAGTGTAAGTATAGTAGTAGTGGTAGTACTGCTCGTGTGGTAGAGTAGTAGTATAGTGTGGTAGTGATGACGAGTGGTAGGATGACGCAACCAGTGTGTGGTAGCGCGGGACGATCAGCGAGGCTAGCTTGCTGTGCTGACTCGACTGTCCTCCTTCTATCACTCCTTCACTTCACTTCTTTACTTCTTCTCTTTTTACTTTTGTGTCTTTTCTTAGGTTATCACTTGCTATTAATTGTTTTGTTTCTCTCCTTTTTAAACCATATATGTTCGTATCACCACCGTTGTTTACCAAATATGTGCTAGTGGAGCGGTATCACTTACACACATCAGTTGTTGATGTTGTTGTTGTTGTTGTAACGTGGCAGGCTTTTGTCTCTTCGGAGTATATTTTTAGAATATGTTAGGTGATTATTATGGTATGGAGAGTTAGCACACCTTGTCTGTGTTTAACAAGATTTTATGAATAACCCAAGTGGTAGTACATTTTCACATAAGGGTTAAGTTAGGCTTAGGAGCTAACTTTAAAGAGAGAGATGACTATGAGACCCATGTGTAGCGATCGGGTATCTCTAGCATACATCTCTATAGGAGGGCACAAGAGGAGCTCTCTGTGTTGTCCCCCGTGACTTGTGACGTCACTTATTGCTGAGAACCCCCCCAACGGGAACCGCCTTGACGTGGTGGGGGGGCTTGCGTGTCTCTGAGACCTGGCTAGCTAGACTAGAGGGGGCTCCGGCCCCTGCTCTGCCCCGATTTCGGGGAGAGAGGGCTTCCCATGCTAGTAAGGTCGCCAGTGACAGACCAGACTAAATGGTTCCCATGCATTAGGTTGCCAGTACGGGCCAACAGCGCTGCCCTCCGGAGGGACTGCCCTCTAGGGGCCGTCCTATGTTGGATGGTTGGGTGTCTGGGCCGGGAGATGTTGGGGAAGGAGGTCTCAGCACCGTCGTGGGCAAACTTTCGAGCCATTGGGGCTGTTTTTTAAAACGAGTGACCCCGTGGGGGAAGAGGTACACCGCCCGCGGCGACCAGCGCTCGGTCCCCTCATCTGCTCCTAGGGCCAAAAGCAACAAATCAATGATATATGGATACAGAAAAGCCCCAATCTCTTCCTCGAGCGGTGGTCGACCAGGCCCTCGAGACTTCACTCTCTGGTCGTGGTAATATGCAGAAAGCTGCAAATAAGAGTAGACCTAGCAGGTCGGGTGTTGTGTCGAAGAACCCTGTTAGCGATCTGGACACGTTAATGTTAACGGATGTACTTGCATCCTTTTCCTATGGCGCTATCCACTCCATTTTTAAGTGCTTTGGAGTAGTCCTTCGAATCCGAATCACATATGACAGTGATTGTAGGTCTAATCGGTGCTACATTACTTTCAATACAAATGCTGCTGCCAAAGCAGCATTTGAGGCAAAAGATTCTCTGACGGTGGGGGATACTCATTGTAAAGCTCAGATGATGCGGTCCATCAATGTAGTTGACAGTGACAATGACTACTGCCCTAATATATTTGATGACACTGTGGAGCATGTCCCAAAGGAACGTCGGGTTCCTACACCCATTTGGTTTGTGGCTTACTACAGGGAGGGACGTGGTAACTTTATCCATGCTTCCCGGTATCTGGAGAAAGAAGTTGGATTATTACCAATGGGCCACAGAAAGAAATATGGTAAGGGCGTTTTAATCAGAGCCAAAGATCTTACACAGGCCATGATGCTCCTCAATCTCCCCTGTCCTTCTGATAGCATGTTTGAATCTATTAAACCACATCAAACATTTGATTATAGCAAGGGGCGTATATATAATGAGGACCTGTATGAATTCTCAGAAGAGGACATTCTCGCTATGTGCCCAGACAGTGTCCAACGAGTAACGAAGATGAAAGGCAGTAAAAATATGATCATCCTCACTTTCTATGGCTCACATATCCCAGATCGCATTAACATTAACCCCACCTCAAGCCTTTTGTTGAGCGTCCCCTACAGCGTTTCTGTTGTTATGAGTTTGGTCATGGGAAGAGGAACTGCAACAACCGTTCCCGGTGTGGTAATTGTTCTGCTCTTGACTCACATCTTACTTCTGAGTGTCGGTCCGAGAGTTACTGCTTTTACTGCAGAGATGCTCACCCCTTGCGTTCTCGCCAATGTAAGATGTACCTACTTGAGCAGGATATCCTCCACTTGGCTAATACTCAATTCATTAGCATAGGTAGTGCCAGACGGCAACTCAACTTCAGGCGACAGAAGGATGGTGGTGTGAAGACATACGCCTCCTCCCTTCGCCCTAAATTGGTTGCAGCACCCTCTCAACCTTCTAAAGAGGCAGCTGCTTCTTGCTCTAGTGAGAACGTTTCTAAGGTTACTCTACATAATAGTTTCTCTGTCTTGGAAACTTTATCAGACACTCATTCTGGTGACCCTTCAACTGATGACAATTCTCAGACTTTAGCTAAAGGTGTCCATGTGGTAGAGGTTCACGCTGCAACACGCTCTCCAAAAAGGAAACTTAAGTCACCTAAACTGCCACAGAGACGCCTTCGTGGTTCCTCTGAGGCACTTGACTCTATAGATGTTCCACCTTGTGAGGCAACCATCTCTGTGGACTCATCCATAGTTTCCTCTCAATTTCACCAGAAGCGTTCTCGTGGCTCTGATGAATCTCTTGATTCAACAGAAGTTCCTCCTCGCAAGCTTCCTTCGGGATCATCAGAGGGGCGTGAAGTTAATGTGGATGCCACGGATGTTGTGACTTCAAAAGATTCACTTTCTCTTCCGCTTGAGCAGCGGAGTGATTCTACCACCTGTATTATGGATGTTGATGTATCTGCCTGTGTCAGTGATACCAATGCTGTACAGGACAGAACCAATGTAATTGTTTCAAAGAATATCCCATCTCATATACCTTCATCTTCTTCTAACATATCAGATGCTTCAGGGACTCGTCTACGGGTCCCAATTACTGCCCCAAGTACTACTCCTCGGGTTCACTCTTCTTCTAGGGGCCCAGGATTAGACAAATCTTATTGTTTGAATAAACTCTCAGGTCGAGGTGGTAGTGGGAAGTACCTCCGTGAGGCTTCCCCAAAATCAGTACTAAAGTAACACTATTCAAGGTCCTTCAGTGGAATTGCCGTGGCTTGCGTGCTTCTTGGGAGGAACTGCGCGTTCTTCTCTCTAGCTTCTTTCCTGCATGTGTTTCTCTCCAAGAGACAATGCTTGGGGACTACATTCCTGCCAGTCCTCCAGCATACTCAGCATTTTATTCCAATTCATTTAAAGGGCAGGGTCATCATGGTGGCTCTGCCATCCTAGTTCGCCGAGATATTCCATGCACGAGCCTGGAGCTTGACACTCTGCTCCAGGCTGTTGCAGTTAAGGTTTTTATGGACCGCCCGTACACTGTGTGCAGTCTATACCTTCCTCCCAGTGTTACAGTTGAGAGGGGTGATCTCAACCATCTTGTACGGGACCTTCCATCTCTCTTTATTTTATTATGTGATTTTAATGGTCGTCATCCTCTGTGGGGTGACAGTTCGGTCAACCCCAGGGGTGTTTTATTGGCTTCTTTTATCGAGGATGAGGGAATAGGGGTTTTAAATACGGGAGATGTGACACATTTTAATAGCCCTACTGGGGCTTTTACCGCCATTGACATTTCCCTTTGCTCACCCAGTTAGAGAAGGCTGACTGGCAGTTTTTTAGAGAGCTAACTTCTTCGGTCTCTTCTGTAGCCGATTTTGGTAGCTCTGACGAGGCTGTAACATATTTCACTGATATGATCCACTCTGCTGCTTTCAACTCTATCCCTAGAACTTCTGGCTACTTTCCCAAACGTCCTGTCCCTTGGTGGTCACCAGTCTGCACCACTGCTGTGCGGGATAAGCGCGCTGCTTTCTCTCGCCTTCGTCGCAATCGTGGGGACCCAACTCTTTTAGAGGACTTCCGACGGGCAAGGGCTCAGGCTAGATGAGTTTTAAAAGAGGCTCGATGTGCATCTTGGAAGGCCTATGTGTCTTCAATTAATACTAAAACTCCACTCACCCAAGTGTTCAGAAGAATCCGTAAGATGGCGGGGAAGTTTTCTCCTAGTTCTACACCTGTACTTAAGGTCAATGGAATTAAGATCATGGATGGTTTGACAGTGGCCAATACCATGGCGGAGGCTTTTGCAAAGATCTCCAGCCGTGACTCTCGACCTCTGGCTGTCAGGCATGAGTTAAGAGCCAAGGAGTGTACTGTCCTGGATTTCTCAGGGAACGAGAATGAAAGTTATAACCATATACTCACCCTGAGAGACCTGCATTCTGCTCTCTCTCTCTGCGGCGACACTTCTCCTGGGCCAGACAACATCCCATATGCAATGTTACGACACTTGGGTGAAGAGGCGATCTCATTTCTTTTAGCTTTATATAACAGAATCTGGCTGGAGGGTGTCTTCCCTTCTGGGTGGAGGGTTGCTACCATCCTTCCTTTTCTCAAGCCGGGCAAGGACTCTGGTGTTGCCCACAATTATCGACCAATTGCCTTGACCTCCTGTCTCTGTAAACTATTTGAAAAGATGGTGAATGTCAGACTGGTATACTTCTTGGAACGGGGTGATTTTCTGTCTCCGTCCTAGTCTGGCTTTCGTAAACACCGTTCCACTACAGATGCTCTTGTCAGGTTGGAAGCTGCTGCATGTGAGGCCTTTGCACGACATCAACACCTTCTCTGTGTATTCTTTGATTTAGAGAAAGCCTATGACACTACATGGCAATATGGCATCCTGCAGCAACTCCATTTATATGGCCTGCGGGGTCGCCTTCCACGTTTTCTTAAGGAGTTTCTCAGTGGTCGCAGTTTTTCTGTGAGGGTTGGTACAACCCACTCAGCATCTGTTGCACAGGAGGAGGGCGTCCCCCAGGGAAGCGTCCTCAGTGTCACATTGTTTGCAGTAGCAATTAATGCCATTGCATCATCCCTTCCAGACAGTATAGCTAACTCGATGTACGTTGACGACCTAGCAGTCTGGTTTGCTGCTTCCCGTATGTCAGTGGCGGAGCGGCGCATGCAGCTTGCCCTCGACAGGGTGTCACGTTGGACTGGTTCTCATAGGTTTCGATTTTCTTCTTCCAAGACAGTTGCTATGCACTTCTGCTGCATCCGAGGCGTCCACCCGGATCCGGACTTATTCATGTATGGTCATCGGATACGATGTGTCGAGGAGACTCGCTTTTTGGGTCTCCTTTTTGACAAACGTTTGACTTGGGTTCCCCACTTATGTACACTTAAGGTCTCTTGCCTCAAGGCTCTTAACCTGTTGAGGGTCCTGAGCCATACATCCTGGGGAGCTGATCGGGCCACCCTCCTCTGTCTATACCATGTTCTTATTAGGTCAAAACTCGACTATGGGTGTGAGGTGTACTCTTCTGCCACCGATGCCCGTCTCAGAGTTTTAGACCCGGTTCATCATCCTGGAGTACGTCTGGCGACCGGAGCCTTCAGGTGGTCCCCAATCCCCAGTCTCCTGGTGGACGCTAATGAGCCACCTCTCGATCTCCGTCGCCAGTCCTTGATGGTTCGTTGTTGGCATCGATTACATCGACTTCCTGACTCCCTACCTTGCTTGGCGGTGTCATCTGATATCATGTCTCAGTACTACCTTTTACATTCTCGTGCACCATGGCCCTTTGGCTTCCGGGTCAGGAAGGCTATGGAGGAGATGGGCATAGATGACTTCCAGATTTGTCCTGTGAGGGTTCCCAGGGTGGCTCCATGGCTTCTTCCAGAGGTTTTCCCCTGCACCTGCTTTACAGACAAGAAGAAATCTCTTCCTCCTCCAGTGGCTCGTTCCCTCTTTTTAGAACATGCCTTCACTCACAGGGAGTCCCTCCCTGTGTACACTGATGGGTCAAAGTCTGATGCTGGAGTTGGCTTTGGAGTTGTCTTTCCTGACTTTTGCCGTGGAGGCAGGCTCCCTTCTGTCATGTCCATTTTTACTGCTGAGCTCTCGGCCATTTTATATGCCCTCCAAGTGATTTTTACTCTCCCTCAGCCTTTGTTTACTATTTTTAGCGATTCCTGTAGTGCCTTGCAGGCCTTTTGCAATTTTAACTCTTCCCATCCCCTGGTGTTGGCCATTCTTGAGTGGCTTGTCCTCCTGGGTCGTCGTGGCCGCAAAGTCACTTTTTGTTGGGTCCCGGCCCATGTGGGTGTTGATGGGAATGAGCGGGCTGACGCCCTGGCTAAGGCTGTGGTCTCCAATTCCTGGCCTCCTGCCAGGTGTCATCCTGTTCCTGCAGTGGACCTTCGACCCTACATAGATGCTACCGTTCGTTCCTGCTGGCAGGACAGATGGGACGCCGTCGGGGCTAACAAGCTCCGCGACATCCGCCAGCGCCTTGGTTTGTGGAGCTACAGTGGCCTGTCCCGCCGGTGGGAGACGGCTCTTGTCCATCTCCGCATTGGCCACACATTATTGACTCATGGCTTTTTAATGGAGAGGGCTCACCCTCCCTACTGTGATGATTATCTTGTCCCTTTGACAGTACGGCATCTTATTGTCGAGTGTCCCAGCCTTGGGGACCTTCGTCGTAGGCACTTCTCCGAGTACCGGAAGGGTGACGGTTCTTACAGTCTCTCCCAGGTGCTCGGGGAGGAGGCTTGTAGTGTAGGAGGGAACACCCTCTCCTATGTGGAGGAGGCTGGCCTTCTCCACAAATTGTGAATTTTATTGTATTTATGGCTATTTATCTTTAGGTAGTTAAAGTTTAATGTTTCTTTCGTTAATATTTCAATTTTTTTATATATCTAACTTAAGTAGGTTATTTTATTAATATATAATTTTTTAGAAGACGTGGGTTTTATGCATGCTGCTTCTCCCTTTCGAGGTAGTGAAAATTATTTAATCTTTGTACATATTTTCTTAATGATGTAGATGACCTTTTTATGTTGGGAGGTCAATAAATAAATCAAATCAAATTATTGCCTAGGAAGCTTGGTTCCCATGGAACCGTTTATGTCAGTTCAGCTAGTTTGAGCGATCATGTGAGGGTACATGGTGTATGATTCACTACCTATGTTGGTATTACATGTAGGTATTATATGTAGGTATTATATGTAGTTATAACCGGTACATCTCTACCCATTTATCTAATAATAATAATAATAATGTCTGGATTTTGGATGAATCTCCAACCCGACAGTAACGTGTACATATTTATGTATATATATTTATGATGTATATATATTATATGTAACGTGTGTAAATAGATATTTGCCTATGGGCGTTCGAACACACATAGACGTGTCTCAGTATGTGCAGCTTCGAACGCCACCAGTTGAGCTGGGTGGTGTATACCCACCACGCAGTCAGTCGTACAGTAACCACCACGAACAACACACTCCTTCAGTCCGATCAGCCAACAATTCAAATATCAACATTTTAGTCTTCACCAAGCTACATCGCCATCATCCAGCCACATCAGTCACATAAGTACACTTATAGCATATTTTGGGGCCTCATATATGTCTATTTAGTGTGTTTATCATTCATCTCCACCATAACATCGAAGGTAAATTCTTCCATCACAACTATCCCATCTTAACGTAATATACAGTCCACTAAATATAAAGTAAAAATCATGTAAATTTGGGATAAATAATATTCGACAGGTTTTTTTTGAACTCGTCTAAATAGCTAACAGCACAATCATTCAACAGCTATTCCTCACGTAAGTAGTATTCGCCCCATCCACCAATCACAATTAATCTATAAGATATGATGCACGACCTTGTAGGTAAAAGGGATCTCAGAGGTCGAATAAAATGGTTTCGTTGAAGCCATAGTAAAATATTTATCAGTGTCAAAAATCAAATGAACTTGTTAAGGAAAGCATTTTATAACAAATGTCACTTAACCCCCTAAGCCTGGTAGATGCACATAGTATATTACTATGGCTGTTGCCAGACAAGTCTACTCTGGCTAACGTTAGACTACTTTACTTTTCACAGGGAGATCCCTTGTGGCTGATTGTTTTCTCTAAGTGTAAACAGTTGGAAAACTAATCCATATAAGATGTAACTGACAGATAGTAATGTAATCATAACATATAATGTGATACATTATGAAATAAGTGAATGCTACTGTATTATCTTCTTAACAGTGAGGAATCTCATCAATATATGTAATTATTAATGAGCAATATCTATTTAACATAAAATCCTTACATCAAGGTAAAATATAAAGCGAAACATACTTGTAAAAAAATAAAAAATAAAAATATAAAAAAGTCACATTGCAAACATTGTCATTAAAAAGTGTGAAGACAGATGTTATTTGAGCCCCGTCCACACAGGCAGAGTCTGTCTACCTCAGACACCAGACTGAAGCAAGTCAGAGGCGACCAAGCTAGCAGTGAACAGGGAAAACCCTCTGTGATAAACAGTGTCTGCCCGTGTGGACAGGACCTACTTTCCGATTACATTGGGTAGTATGACATAGTGTCTGAGTCCGTGAATAAAACCTTGAGTCGCTTGTAAAGAATCTCCGGATATATAAATGGTATACAAATTATATAGGACACAGATAATTGGAAATGAGCACTTGCTTGGTGGATTTCCACGATTAGAATAATATTTATATAATTAATAACCTTATGACATGCAGTGTGATAATTTTGTCTGCGTATCTTTCATTTTCTCACTGATAACGTATCCTCTCGCCCCTATATGAGCTACATTGTAATGTATGAAGTTCCTAAATACAAATTTTTGTTTTAACTTTGTCAATCATAATGATTTATTCTTTGTGCGCTTGCATGAATATTGTCACTCATCACACTTCAGCTGCAATTTGGGACCTAATGTGTAATCGGTAATTAAGCAAACTAGCGACAGTTCAACAATAGACGTAAAATCATCCAAAATAACCATATATTAAAGTTCCTACATAAACACGGAAACTGTATTTTTTTTATTGACAGCGTGAAATATGCTTGACTGCATTACACGTCAAGAATACATATTCCTACTTTAACGATGAGTGCATGATAAATTACATGACTATTTGTAAATAACAAAACTGTAGCGATATTACTCCAGAAAACTGAGCGTAAATTGTCATTTGGTCAAAGTAAATTTAGCAGTTAAAGTAATGTCAAAAAAATATATATTCTCACTCTCTCTCTTCGTTTTCTCCTCTCCCTTACACGTTCTATATCATGATCCCTCTCTGCCTCCCACATTATAACGATCTCCCTCACCCACACCCATGCTAAATGTGTGCTTCTCGCCGCCTAACACCATATATACTTTTCATTGGTTGCAGTAGGGTGTTCATAATAATATGGTCATTAGCCGTATGTCAAATAACATACAGAACCATACTATTCACATCTACTTATCGGGTTTACAGCAAGGCGAAGATAGAGGAAGTGAAGTGGTTCACTGTGAAGATATCCTTTTGCCACTTTGTAGGAATCATACCAGCCACTATTGTATCAGTGGTAATTGTGTCTAGTGGTAATTAATATTATGTAATGTTTACACGGTTATTACAGCCTTTATTAAGGAACCAACATAATATTACAATATATAATTTTGAAACTCGAGGAAATTATATTGTGGCAACACCGGGTTATATATTTGTTGCCAATAATTCGATTTTTTCCTTCGATATTTACGCCTATCTAAGAACTTTTGATTACATTTTATGATCTCATATGGCAGTGTATACATCAATAATACATATATGCATTCGTATCCTTGTTTAATATATGCCCTGAAATTTATACAGTCGATATCAGATCGACCAATCACAATCGTTGTAAGATATCCCTGCCAACTACTCAAAGTATTACCAGATAAACATGCAAGCCCCTGAGCGAGGGTAGGGTGTCTAGAACATTGACAGACTGTACAGCCACAATGAAATATCCACCAACACTTTCCTTCCATCGTAGTAAATATCTTGGTATTAAAGAACAACACATATATGATTTTGCAAAACCTCATAATAATAATTGAGGGTGTTGAGTTGACGTAAAGTGTAGTATGGTTATATATTGATATGATAATGATTTATTTGCACGATAGAAGGAAGGTGTCTGTGGTTATTTGATTGTGGCTGTACATACACTCTTTTCAACACTTCTCTTTGAAAATTGGATAAAATACTTAACTCGCTCACCTATCATGGATTTCAATACTGTATTTCTCACCCTGTCAGTCCTTCTGCAGCTTCAACCTCTTTTCAGCATATCCATTTCTAGAGCTGTTACTCTAGATTATTCATATTCAAAGTAGATCAAAGATCCACAACTATATGATAATATGGATATTAACATTCCATGCAATCTGTTTGCAGCTTCTGTACTTTAGTTGTATATTTGTAAAACTATGTAGTGTTTCTAGTTCTCATCTATATTGGCTGCTGATGATAGCAAAGCTGTAGTGTCACCAATAGTGAGTAGTGGGGAGGTTGAAGAAGACCCAGACGACACACCATGCCACCAGTACCCCTCTAAGACTAAAAAGAAGATATGTCGAAGATCTTTACCTTACCTTTACGTTACCCCAGGGAGACAGAGGAACTTCGATAAAACTTGTACATCTTATACAGTAAGGAGGGACAGGTGCTGGAACAACAAGTACTTGAGACAGAGTACCTCACCAGATTGGCAAAAATTCATCTTGAATATACAATCTGCCGGGACTATAAACTGCCAGAAGCAGCACTAAATTATGAGTTGTTCGGAAAAGAGCTAGGGATTACAGTGTGGATTCAGATAGGTTACATCTATTGTAGGCCGAAAATAATCTGTCTATTTTTTCTTTTATAATAAAATACTAGTGAATGTAACAACCCAGTGTTTATTTTCTCGCCCTGTCTTGAGATAAAATATTTTCAATACATTTCAAGATTTATATAAATTAAGGGGGTGTATAGCACATTGTTTTGGGTGGTAAATTAGGAGCAAATGATTCCTCCAAATTATTCCAGGCAACAGGATACCATTATTTTTCTTCATCTGGGTCTGTTCACTGGCAAACTTTGGAGGAATCACCTTAAGGGGGTAATTCACTTTTGTTACATTGGAGTGCCATGATTCCTCCAATGTATGCCAGGAAACAGAACAAGAAGAACAAAAATAATGGTGTTTTGTTGCTTGGAATAGATTGGAGGAATCAGTTGCTCCAGATTTACCAACACTGTACTTCCCCCTTAATGAAACTGAAGTCGACTTGTAAACAAGATCAAGGTCAAAGTACCTTGTAATTTAAAGCCAACCTACTTTGTGAAAATAGAGTATAATATATTTGTGGTTGTCCTGTATTGAACTTATTTGGAAGTAAACAATACTTATGAACTCTTAAATTTGAGCCAATATGTGCCTACCATAGGCCATAATCCCAATAATAGTATTAGTTTACCAAGACGATATCCATGAAAACAAATGTTTTTCATCATAAGTTTTAATATTTAATATTAGTGCAGTACAATTCTAAAAAGAATTTTTAACAGCTTTGTGTGTAACTAAATAGCTGGTAAATTATGGATTTCCTGAATACAGTACTTACATCTACTAGTACATTTTTTTTAATTATTAGTCAGAACACAAACTCAGCTGGAACACACATAATGTGTTATGGGTAGTGTTCCTTGAGCAGCAGCAGAACATCTGTACTGTATATTGGTTTCATGCTGCTCGTCAACTGGCCTTCCCACTTCTTTTTTCTCCTGATCACACTCCCCTGCTTTACCTTAGTGAATCCCCTATGTTCTCTTTGACACACCTGATGCACTTCAGTAACACCAATTACTTTACCTCATATAATGTTTCTTCTTTATAGTTTTCCTTATAATTTCCCAACTCGACTCGTTTCCTTTCTATCATTCCCATGCTTATCTTAATGTCAAACTATTACCAAAGGGACAAGGAAAATCATGTACATCTTACTCATTTCCATATTATTACAATGCTTTTATTGTCATATATGTATGGATGGTTGTATGAAAGAGATGAAAGCCAAAGTGAATGGCCTGGTGGCGACAATGAATGAAGTAAATTGGTCCTTGGTGGTAAGTTTATTTGCAGATGATACTGTGCTGATGGCTGAGAGTGAAAGGGAGTTACATAAGGCCCGTCCACACGATCGATCAGTGCTCGCGAACACAAGCAAGCTGTTTGCCTGTCGACGAGCTTACCGCTTGTGTTCGCTAGCACACCAGCAAACTGCCCGTGCTGGTGGTGGCTACCCAGTAGTATGACGTCGCTGCCACACACACGAGCTTTCCTATGGAGCCAGTATTGTCAGTATTATCGCTGGCAACCGAGCAACATATGAAATGTATTTGGGTCCATTCTCATGTACTTTATGAAGTTATTCGTATTCCCAGCTTTTAATTCCCAACTGTTTTCTTTTAATTAGCCAGTCTTAACACCATTTGTCTTTCTGCACTGTGTTCTTTTTCTTTCTCACGCACATAGCAATTATTAGGTGCTACTATAGCGTGAGGTCTACCGCCATATATCGCCTACCCAGGTGCAGCCTGAGGTCTACCTGGTGACGCGCATCCCTCCGGGACGCATATTATCCAAGTCTGGAAGGGTATATGTCAGTGCTTGATTTGGTTAGGTTAAGGTTAGGTCCAGTTTAGGTTAGTTTAGGTTAGGTCAGGTTAGGTTAGGTCAGGTTAGGTTCGGTTTAATTTAGGTAAAATAAGCTGGGAAAGAGAATGAAACTATTTCAAAGATTATCCCATGGTTGGTTTTATCGTTATAACCCAAACGTTATTCTCCTTCCAACCGCCAGGATTTTGGCACAGCAGTAAGCGGTAGCCCGCCAGACTTGGATAATATGCCTCCGGGACCTGCTACCGTGAGTTCTACCGCCACTTGTCGCCTACCCAGGTCAAACGCGGCATTATTTATTTTAGCGATAAACACATAATTTGTACATATCCTAGGAATGACTCAAATAGATAATTGGATTTCTAATTACATTCATATTAAAGGAAGAAACGTAAAAATACACATATATTTCCATACATTTATTCTAGCGATACACAATTCGTATATCTTCTAAGAATGAGACAAATAGATCATTGGAATTTTTTCTCATCACTTTCCAGCAAAAACAATCAAGATGAGTCTGGAACAGCTGACGACCAATACCTCTCATTCTCTTCAGAATCATCATTTTAGCGTGCAACCATGATCGCTCAATTGCCTGTGTGTGTGTTTCTGTCGCTGGATCCATATAATGTTGCTGGTGGTTCACCGTAGAATGCTGGTACCCAATGGCATTTAGGTTGCTATAAGCAGGCCACTCATCTGAATGAATCACCGAACCATATGCACATTCCCTTTCAATAACAGGGATTAGAGTGTTGTGGTCACGCCGTTCCACCCAAAAGTACCGACAGTCTGAGCCTTGTTTAAGACCAAAAATCGTTTCTGTTGTTTTCTTTTGCTGCGTCCCTGTTCTCGGAAAGAGGAGCGTTGTCTCCATTCAGCAACCTTCCTCGGTTGTACTTCCGTCGACCAGCAAATCTTGCCTCATCAATTTGGATGGGGTTATCTGTTGTTCCGACCATCTTTCCTCGTCGTTGATGAGAAACTATGGCTGTACACACCTCTCGGCACATGTTGAACCAGTCAGTTACAGTATTGGCAGATTTTCCTGTGAGAGTCGTTACTGTGGACATTGGTATTTCCAATACAAAGAGAAATATTAATTCTAATATTTCACACAGGCTCAGGTTGCAGTGCAATTTGTTATTCATGTCCGTATAATGGAAAAATGGAAAAATGCATTTCCTGTACGCACAGACCGTGTGGTTTGACACCCATTTCGAGGGCAACGTAACACAGGCTTGAATTCTCCTCGTCTGTTACGCTTCTTGCTTCTTGAACTGTATCCAAGAGATTGTGCTCTCTTAAAAATGCGAGTGCTGTTTCTTCTGTCAGAATGACTCTTCTGTAAAACTCCTTCAGCAACATTTTGATATACCCTGGATCGATGTTGACTATTTCAGGCCAAGGAGGAATCTGATTTAGGAGCTCCATTTGCTTCCTTTTATATGGCTGCACCTGGGTAGGCGACAAGTGGTGGTAGATTTTAAGCAAGCAGGTCCTGGAGGGACGCACGTCACCCGGTAGACCTCAGGCTGCACCTGGGTAGGCGACATATGGCGGTAGACCTCACGCTATAGTAGCACCAATTATTATGCTAAACAGCGCTATACACTTGCGTTCCTTCTTATTAGGCACCATAGTTATCGTACCTCTCACGACCCATTCGACCACCTACTCTGGCTCCTGCCCGGCTGTGACTGGTCAGACGTTAGTTTGGACACCACAACAAGTGTGCCCGCCGCGTGCACAAGCGGTAAGCCCGTAAACAGGCGAACAGCTCACTTGTGTTCGCGAGCACTGCTCGATCGTGTGGTGAATGAGTTTCAGTCCGTGTGTAAACGAAGGAAACTTAAGGTGAATGTTGGTAAAAGTAAAGTGATGGAATTTGAGAGAGCAGAAACTGAAGCGATTGACTTTGCTACACAATAATGAAAAAAAAAAAAGATATGGAGTATTGATGTTGAGTTTTACATTTATTTTAAAAGTAGTCACGGATGATCTACTCTCTCTTTACTCTACCCTGCATATTTGCATTTTTGTTATTATGGTTTTCACCTTGACCATGTTGGTACACATGAATATTTAAATCCTTCCCACCATTGAGTATTACCAAATTTGTTTCTACTGCAATGTTATGCATCACCATGGCAGCTATGATGATATTTTGTGTTGTCTCTATGCTCGTCCTGATTTTCGTACCTAAATGAATGGAGCTCTGTGATTGGCTGCCGTGATGCTGGCCTTCCTAGCCACCTCTTCAAACAGCCAGGCACTAACTCTGCATTTGCAAGACGACATACCTCAACCAATTTATGTGTAGCTCGGCTATTATTTAGGTTAAGAATATTTGTCTTACACCATTAAACTCAACATAAATTTGGAACTTAATCACGTTTTCCAAAACATAATACAGTCCAAATAAAAAATATTATCGCGAGTTTAACTCAAAACACGGCTTGCAAATGTTTATACAACTTTTTGCATTACAATTTTTTTCCGCATCCATAGGATTTATGTATAAATATAACATTCATTCTCATACAAAATTTTCTTGTGAACATGAGTGACATCAGATTTTAGATGAATATAGATATAAGAGAGATACGATACGTTTAATGGGAAGATGGCATTCCCGATCTCGAACAAGGATTATATAAAATTCATTTATTTATTTTATTTGCCATTATAGGTTTCCTGCAAACATATTATGTTATATGTTATTCGATAAAGTGAGGCTTACCTTGCATGGCATACGAAGGGAAGTATTAGATATAAGTAATTAGAGAAACAAAAAGAAAGACTGCAAACGGAGCAATAGGCCTACTTCACGCCACAGCCAGCTTGGCACTGAGTGAGGTGAGAAGGTTCTGTTACTGTCACTTCTGTAAAATATGTACAGTCTGTACCTTCCCTCCCGCAGGCAGTTACAAGCGCACAAGTTGCCAATTGTCCATTTTTTTCTTCTTTTTCTCTAATTACATATGTATAATATTTTCCTCCCATATGACATGAATGACAAACCACACTGTCTGCATCTAATAATGTATAACATTCTGTTTGTAGGAAACTTATAGTCGCAAATAAAAGAAATTAAATAATTTTATATAAACCTTGTTCAAATCGGAATGACACCTTCGCATTGAACGTCTTGTATTTCTCTTATATTTATATTTATCTCAAATCTGACGCCACTGTCAAATTATGGATAAGAATGAATGTTATATGTAAATATAAATCTTATTGATGCAGCTAAAAACAGTTCAGTGCAAAGAGTGGTATAAATATTTTCAAGCCGCATTTTGGGTTAAACTCTCAATAAAAAAAATTCTTGGGCTTCATTATATTCTGGAAAACGTGATTAAGTTCAAAATTTAATGCAGAGGGTAATGCTATAAAAAAAAAGTATACATAAACAATGCAATAGTCGAGTTACGAGTAAATTAATAGAGATGTGTTGTGTTGCAAGTGTAGAGTCAATGCCTACAGAGAAGGACAGGTAAAGCCAGCATCACAGCAGCCAATCACAGAGCTCCATTCATATCTCGGGCTAGGCTCACCAAGGACCTCGGTCGAGGGGCTGGACAAGTAAAAGTAAATGGAGTATAGTTGGAAATTTATCCTTTTTACTCCTTGCACTTCTATATGTTTGGCAGAAAAACGATATGTAGGTTATAAATATTTTGTATTTCTGTACACATGTTCCCTAAGACAATCGCTGTTGACACTCTTGTCCCCTGTTAACTGAAATCCATGGTCCAGCAAGATATTTCTTACAAGTGTTATTAGGTGAGGTGGATCAGCGAATACAAAAACATGATGTGGAGCAGCTGGGTTTGAAAATGAAATTTGTTCAATCAATATACCTAGATTGTTCCACAACTGAATATTTGTAGGGGCTGTGTCATTTACCATGGCAACAATAAGAAAACCAGCAGCTTCTACTTGTTCCATAGCCTTTAAGAGGTGTTCTTTGGTCACACGAACATCAAAATCGTAATATGGAAGCTGCTTCCAAGGTGATGTCAATCCTCTCAGTATAAAGCACATTACATTATGCTTTGAATCGTAAATAATTCCTGTTGATTTGTCATACTCTCACTGAGAACACACGGAAGTTTCATCCAAGAACAAGGTACAAAGATGATCTCTCTCAGTCATTGTGTCTGACTTATGTTTTAGCAGTCACAAAACTGATTCTAATATCCCAGGTTCCACTGCAAGATTTGAGACCCATTTGTTGATGGTCCTAACTAAGGGAAGAGGAAACGTCTTTTTACGTAAGTTATACGTTTAAGTATATCTCTTTAGTATATCTCTTGGCCTTGCAATAACGTTTACGGTTATTCGGGGCTCTTCCACAGAACTCTTTCAGTTGACCACGGATTATGGAGTCCCCAATTAATAGAGTTTCTTCCTCCTCCTCTGTGGGCTCCGCCAATACCTGGTAATTGTTGGAAGTTATTATTGGTAGGTAGGTTCTGCGTGCAGTCTCCTGTCTCGCTTCGTATTTGGTTGTCTAAGGGGACAAACACAGCGAGTTATGCCCGGTTCACGTTAGTCCGTATGTACGGATCCGACATCCGTTAATGACGTTACGAACTGTACGGAGGAAAGGCTACTGAGGAGATAAGCTCCGTCCCGCGCTACGGAGCCGTTTGTTTGGGCAGTATCATAATTATATCCAAGGATACTCGCCCACCATGCTGATAAGAGTTTCGTCCTGGTCGGGAGACGACATTCTGGAAATAAGAGGCAAAAGTAAAATGAAGAATGGTTACTAGAAAAAAAATTAACTTTAGACTAGAATTATCAAATCTATAATAATATTTATGTACTATGGCATAATATATATATATATCTGTTAATTATTCACGCCATATATATACTTTGGCATAAAACGTATTATCATACCTGATAACTATAGTTGGTGTTAATATAGCAGGGGAATGGTGTAATTCACTGTCTGCTCCAATTCTCACATTGTTTTGTTTACAACTGGACCGATGCTGTGGTGCTGTGCTTGCAGTATCCATCAACAAAATTTTTATCCTCACAGAAATTGATGTGCATTTAACAAATACAAGTTAATAATTATAATATTTGAATAAATTTACACCTTTATTTGTGCACAAATATTTCAATTTCATATTTTCATGATATGATGAAAAGTCAACAACATTATACACGGACAACACCGCCGCCGTGCTTCCGTAAAAGATGACATGAGTTCATCTTTGCTGGATCCGTTCCATGTCTTGCCTGGGATGGTAGAAGAGCCCCGGTTCACATATACACGGCCGTTCGTGACGTCGTTGACGGATATCGGATCCGTACATACTGGCTAATGTAAACCGAGCATTAGTTGTATCTAGGCAGTTGGCAGCGTGTGTAGGGGCGGGAGTAGGTGTTGAGGCAGGGGTCGTGGTCACAGGGGAGGCATGGATAATCCCAGGGTCCATAGAATATTCTATGGACCCTGGATAATCCGACATGGGCAGGTTAATGGCGTGAGACGGGCTCGACACCTTTTCTCTCTTCATACCATCTCTCCCTTTATTCTCTCTCTCAACCATGCATCTCTTCCTCCTCTCATTCTTTCCACCATCTCTCCCTTCTCTCTCTCTCTACCATCCCTGCTTTCCTTTCTTCCTTCTCCTGTGGATCATCTTGTGCTCAAAGAAGGTATTTTATATGAATTCCAGAAATTCATCATTCTCACTTCCAACCCTTTCATTCATATCACCCAACGCTATTATATATCTCCTTTCAAGTCCTCCCAAACTGTCGTTCATCTTCCCAAAACTTTCTCATTTCCCTTCTTCCCATTCTGGTGTGCACGTTGACTTGTGCATACGACCAGACCCAAGCATACTTCACAACCCATATCTTTGCTGTCAACCACACTATTCTTGTACCCTTCCATCCATGCCCGTCCACTCCCTTCCATACCCTTTGGGACACCAGCATTTTTCATCCATACCAGCCCATAATTATCACTCCTCCATCCCATCCCACATCATACTATCCCATCAGGACCCACACTACTCCACCCCACCCCTTAAAATGGCTTTCTGTCTTAACACACACATTCACACAACATCTTGAAACATTCGACAACTTCTCTTCACTTCATCCACCACCAACGTTTATCGCTACTACTGTTATGCATATACCACTGGCCACCTCTTTCCTTAATCCCTCTGGCCAATTTTGTCCCTCAATCCCACCCTTCCTTACCTCCCTCCTCACTATTTTCAGTCTTTCCTTCCTCCACTCTGTCCATCTTTCCTCAATGTTTGTTTCCCTGTCCAACCCTGGCTTTCTTTTTTCCTCAGACCAATTCCCTTCCCACTCTGGTCATCACTCATCCAGTCCCATCCAAGCTTGTAAATTTCTCTCTGCCAATCTCTTCCCTACACTACCCATCTTCTCCACACAACCCTCACCGAATCTGGCCATCTTTACCTTAGTTCCCTTTTCCTTCCCTTCCTGATCCCCTCTATTTCCTTCAATATTTCCCTCTTTCCCTTCCACTCTGGCCAAATTCATCACATCTCTCCCTCTCGTCCAGCCATCCTTCATCCTGTCTCTCCTTCGTTCGACCATCTTTCATCCTGTTCCTCCCCCTCCCTCGTCTAGCCATCCTTCATCCTGTCCCTCCCTCGTCTAGCCATCCTTCATCCTGCCTCTCCTTCGTCCGACCATCCTTCAATTTTTCCATCTCCACTTAACCATCCTTTATCCCATATCTCCCTCACTTGGCCATCCTTCATCTTTCCCACTTCTCAGCCACTCTTTGCATCTCTCCTGCCACCCTTATCTTTCTTCATACTATCCTTACCATCTCTCCATCCTCCATCCTTCCCATCTCTCCTTCACTGACCATCCTCCATCCTTCCCATTTCTCCTTCACTGACATCCTCCATCCTTCCCATCTCTCCTTCACTGACCATTCTCCATCCTTCCCATCTCTCCTTCACTGATCATCCTCCATCCTTCCCATCTCTCCTTCACTGACCATCCTTATCCCTTTATAATTAAAAGCCTCCTGTGACACCGTAATAATCTTCACCTGCCGAGAAGAAGAAAAGCAAAGCAGTTATATTTATACCATACCTTGAACCCCAACTGTAACCTGGCAATATTATTATTCTTATAGGGGAAGGGAGTGGCTACGTGCCTGGCATTTCCAGACAAACAGCCCCCAGTACTTGGACATGCCCCTACCTAGACCTACCTAACCGTGTGTGTGCCTACCAAAATACAATACAATAAATAGAGAGAATATAGAGCTCCAAGCAGGGGGCATCTAAAAACAACAAATGTCCAACTACAACAACAATACTAACTACTCTGAAACAAACAAACAAACAACAACAACAACACTACAGTACCCTGAAATAAAACAGCAAATCGCCTTAGTAATACAACATTAGCCAGGACAGTGGGTCAAAACAAATGTATAGGTTTCACACTCACTCAACCTGCCACGACGGGTTGCTCCAGCGATGGTGGAACAGTGTTAACCAACCTGAAAAGAAGAAGTTATTTAATATTATCACGCTTAGGTCTAGCTATAATTAAGTCTTAGAGCCCAGATGACTTCCACGTGATAAAACTTAAGAGTAGGTTCGGATTTATACTTGTAAATGAAGGGCTGAATAACGGTTTAATTATATATAAAAGCAAACTATATACAGAAGTTACAGACATTGGACAACATAATAATGTTACCACAAGATTCACATTTAACCTATACAGTAAATTATATCCTAAACATAATATTATACCCTAAATACACCTTAGTAACCTATATGTGGAGGAACGGTAATGAACACAGAATATAAGGGGAACAAAGAGGAAAATAGTAGAAATACTCAAGGGCTGGCAGGGAGTCTTGGCAGGAGTGTGTGTGTGAGAGTCAAGCTCGCTGTAGGATGTGCTGACTTTTCTGCCGGCTGAATCCCTTTTTATACCGTCCGAAATCTTGGGGGGGTGAAGAGGGGAATCGCTTTGGCAAATGTTGATTGGAGGAATAGATTAAACGAGGGAACGAGGGAAATTCCAGTTGTGTGTGTGTCGATCTTGGTGTTTCACGAGATAGGTTCGCAGAACCGTAACACCCCACCGTCGAAGACCTCTGTAGTACTCACGAAAGAGGTGAAGTATCTTCGGGATCAGAGATTGGAGAGCGGGACAGAGAATCTGCGATGATGTTGTCCACCCCTTTAATATGCTTCACAACGAGGTTATAGTGTTGTGTCCATAAGGCCAGGGGGTTATGGTCTGAGAATGCCAGTGTTGTGTGTGGTGCGTGTCGTAAGTAGCATTGGAATTTCTGTAGGGCAGATATCAGAGCTAGTGCCTCCTTTTTAATTGTTGAGTAAGCGATCTGGTGTTTCTTCAGTTTAGCAGAATGATAGGCTACTGGATGAAGTATTCAACTCACAGGGTCATGTTGAAGGAGGACAGCACCAACTCCAACTCCACTTGCATCTATTTGAAGGTGAATAGGTTGAGAGAAGTCTGGGGCATGCACTACAGGATGAGAAGCTAGCAGGGTCTTGAGGCGTGCAAAGGACTGGTTACAAACGTCATTCCATTGGAAGGGAACCGAGGAGCTTGTGAGGTCAGTCAGTGGTGCAGCGAAGGTTGAGAAGTTACTGCAAAAGCGTCTGTAGAACCCCGCCATACAAGGGAAGCGTAGGAGTTCTTTGCGAGTAGACGGAGTTGGGAAGGACAGGATAGCTTCCACGTTCGCTGACTTGGGTCTCACCACTCCCTGACCCACTGTATGACCCAGATATGTTACCGTGCCTCTGCCGAAAGTTGATTTGGCTAGGTTGATGGTCAATCCTGCATCCTGTAGCTTCTTGAACAGACACTGAAGTCTTGACACATGCTCCTCCCACGTGTTAGCCACCACCACTATAGTCAACCACTAGGAAACTGGCGGTTTAGGTGGGGCCGAATCGGGGATTTCCCCCCAAGCAGTGCTGCCACATTTGGCTTTCCAACCCACATCACTATCAAAAACCACACCAAAATGGCAACGTTTTCGTACAGTGGTGCACTGATTCTATAAATATAGTCTTTAAATGGTGAGAGAGAGGTCAGGAAATTAATGTGGTCAGTCAGGTCACTTCTCCTTTAGACTCCACAATGGAAGGAAGAACATCCCCTGCTCACCACCCACACTGGCTCCATAGTCGTGAGAAGAAAATAATTTTCTACGTAAATTCGTACTTTGCAGAAGAAAATGTTCACCACATACAAAATCCTATCACATCTTCCTTCTACACACACACACACACACACACACACAAAGTCATAGCCCTTCCCTACTTACACCTGCCATTAATCCTTACATTCAATGGAGTCCTGACCTCACCCTACCAGGTGCCCTCCCTCCCCTCCCCCCAACACACACACACACACACACACACAAAGTTTAGAAATGATTGATTTAGAAATGCCATGAGGCATTTGGCGGCGCAACAGCTATGGTCATATACCACCCAACACAAAGTAGTCATCTACATCATTAATAAAATATTTACACAAACTAAACAGACTTCTCCACCCCGAAAGGGATAGGCAGCATGAATAAAAGAACATACAAACTAAAAGGCACATTTATACTAAAAAAAAAAAACCTGACTAATTCAAGTAAAATATATAAAAGATAAGAAAACGTTGAACTATCTAAAAAGCCATAAATATAATAAAATTCACAACTTTTGGAGGAGGCCAGCCTCCTCCACATAGGAGAGGGTGTTCCCTCCCACACTACAAGCCTCCTCCCCGAGCACCTGGGAGAGACTGTAAGAACCGTCACCCTTCCGGTACTCGGAGAGGTGCCTACGACGAAGGTCCCCAAGGCTGGGACACTCGACAATAAGATGCCGTACTGTCAAAGGGACAAGACAATCATCACAGTAGGGAGGGTGAGCCCTCTCCATTAAAAAGCCATGAGTCAATAATGTGTGGCCAATGCGGAGATGGACAAGAGCCGTCTCCCACCGGCGGGACAGGCCACTGTAGCTCCACAAACCAAGACGCTGGCGGATGTCGCGGAGCTTGTTAGCCCCGACGGCGTCCCATCTGTCCTGCCAGCAGGAACGAACGGTAGCATCTATGTAGGGTCGAAGGTCCACTGCAGGAACAGGATGACGCCTGGCAGGAGGCCGGGAATTGGAGACCACAGCCTTAGCCAGGGCGTCAGCCCGCTCATTCCCATCAACACCCACATGGGCCGGGACCCAACAAAAAGTGACTTTCCGGCCACGACGACCCAGGAGGACAAGCCACTCAAGAATGGCCAACACCAGGGGATGGGAAGAGTTAAAATTGCACAAGGCCTGCAAGGCACTACAGGAATCGCTAAAAATAGTAAACAAAGACTGAGGGAGAGTAAAAATCAAAGCCAACTCCAGCATCAGACTTTGACCCATCAGTGTGTTGGTGGGTGGGGTAGCCACCAACTATAAGTTGTGCTGCTACCTAAAGAAGGCTCCTGTGTAAGGGCCGCTGTCAGGGTTTCTCCACTACACTTCTCAGCCTCAGGAGCTAGTGTCTATAACTCTCTTTAAGAAGTGTTAGTGTCTATAACTCTCTTTAAGAAGTGTTAGTGTCTATAACTCTCTTTAAGAAGTGTTAGTGTCTATAACTCTCTTTAAGAAGTGCTCAAGGAAGAGAGAGATGCGGTGAATAGTTCCTTATTTATTGTCAAAAATTAGTTAACAGTATATACAATTCTCTGCGTACTTGACGTTAACAAAGCTAAGAGTATTTGGTTATGGTATTAAATGTATAATACATATGTTGTATACATGAAATTCTGCAAGAGTATGCAGACAATGACATTACACAAAATGGCAAAGAGAATATGCTGAAAGAAATTGCATAGGCTATCTGCATGAAGGAATGTAATGGTAAATGAATCACAATACAGGGCTGGTAGATAATTAGAGAATGGTTACACACTCAATCAAAGAAAATCGACCTATTTTATGGTACACTACAATACTCCCCCCCTAGTTTCGAGGAAGGAGGAACGATACTCTTGTGTGTCGTAGTTTGTTGTTTCCAGCATGTGTTGGAGGAACAGTCACTTGCACTGCTTGCAGCATCTGGTCCGGATTCAGGATATAAGCAGGCTTGACTCGGTCTACGGCCACAACTTCTTGAGAACCATGTTTGTCGATGGTGAAGTTCTTCCTCGTCCTGCGAACTACTTGGAAGGGGCCCTGATATGGCTGCTGAAGGGGCCTTTTGACTGCATCGACTCTAACAAAGACGTGTGTGCAGGCTTCCAGGTCCTGGTGAACGAAGGTCTTCGAGTTGGACGTACGAGGCTGCACTGGCTGGAGGCACTTCATGGTATTTTTCAGGTGTGTTGCAAAGTCCTGAACGCTGCAAGGCTCGGGGTCTGGTGTGGCAGAGAGAAGCTCACCTGGGAGTCTGAGCGTAGAGCCATATACAAGCTCAGCAGAGGAGTTGTGCAGATCCGTTTTGAGTGAAGTTCTGATGCCAAGGAGGACAAGAGGTAGTGCTATTGACCAATCTTCTCTCTGGGCTGAAGCTGCCAGGGAAGATTTCAGCTGGCGGTGGAATCGTTCGACCGTTCCGTTGGCCTGTGGGTGATAGCTGGCGGTCCTGTATCGGCGGATGCCAAGGAGTATCATGACCTTATTCCACACGCCTGACTCAAACTGACCACCTCGGTCAGAAGTAAGGCTTAGAGGCACACCAAACCTGGACACCCATGTAGTGATGAAGGCACGTGCAACAGTATCCGTGGTGATGTCGGTGAGAGGTACTGCCTCAGGCCAGCGTGTGAAGCGGTCCACACAGGTGAGTAAATATCGATAGCCATTGGAGTACGGAAGTGGGCCAACGAGGTCTATGTGGACATGGTCAAATCTCTCGGTGACTGGCGTAAAGGTGGCTGCAGGAGAGTGTGTATGGCGTGTGACCTTGGAAGCTTGACAGCGTATACATGTGCGTGCCCAGTGTCTGATGTCTTTATTTATGCCCTCCCATATAAAGCGGGAAGACATCATCTGGTGCGAGGCACGGATTCCAGGGTGTGAGAGGTCATGTAACTTCTTGAAGAGCTGGTGTCGATGTTTCTCTGGTATGTATGGACGGAGAGTGTCGGTGGAGGTGTCAGCGTACAGTGTGACCTGGGTGTCTGGAAGTGTAATCTTCTTCATCTGTAGTGCAGGGTTATCCAACAGTCGCTGTAGCTCAGCGTCACCGACTTGATCAGCAGCAATGGTGGCATAGTCGATGGGAGAAGATTTTACAGTACTGATGTTTCGAGAGAGGGCATCAGCTGGGGCATTGTCGGCACCTTTGACGTATCGTATATCCGTGGTAAACTGAGCAATGTAGTCCATGTGGCGCATTTGTCGTGGGGTGTAAGATTCCTTATTTCTGAGGAATGCTGTAGTGAGTGGCATGTGGTCAGTGTAGATGTGGAAACTGCGTCCCTCGATGAAGTAGTGAAAACGCTTGACAGCTTTGAAGATGGCAAGTAGCTCCCTGTCATAGGCGCTATACTTCGACTCTGCCGAGGTGAGTTTCTTGGAAAAGAAAGCAATTGGCTTCCAGTATGTACCAACACGCTGTTGTAGGACGGCACCAACACCAATGTTTGAGGCGTCTGTAGCAATTGAAGTTTCTGCGTCTGGTGCAGGGAAAGAGAGCGTGGCAGCGTCGCTGAGGGCCTGTTTTGTTGAGAGGAAGGCCGCTTCCGCTTCTTCAGTCCAGACGAGGGTAACAGATTGACCTCTCTTGCAAGGTTTAATCATGGCATACAATGGTCGTAGCAGGAGTGAGCAGTGTGGAATGAAGCGGTTATAGTAATTAACCATCCCAAGGAACTCCTTGAGCTGGCGTTGGGTAGATGGCCTGGGAAACTGCTGGATGGACTCGCACTTTGAGGGAAGTGGAGCAATGCCTGTTGGAGAGACTGTGTGACCTAGGAACTCAAGGGATGTCACACCGAGTTCGGACTTGTCTGTGTGGATTTGGATGCCATAATCTTGCAGTCTCTGGAGGACTTGGCAGACGTGTTGTTTGTGGCTGGCTTCATCAGGACTAGCAATGAGAAGGTCATCTATGTAGGCAAAACAGTAGGGTAGACCTCGAAGGACCTCATCAATGAAGCGTTGAAACGTTTGTGCCGCGTTCCGCAATCCAAAGGGCATCCGGACGTATTCAAACATGCCAAAAGGTGTGATAATGGCCGTCTTCGGGATGTCAGTGGGATGGACTGGAATCTGATGAAATGCTTTGACGAGGTCGATCCGAGAGAAGATAGTGGAACCTGAGAGTTGGGAAGTGAACTCTTGAATGTTGGGCACAGGATATCTATCTTCCACGGTGCGTGAATTGAGGGCATGGTAGTCACCACAAGGTCGTATGTCTCCGGTCTTCTTAGGAACAATGTGAAGAGCCGACGACCAGTTGCTGCTGCTGGGCCGTATAATACCTTTACTCATCAGAGATTCGAACTCGGCTTTGGCTTTCTTATAACGCTCAGGGGCTAAGCGTCGGGCCTTGGCATGCACTGGGGGTCCGGTAGTCTCTATATAATGAGTCACGTGATGCTTGGCAGGTATGCTGGATGAGTAGGGTTGTGTTAGCATAGGGAATGACTTGAGGAGGTCAGCAAACTTGTGGTCATGGTTGATAGCAGACAGGTGTGTGCTGTCACCAGGTGCTGGCTGTGCATTTGTAAAGATATCTGTGAGTGGGTCGACCAATTTTTGTCCTCTTACGTCTACCATCAGGTTGAAGTGACGGAGAAAATCAGCACCAAGGATGGCTTGTGACACTGCTCCTACGTAGAATGTCCATTGAAAAGAGCGGCGAAGGTTCAGATCCAGATGCACTGTTTGCCGCGAGTATACAGGTATCTTGGTACCATTAGCAGCATAAAGATGCAGAGAAGGAGGTAGTGACCGCTGGCTGGCTGTAGCAGGGAGGACACTTACGTCGGCACCGGTGTCTACCAGGAACTTTGTATGGGACCGGCGATCAAAGATGTGGAGCAGCGTAGACTGAGTAACTGCGTTAATGTTCGCCGTTGTTGTTTGACGCCATGTAGCTGCAGGGCTTTTCACACTTGAGAGCCTTATCCCTAAACCTGCGATGGTAGTAGCAGAAGTTTGAAATGCTCCTTGAACGTGACCGCTGGTGTTGGCGGTTTGGCGTCGAGGGTCGAGAACTTGGGTGGTTGTTGATTTGTTTCTTCAGGTTGCTGACTTCCATTGTAAGCTGGGAAATTAGATTGGCGAGCTGGGCAATTTGGGAATTTTCTTGGTTGCAGAAAGCAGGGGCTCTCATGGCTACTGCAGTGGCAGTGTGGTTGCCTGAGTTTGAGAGATCCTCAGTAGACATACTGGTCAGTGAACTCAGGGTGTAAATGCTGACGAGGGTTACCTGATATCACGGCAGCTGCGTTAGTCAGGTTATATCAGTATGCTGCTGAATACACTGGCACTGTAATTCACACACAAGGCACTAATAATAAAGGACAATACACTGTCCAGAGTGAAACACTGTAATCCAGGGTGAGGCACTGTAATCCAAGGTGAAGCACTGTAATCCAAGGTGAAGCACTGTAATCCAAGGTGAAGCACTGTAATCCAGGGTGAAGCACTGTAATCCAGGGTGAAGCACTGTTGCTGGTAGCTAGACTGCCGCGAGTACCAGTGGTGTATAGGTGTTGGATGGCAGGCAGCAACGGCGTAGTTGGAGGCTTACAGATGGCTGCTGTGGACTGGTGATGCCTCAGGGTTCGCAGCGATAATGTAGATAGGATGGACAGTGGCACTGTGGCGGGAGCAACAGCTGCACAGGAGAGGTAGCAACTCAAGTCACCTCTTGATGGTGACTGCAGGGCAAAGGCGTTCTTGTAGACTATTGGAGGGTAGCGGCAGCACTCCAGGTCACTACTTGATAGTGACTGCAGGGCAAAGGCATTCTTGTAGACTGCAGCTTGATCCACTCTTGTTGGCGATCGCGGCAGCTGCTCTCTCCGGGGGTCACCACTTGTTGGTGACAGCTGCACTCTCCGGGGGTCACCACTTGTTGGTGACAGCTGCACTCTCCGGGGGTCACCACTTGTTGGTGACAGCTGCAATCTCCGGGGGTTACCACTTGTTGGTGACGGCTGCAATCTCCGGGGGTCACCACTTGTTGGTGACGGCTGCAATCTCCGGGGGTCACCACTTGTTGGTGACGGCTGCAGTCTCCAGGGGTCACCACTTGTTGGTGACAGCTGCACTCTCCGGGGGTCACCACTTGTTGGTGACGGCTGCAATCTCCGGGGGTCACCACTTGTTGGTGGGTGGTGTAGCCACCAACTATAAGTTGTGCTGCTACATAAAGAAGGCTCCTGTGTAAGGGCCGCTGTCAGGGTTTCTCCACTACACTTCTCAGCCTCAGGAGCTAGTGTCTATAACTCTCTTTAAGAAGTGTTAGTGTCTATAACTCTCTTTAAGAAGTGCTCAAGGAAGAGAGAGATGCGGTGAATAGTTCCTTATTTATTGTCAAAAATTAGTTAACAGTATATACAATTCTCTGCGTACTTGACGTTAACAAAGCTAAGAGTATTTGGTTATGGTATTAAATGTATAATACATATGTTGTATACATGAAGTTCTGCAAGAGTATGCAGACAATGACATTACACAAAATGGCAAAGAGAATATGCTGAAAGAAATTGCATAGGCTATCTGCATGAAGGAATGTAATGGTAAATGAATCACAATACAGGGCTGGTAGATAATTAGAGAATGGTTACACACTCAATCAAAGAAAATCTACCTATTTTATGGTACACTACAAGTGTACACAGGGAGGGACTCCCTGTGAGTGAAGGCATGTTCTAAAAAGAGGGAACGAGCCACTGGAGGAAGAAGAGATTCCTTCTTGTCTGTAAAGCAGGTGCAGGGGAAAACTTCTGGAAGAAGCCATGGAGCCACCCTGGGGACCCTCACAGGACAAATCTGGTAGTCATCTATGCCCATCTCCTCCATAGCCTTCCTGACCCAGAAGCCAAAGGGCCATGGTGCACGAGAATGTAAAAGGTAGTACTGAGACATGATATCAGATGACACCGCCAAGCAAGGTAGGGAGTCAGGAAGTCGATGTAATCGATGCCAACAACGAACCATCAAGGACTGATGACGGAGATCAAGAGGTGGCTCATTAGCGTCCACCAGGAGACTGGGGATTGGGGATGACCTAAAGGCTCCGGTCGCCAGACGTACTCCAGCATGATGAACAGAGTCTAAAACTCTGAGACGGGCATCGGTGGCAGAAGAGTACACCTCACACCCATAGTCGAGTTTTGACCTAATAAGAACATGGTATAGGCGGAGGAGGGTGGCCCGATCAGCCCCCCAGGATGTATGGCTCAGGACCCTCAACAGGTTAAGAGCCTTGAGGCAAGAGACCTTAAGTGTACATAAGTGGGGAACCCAAGTCAAACGTTTGTCAAAAAGGAGACCCATACATGAATAAGTCCGGATCCGGGTGGACGCCTCGGATGCGGCAGAGTGCATAGCAACTGTCTTGGAAGCAGAAAATCGAAACCCATGAGAACCAGTCCAACGTGACACCCTGTCGAGGGCAAGCTGCATGCGCCGCTCCGCCACTGACATACGGGAAGCAGCAAACCAGACTGCTAGGTCGTCAACGTACATCGAGTTAGCTATACCGTCTGGAAGGGATGAGGCAATGGCATTAATTGCTACTGCAAACAATGTGACACTGAGGACGCTTCCCTGGGGGACGCCCTCCTCCTGTGCAACAGATGCTGAGTGGGTTGTACCAACCCTCACAGAAAAACTGCGACCACTGAGTAACTCCTTAAGAAAGCGTGGAAGGCGACCCCGCAGGCCATATAAATGGAGTTGCTGCAGGATGCCATATTGCCATGTAGTGTCATAGGCTTTCTCTAAATCAAAGAATACACGGACAAGGTGTTGATGTCATGCAAAGGCCTCACATGCAGCAGCTTCCAACCTGACCAGAGCATATGTAGTGGAACGGTATTTACGAAAGCCAGACTGGGACGGAGACAGAAAATCACCCCGTTCCAAGAAGTATACCAGTCTGACATTCACCATCTTTTCAAATAGTTTACAGAGACAGGAGGTCAAGGCAATTGGTCGATAATTGAGGGCAACACCAGAGTCCTTGCCCGGCTTGAGAAAAGGAAGGATGGTAGCAACCCTCCACCCAGAAGGGAAGACACCCTCCAGCCAGATTCTGTTATATACAGCTAAAAGAAATGAGATCGCTTCCTCACCCAAGTGTCGTAACATTGCATATGGGATGTTGTCTGGCCCAGGAGAAGTGTCGCCGCAGAGAGAGAGAGCAGAATGCAGGTCTCTCAGGGTGAGTATATGGTTATAACTTTCATTCTCGTTCCCTGAGAAATCCAGGACTGTACGCTCCTTGGCTCTTAACTCATGCCTGACAGCCAGAGGTCGAGAGTCACGGCTGGAGACCTTTGCAAAAGCCTCTGCCATGGTATTGGCCACTGTCAAACCATCCTTGATCTTAATTCCATTGACCTTAAGTACAGGTGGAGAACTAGGAGAAAACTTCCCCGCCATCTTACGGACTCTCCTGAACACTTGGGTGAGTGGAGTTTTAGTATTAATTGAAGACACATAGGCCTTCCAACTCGTCTAGCCCGAGCCCTTGCCCGTCGGAAGTCCTCTAAAAGAGTTGGGTCCCCACGATTGCGACGAAGGAGAGAGTAAGCAGCGCGCTTCTCCCGCACAGCAGTGGTGCAGACTGGTGACCACCAAGGGACAGGACGTTTGGGAAAGTAGCCAGAAGTTCTAGGGATAGAGTTGAGAGCAGCAGAGTGGAGCGTATCAGTGAAATATGTTACAGCCTCGTCAGAGCTACCGAAATCGGCTACAGAAGAGACCGAAGAAGTTAGCTCTCTAAAAAACTGCCAGTCAGCCTTCTCTAATTTCCACCTAGGAAGACGAAACTGTGGTTCGTACCTGTTACATTCTAAAAGTATAGGGAAATGGTCACTGTCATATAAGTCAGGCAACACTCTCCAAGTAAAATCCAACAGAGCACTGGGTGAGCAAAGGGAAATGTCAATGGCGGTAAAAGTCCCAGTAGGGATATTAAAATCTGTCACATCTCCCGTATTTAAAACCCCTAATCCCTCATCCTCAATAAAAGAAGCCAATGAAACACCCCTGGGGTTGACCGAACTGTCACCCCACAGAGGATGACGACCATTAACCCCTCCGGGACGGGGCAAGAATGGAATTACGCGCTGTGGGTACGGGCCCAATACTAACTTTTATCCTGCCTGTCCGGGTATTTCCCGGAAAATCACTCTACTTCTCTTACTCCCTACGTCTAAACTACAATACTGAACAACTTAAATTTGATTGTGTACTCACCATCAACTCCTCCTCTTTCCATTAAAACCAACCCCAGCTCTCTAGGACACTCCATTGCCGAGAAATCAAGTGAGGAATGGAGGTCACATTTCCCGTGAGAGCGAGGCTGCGTTCGCTTTGTGAGCGTGGCTGTGACAAGGACTGGCGGGGGTGGAGGAAAGATGGCCGCCGGCAGAATGACGCAACACTTGCCTCCCCCGGGCGACACGTCGTACGGTTCGTGTGCATCCTACAATTACAGCCCCTGTATTATTTGTGTGGTTAGCTGACTATTCCAGAGTGGTTTTATGCCCTGGAGAGAAGCGTGGGAGTTATGTACAGTATTTACGCGAAACATTTTCAGTGTCATTCGCACCATTTGTTCATGTTCAACGTAAATATAAATGTGTCACTATCACTGTTATCCTTATTTTCTATATATTTTTGTATTTTGTTGTTTTAAATTTTTTATTATCATTTTTTCTATGTCACTCTCACTTTTCTTATAGCCTAATATGTACAAATGTGTCACTATCACGTCACTACAGCCTAAAATATATGTACAAATGTGTCACTCTCACTTTTCTTATAGCCTAATAAGTACAAATGTGTCACTATCACGTCACTACAGCCGAAAATATATGTACAAATGTGTCACTCTCACTTTTCTTATAGCCTAAATAGTGTCACTGTCACCAAGTGTCACTGTCACTTTATTCGCATACTCCCATCACTTCCTGCCTCTATATATATTCCAATATATGGTAGTCTGAGAAGCAGTTTCCAGGGCATAACGGCACACAACATTCCTTGCACCAGAAGCGAGTTTCCTTGGACTTCTGGGGATGACGTGTTGTGTGCCTGCAAACATAGCAGCGACGAGAGCCTGGACGTCCTGACGGCAACGGTGGCAGATTAGTAAGGTAGTGGCGAGCCATATAGCCACTCTGCTGCAACCTGTCAGGCCGTTGTGCCGCTGCCTGTCTGCCTTGCTGTGGTTGCACAGTGCTGAACCTCTCCAGGAGCTGAGATATCAACTCTAGCTCGAATTCCCGGAGTGCCAACTTGGAGTCAGGGTGATGCTGGAGGTAGAGTATATAACAGTTCAGCACTGTGACATCAAGAAGGTGGAAGAAAGCCTTCTTGTACCACTTACAAGTTTTTCTCAGACAATCGATGGAACTCACCATCATGTCTGACTTATCGACGAGTCTCATATTGATGTTATAATCGAGCACAGCATCAGGCTTGTAGATGGTATCACCTGTGCCGCGCTCAGTCTTCCCAGAATCCTGCATCACGCCCCTGTTCACGGTGGTGAGCATATTGACGGGGCGTTTATCGTGCCATTTGATGGCCAGCATGTTCCCACATTTCTTCTTGATGCAGTCGCCCCTCCGGGTGAGAGGGAATGCTGGCCACCCCTTCCTGTTGACACGAATAGTTCCGCAGGATCCTGTTTGGTGCTGCAGGAGAAACTGGCTAAGTGCTGGAGAGGTGTAATAGTTATCAGTGTACAGGATGTGGTTGTTGTCAAGGTAATCCCCCATGAGTGCCTTGACAACACTCCCGCTGAAGCCAAGAGGGTCGTCGGCCGGGACATCCACATCTGTACCTGAATAGAGTATAAAATCCAACACATAGCCAGTCTTACAGTCGCAGATGACATAGAATTTGATGCCAAATCTATGCCTCTTTGACGGGATGTACTGGATGAAGGACAGTCTTCCCCTGAACAGCACCAGAGACTCGTCGATAACCACTTTCTGGAATGGTCGAAAAAATGCTCGTATTTTCTCCTGGAGGATAGACATTACTGGCCTAATTTTCCACAGCCTGTCGTTCGGGTGTGGACCCATGTTGGGGGCGAAGTGCAGGTAGGACAAAATGTCCCTATATCTGTCCCTGGACATGTATTTCCCGAACGCAGGTGTGGATATCAGGGCGTGTGTGCTCCAGAAGTCCTTGAGGCGATGTTTCTTGACATGAGGCATCATCATGGTCAAAGCTAACCACACATACAACTCAGCAATATCGACGTCAGCCCATTGCAATATCTTACTATGTTCCCTGCCTGGTCTATTGCTGAGTTGCACAGAGAGTTGTTTGAAAGTGTTTATCTCCTGCATCATGTAAGTCATCAATATTATATCAAAAAAGGCAGTGAAATAATTTAATATTGATGACCTCTGACGACAGGGAAATGCGGCCTGTATACCTGAATGACTGTCGTCAAAGGCAGGTATATCAGGCGCAAATTCATCGCAATCTGTCCACACATAGGGATCAGCGGGTCTATGACGAGGTGCGCCGCGTTGCTGTCGTTGTTGGCGTTGTTGTTGTGGTGGTGGTGGTGGTGGTGGTGGTGCAGCGGTACCAGGGGCAGGCGAGAGTGAGTCGTCAGGCACGAGAGGAGAGGGAGAGTGTGGTGGTGGGGGAGGTGGCGTCAGGTCACGGGGGGGCGGGCTATCAGGGTCAACAGTAGGGGAGAGATAAGCTGCCTTTGTCCTCTTCCCCCTTCCTTTACCCTTTCCTCTTACTCCTACTCTCCTCCCTCTTACCACCACTGGTTGCGACGCATCCTCGTCCGACGAGGAAGAGGAAGACGAAAAATCTAACCTCCTCCTCGGCCTCTTGCCCATGGGAGTGGAGACGTAGCGAGGTTTGGAGGTTGAAGCAGGAGTAGACCTCTTCCTGCCTCCCACGCCAGATGTTGTAGGAATGGGAGACAAGAGAGTGTCTCCCAAACTACCTCCCACCCCACTGGTGGACGGAATTGCAACAGGGGCTGTAACCTCTGACACATCATGCAAGGCTGAAGTTGAGGGAAGAGCTGTGATGGAAGTCACCGCTACACAGGCATCTTCCTCAGTTGATTCGTCAGCTTGCCATTCAGTATCAGAGTAGCTGTCCAGGTCGTCACTCCCATATGAAAGGTCTGCCAGATTCTCCAATTCCCGCCCTATTGCAGAATCTGACAACCTTGCAGGTGCATGACGCAATCTAGCTGGTTGCACCCGCGGAGTGGAGGTTACAGGAGCGGGTGCGCCTGGCAGCGCGGTAGGATGCACCGAATCGAACGAGCCCGTATTTTCTTCACTACGCCCAGCCATTGTCACGGTCAAGCACACACTGATTGAATGTGGGGATGAAAAGGTCTGGTGATGAAGTATAGCCAGATCAAAAAAAATCCCGACAAATTTGGCGTTTTTCCCCATAAATTACCAAAAGCGGGATTTCCCGCTGCCCGGACTCTGTCGACAGAGCGGGATTTCCCGCTGCCCGGCCTCTGTCGACCGAGCGGGAAATCCCGCTGCCCGGACTCTGGGGGTTAAAATCACCCAATAAAATAAAGGGAGATGGAAGGTCCCGTACAAGATGGTTGAGATCACCCCTCTCAACTGTAACACTGGGAGGAAGGTATAGACTGCATACAGTGTACGGGCGGTCCATAAAAACCTTAACTGCAACAGCCTGGAGCGGAGTGTCAAGCTCCAGGCTCGTGCATGGAATATCTCGGCGAACTAGGATGGCAGAGCCACCATGATGACCCTGCCCTTCAAATGAACTGGAATAAAATGCGGAGTATGCTGGAGGACTGGCAGGAATGTAGTCCCCAAGTATTGTCTCTTGGAGAGAAACACATTCAGGAGAGAAGCTAGAGAGAAGAACGCGCAGTTCCTCCCAAGAAGCACGCAAGCCACGGCAATTCCACTGAAGGACCTTGAACGGTGTTACTTTAGTACTGATTTTTGGGAAGCCTCACGGAGGTACTTCCCACTACCACCTCGACCTGAGGGTTTATTCAAACAATAAGATTTGTCTAATCCTGGGCCACTAGAAGAAGAGCGAACCCGAGGAGTAGTACTTGGGGCAGTAATTGGGACCCGTAGACGAGTCCCTGAAGCATCTGATATGTTAGAAGAAGATGAAGGTATATGAGATGGGATATTCTTTGAAACAATTACATTGGTTCTGTCCTGTACAGCATTGGTATCACTGACACAGGCAGATACATCAACATCCATAATACAGGTGGTAGAATCACTCCGCTGCTCAAGCGGAAGAGAAAGTGAATCTTTTGAAGTCACAACATCCGTGGCATCCACATTAACTTCACGCCCCTCTGATGATCCCGAAGGAAGCTTGCGAGGAGGAACTTCTGTTGAATCAAGAGATTCATCAGAGCCACGAGAACGCTTCTGGTGAAATTGATAGGAAACTATGGATGAGTCCACAGAGATGGTTGCCTCACAAGGTGGAACATCTATAGAGTCAAGTGCCTCAGAGGAACCACGAAGGCGTCTCTGTGGCAGTTTAGGTGACTTAAGTTTCCTTTTGGGAGAGCGTGTGGCAGCGTGAACCTCTACCACATGGACACCTTTAGCTAAAGTCTGAGAATTGTCATCAGTTGAAGGGTCACCAGAATGAGTGTCTGATAAAGTTTCCAAGACAGAGAAACTATTATGTAGAGTAACCTTAGAAACGTTCTCACTAGAGCAAGAAGCAGCTGCCTCTTGAGAGGGTTGAGAGGGTGCTGCAACCAATTTAGGGCAAAGGGAGGAGGCGTATGTCTTCACACCACCATCCTTTTGTCGCCTGAAGTTGAGTTGCCGTCTGGCACTACCTATGCTAATGAATTGAGTATTAGCCAAGTGGAGGATATCCTGCTCAAGTAGGTACATCTTACATTGGCGAGAACGCAAGGGGTGAGAATCTCTGCAGTAAAAGCAGTAACTCTCTGACCGACACTCAGAAGTAAGATGTGAGTCAAGAGCAGAACAATTACCACACCGGGAACGGTTGTTGCAGTTCCTTTTCCCATGACCAAACTCATAACAACAGAAACACTGTAGGGGACGCTCAACAAAAGGCTTCACCTCAAATGAGGTGGGGTTAATGTTAATGCGATCTGGGATATGCGAGCCATAGAAAGTGAGGATGATCATATTTTTACTGCCTTTCATCTTCGTTACTCGTTGGACACTGTCTGGGCACATAGCGAGAATGTCCTCTTCAGAGAATTCATACAGGTCCTCATTATATATACGCCCCTTGCTATAATTAAATGTTCGATGTGGTTTAATAGATTCAAACATGCTATCAGAAGGACAGTGGAGATTGAGGAGCATCATGGCCTGTGTAAGATCTTTGGCTCTGATTAAAACTCCCCTACCATATTTCTTTATGTGGCCCATTGGGAATAATCCAATTTCTTTCTCAAGATACCGGGAAGCATGGATAATGTTACCACGTCCCTCCCTGTAGTAAGCCACAAACCAAAAGGGTGTAGGAAACCGACGTTCCTTTGGGACATGCTCTGCAGAATCATCAAATATATTAGGGCAGTAATCATTGTCACTGGCAACTACATTGATGGACCGTATCATCTGAACTTTACAATGAGTATCCCCCACCGTCAGAGAATCTTTTGACTCAAATGCTGCTTTGGCAGCAGCATTTGTATTGAAAGTAATATAGCACCGATTAGACCTACAATCACTGTCATATGTGATTCGGATTCGGAGGACTACTCCAAAGCACTTAAAAATGGAGTGGATAGTGCCATAGGTAAAGGATGCGAGTACATTCGTTAACATTAACGTGTCCAAATCGTTAACAGGGTTCTTCGACACAACACCCGACCTGCTAGGTCTACTCTTATTTGCAGCTTTCTGCATCTTACCACGACCAGAGAGTGACGTCTCGAGGGCCTGGTCGACCACCGCTCGAGGAAGAGATTGGGGCTTTTCTGTATCCATATATCATTGGTTTAGTGTTTTTGGCCCCAGGAGCCAAGAGCTACTACCTACCTGGCAGATGAGGGGACCGAGCGCTGGTCGCCGTGGGCGGGGTGCCTCTTCCCCCACGGGGCCACTCGTTTAAAAAAGCAGCCCCAATGGCTCGAAAGTTTGCCCACGACGGTGCTGAGACCCCCTTCCCCAACATCTCCCGGCCCAGACACCCAACCATCCAACATAGGACGGCCCCTAGAGGGCAGTCCCTCCGGAGGGCAGCGCTGTTGGCCCGTACTGGCAGCCTAATGCATGGGAACCATTTAGTAGCATGGGAAGCCCTCTCTCCCCGAAATCGGGGCAGAGCAGGGGCTGGAGCCCCCTCTAGTCTAGCTCGCCAGGTCTTAGAGACACGCAAGCCCCCCCACCACGTCAAGGCGGTTCCCATTGGGGGGGCACACACACAAGGGAGGCAAAAGGAAGGGGTATGTACAAATTATGAATAAATGTAAAAATAGTAAACAGACGTAAAAATAATAATAAAACAAAAATGGATAATGATTCAGAAGCACATTACTATGCAGAGGGACAAACAGACACATAAAATACAGATGAAGAAAGAGTAGGCTAAGGGGGGGAGGGGGGAGATTCAGGTGAAGGACTGCTAATCTACTGCCCTGGGTCCTGGGTAATCCCATTCTGACAGACCAGATGTGGCAGCGCTGCTTGGGGCGGCTGCCCCACCTACACCCGCCAGTTTTCTTGTGGTTGACTATAGGTCGTCCAGATAAGCTGCTGTACCTTCAACGTCTTGAATGATGAAGTTGATCATTCTCTGGAATGTTGCCGGGGCATTAGAGAGACCAAAACTAAGCACCTTATATTGATACACTCCGAAGGGTGTGACAAATGCGGACACTTTCTTAGCACGTGGGGTGAGAGGGATTTGATAATATCCTTTCAAGAGGTCTATTGTAGTTATAAATGGTGATTGTCCTATCTCATCTATAATATCATCAATTAATGGGAGAGGGTAGGAGTCCTGAACAGTGACCTGGTTTACTTTACGGTAGTCAGTGCAAAATCTAAAAGAGACATCAGGTTTTGGTATTAGCAAGCAGGGTGAAGCCCAAGGTGACATACGTGGTTCTGCTAAATCTGTATCTAGTAAATATTGTACCTCGTTTTTCATTATTACCCTTTTCTCTATATTAATTTTATAGGCCGCCTGTTTGATAGGTCTGGCTCCAGGTAACAACTGGATGTCGTGATGGATGAGGCGACATGACCCAGGAAGATCAGTCGTGAGTTTAGGAAATTCTGATAGTAGGGAAGAAATATCTTCATATTGAGAAGTAGTTAAGGTGGATAAATATTCATCCATCTTAGTCATCCATTGAGAATTTACAGGGTTTGTTGAAATAGATGGCAGGTCATCATAATTCAAATCTGTCTCTTGTTCAGCCTCCCGTCTCTCTACACTAAGGACAGCCTCTATTTTCTGGTCCTCCTCCTCCAACAACCTGGAAAAATATGGTTTTATAAGATTTACATGGACCATCTGAGTATCCTTCTTCCTGTCAGGTGTGGTTATTACATAGTTCACCTTACCCAATGTTCTTTCTACTTTGTAAGGACCTATGTATTTTGACTTGAGAGGTGATCCTGGTATGGGAAGGAACAACAGAACTTTGTCTTCTGGTTTGAAAGAGCGATGAACAGCTAAAGTTTGTTGTTAAACCATTTTGTTTTGAGCCTTGAGAAGGTGTTTAGCAGCAAAGGTTCCGGCATTAGATAATTTAGATCTTAAGTTCTCAATATATGTCTCCACAGAAATTGAACAAGGGGCAGAGTCAAACCACTGATCTTTAATTACTTTCAAGGGGCCTCTAATTTGTCTGCCGTACAAAAGCTCGAAGGGGGAATAACCAAGTGATTCTTGAGGACATTCTCTTAAAACAAAAAGCAAGAAATCCAACTGTTCATCCCATTCCAGTTCATACTCTGAACAGAACTTACGAAGTACTGATTTTAAAGTTTGATGGAATCGTTCCAAGCATCCTTGTGACTGAGGATGGTAAGCAGTCGAGGTCACATGGGTCACTCCTAGTTCCTTCGTCACCTCTTGACATATAGTGCTGGTAATATTACTACCTTGATCTGTTTGTATTATTTTGGGGATGCCAACTGAGGTAAAGAAATGAAGGATAGGTTTAAGAATAGATTTAGATGTAATATTCTTGAGAGGAAAAGCCTCTGGATACCGAGTAGTAACATTCATTACTGTTACAAAATACTGGTTACTTTTTTTAGTTTTGGGTAGAGGACCCACACAATCCAACACTATCTTTTCAAACGGCTCAGAGGTTACAGGGATAGGATTTAATGGGGCTGGTGGAATGGTTTCATTAGCTTTTCCAACTGTTTGACATGTATGACAGTGTTTTATGTATGACTTGACATCTGTTTTCATTCCTGGCCAATAGAAATGGTTAGCAATTTTCTGTAAGTTTTTAGTATTCCTAAGTGACCAGCAAGTCCATCATGAGCCAATTGTACCAATGAAGTCCGAACTGACTGTGGCACTACAATTTGGTGGTATTCTGACCAGGTATCAAGGGGTTTCAACTCCGGGGGTCTGTATGCTCTCATTAAGATATCCTCCCGATAGTAAAAGCAAGGCAACTTTTTTTTTTTTTTCCTATACCTCAACCTCAGGACTGTAGGCTGTCAGTAGCCCGTGACTCTTGGGAGGCCCCGAGATTATTGGGTGTCGCACTAGATGAGACAGTGGAGCTTCGTGGTGATGTTGGTACCGTAGCTTCTCTTCTGTCCCACTAGATGACGACACCTTATTTATACACGTCACTATCAGGGGAGAGCAGCTACACCGTCACTCACAGCATCTTGGAATATGGTCTGGCATCTTCTATGTTGTGAGTTGACGACGATGTAGGGGGTATTTTCTTGACGTGTCGGAGTAGCTAGGGTATAGTTGACGAACAGCTGGACCCATCAGATCACCTCGAAAAAATCCCAGACGTTTTCTCGTGGACTCGAACCAGGGCCCTTGCCATTCGCAGTCCGTCACTCTATCCACTCAGCCACGCCTTCCCCCATTCTTATCCTCAAGAGCAGCTGGTCTGATGTTATTCAAAGTGGGATCAATCTGTTGAGCTTTGATTAACTCTTCACGTGTGAAGGATTGTTTATTAAGGCATTCTAAAGAAACTTTCAGATTGTGGGATGGAGTGGAGGAAATTTGTTTCGTTTTACTTTGAGATCGAGTTACTGCACAACAAGGGTACAAGGAAGAAGATTCTTCTAGGGAGCTATCAGGCAGGGGAGAGTCAAGGATTTTAAGGTTAGGGACGACTAGTTCTCCTGCTAAATCATTCCCGAGCAACATATGCACTCCTTGAACAGGTAAAGGGGAGTCTCTCAGAGCAACTTGGAAGGTGCCAGATAATACGGGACATTCAATATATATGGTTGCTATAGGATAAGAAGATTCAGTTGTAAGGTCACACACAATCACCTTTTCTCCAGTTAGAGCAGTACTGTATTCAGGTAAAGAGTCTTTAAAAAGAATGGTCTGAGCTGCTGCGGTATCCCTTAGTATGGTAATAGGGTGAGTGTCACTTGATTTAGTCAATGAGATTTTTCCCTGATACATGAATGGCTGAAAAATGTTGGGAAGTAAGGGAGTTTGAAGTTGCAACAGGTTTGTTTGGTGTAATGGTAGAAACGTGAGGTTTGTGTCTAGTGGTATTATCTTGAGAAGTGTTAGAGTGTTTACAACTAGGGTGTCTACATTGTTGAATGGTGTGCCCTGGCTTTTTACAATAGTTACACGTAATTAGTGGAGGACCATAGGATACACTGGTATGACCTCGAGACTTCTCATTCCCAGTCACAAGGGGAGTATCGGAGGAGGGCCTAGTAGAGCGAGCCTGAGTCTCCACTCTTCCCAAGCTCCGCACCAGCAATGAATATGCGTCAGCTACCTCAGCTGAGCGTTCCAACTTTATTTCCCCTCGCTCTTCCACATGTTTTAATATACTGATGGACATTTTATTTTTTACCTCTTCTAACACAACTATATTAATCAAAGGTAGTAGTTTCAGTAGAGTATAACCACTTTTTAAACAACCTAAGTTTCTCTGATGCAAACTCAACAAATGTTTGACTGGAAGGTTTAGTTAGGGACCTAAATTTCTGCCTATATGCTTCTGGGGTTATCTCATAAGCTCTTAAAATATTGTTTTTCACAGCTTCATAATCATCAAATTGCTCCAAACTGTTGAACACCATCTGAGCTCATCCAGTTAGTTTAGGAAACAAGATTATTAACCACTGATCATTTGGCCACTCCTTTTTCCTGGCTAGGCTTTCAAAAGTACGAAAATATCCATCTACATCTCTTTCTTCAAAAGGAGGTAATAGGAAAGTAGCCTCTGCAGCATTGAATTTAGTTAGTCTGTCCTTCATTCTAAGTTCTATATCTTCTCTTACTTTTAACTCCTCAATTTCAATTTCTTTAAGTCTAATTTCCTTGTCGTGTGCAAGTTCCATTTCTTTCATTTTTAGTTCGAATTCAAATTTTAATCTTCCAAGAGCTAATGGATCTGCTTCGGTTAACACACTATGTCTAGTACCTTCAGGTAAAGGTTGAGCTACTCTAGATCGCGTCTTGGGAGAGTCAGGATTATGAACGCCATGACTCATAGGAGTCAACACCTCAATTGCAACACCGAGGAGTATGTCTCCCTCTACCAACTGTTCCACTACTACATTCTTTAGTACTTCCTTAGTCATTTAAGCAGAAAAAGGAATATCATATGCCTTGGCAAGGTTTTTTCAATCAGATTTTAATAGGTCGGAAAGGTCTTCATATCGTGGATTACGTTGAAATTTCTCTACATCAAAAGGAAGGGTAGCCATGATAAATAAGGTAATGTATAACACCACGAGTGAAACTAACACAAAATCACACAAGTTAGAGGTTAACTATTATGGCAAAATAAATTATCATTGAACATCAAAAGGAATAAATTAGAGGCAGTGATAAGTGAATCAGGGTTACTGAGGAACACTTATATGAGCGAGTTATTCAGGATTATAGCAAGACAGGAGAATTTATGAACTTACTCTAAACTTTTCTGAGCTTGATCACTTGAAGAAGAATAAGATTGATAAAAGAGACTTGAGGAGAGTAAAGTTCCTGATTCTTGAAAAAGAAATAGATACTTGAAAAGGTCTCGCTAATAAAAGATAATCCCGAGATAAATGCTTGAATGAGATGAGCACATAAGAGGAAATTAATAATTTTAATCGTACGGCATGATTCAGGGATCCGGTTAGATACAAAACTATAATTATGATAGACCTATAGTATGACTGCCTATGCCTATAGGACCATATGACACTCCAATAAAATATAGAAAAGAGGAAACAACCAGCACAAGAAATAATTCCTATGAACAAAAATAAATACATGTAAATAGCTAAAGTTGTGGTAGGAATTTAACTTACACTAGATATTATATAACAAAATTACCCTGGAATATCCTGGTGAGGTCGCCACTTATCACGCTTAGGTCTAGCTATAATTAAGTCTTAGAGCCCAGATGACTTCCACGTGATAAAACTTAAGAGTAGGTTCGGATTTATACTTGTAAATGAAGGGCTGAATAACAGTTTAATTATATATAAAAGCAAACTATATACAGAAGTTACAGACATTGGACAACATAATAATGTTATCACAAGATTCACATTTAACCCATTGGGTGCGATCAGCCACAATTCAGGCCTTAGTGAGGTAGTGCGGCAAGCCAAAATACAGCCAGCTACCTGCTGACCCAGTTGAGTTAATTAAGGTCATGGCGATATCCGTCAACCCCTTCCATATGTCAAATTTTCATCAACTTAGTGTCTTAGTCAGTCACCCCACAGACACCATGGAAGGAGGAAGTAGTGATCTATTGGACTCTAGCCAGCCACTCACAGGGAGAATAATTAGCAGAAGACGGATGCCAAAGTCACTTCAGAGGCCCTCCCTTACTTACTCCAGCAGTAGTGAGACAGAAGATGAGGGCATCCCTACAGTAAGAAAGAAAATAAAGGGAGATCCACAGAAAATGCGTACACCTGTTGCACGTTCCCTATCCTCGAGATTTTATCAGCAGCTTCACCCCTCCTCCTCCTCTACCACCATTACTCTCCCTAAGCAATCCACAAGCACACAAGGACAGCTGGCGTATGAAGAAAGGGATGCCCAGCTTGACTCCCCAGTAACACCAAGACATACGAATGGGAAAAAAAGAGGCCAGTCAACTACCATTCTTTCATCATCCATCACCACCACTGAATCTGTGCCCACTCTGATTGTTCCAGGTCCGAGTACTTCTCGTCATTCATCCACACCACGATCACATCCACGTCAGCGTAACCTAACACCATCAAAAATTATACCGCTTTTGTTTATGGAGGATGGTGGGAGTGATTCTAGTGGGAGTGAATCTGACGTCATTGGCAGTGACGAAGTGTGGTTAGGTAACAATGCACTTAGTTCTAGCAGTGACGAGGACGAAGGAAATGAGAACGACGGAACACCTGTAAATCTGCGTGAAGTGTTTTCTTTTGACTGGTCAGAGGGGTCAGACTTTGTACCAGACCAGCACGATTTTCGGCCAAACAGGAGTGGTACAACAAGGGACTGGCCTTGCAACGACGAGGCAAGAGAGAGTGCCTTCTTTCGTGCCTTCATCGATGAGGAAGTGATGTCCTATATAGCTGAGAAAACGAACAGATACAATAGTTGGGTGTCTCAGCATATGGATTTCATTTCCCCTTTTTCGAGAATACGAAATTGGGAAGCTACAACTGTCAGGGAGCTGTTTGTGTTTCTGGCATTGATGTTGATTATGCCTCTTTGCAAAAAACACGTTCTCCAGCATTACTGGCGCAACGATGCCCTCATCAGCACACCTTTGTTTAGCAAGTATATGCCTCGTGATAGATTTTTATTATTGTTGAGTTTTCTTCACTTCTCAGACAATGAAAATCCTAACAAAGAAGACCGTATCTGGAAAGTGAGAGGTATATTTTCGATGATCCTTTCAAGGTTCAAGAAATATTTCTATCCATTTCAAAAGCTGGTCATAGATGAGTCACTTATGCTATACAAAGGTCGGCTAGTTTTCAAACAATATATACCCTCTAAAAGACATCGCTTCGGCTTGAAACTATTTGTTTTATGTGAATGTGATACAGGATTTGTGCTTGACATGATTGTTTACACCGGCACAAATATAGATATACCAGTGGTGCACAAGAAAGACCCTATAGGTATGTCTGGTGCTATCGTCAAGAAAATGATGGCAGACTACCTGGGCAGGGGTCATATATTGTACACCGACAACTGGTATACAAGCCCTGCTCTGTGCCAATTCCTGCATGACAACAAAACGGGATCATGTGGAACTGTACGGGCGAATAGGAAATTCATGCCGAAATTCAATGGAAATAAAACTCGAGTTGAAAACCCTAGTTCTAGTGATACACCAGATTCTGAAGAGGAAGCTCGCCCCCACCACGAGAGAAGTAGGAAGCGACGCAAGACGGAACTGTTCATCCAAAGTGAAAAGTCTGGCAAGATTGGCGCATACAAGTGGAACGATAGGCGGCCAGTCCACCTCCTTTCCACCATTCACAAGGGTGAACTAGTTCCAACCGGAAAGATTCACCACAGAACAAAAAAATCCATCATGAAGCCTGATGTTGTGGTAGATTATACTAAAAATATGCGCCTTGTAGACAAGTCTGATAAGTGGCGTTGAGTGTTTGAGAAAGTCTGTCAAGTGGTACCACAAGTTCTTCTTCCACTTGATAGATATCACAATGCTCAATGCTTACAATCTCTGGCTTGTCAAAAAGAATATTGACCCCTCTAAGAAGCCAAAGCTACGCGAGTTTGTGTACAATGTTGCTTACCAGCTTTTGGAGGACTTTGGAGAACCTGCTACCAACATCAAAGGTCGACGCCCTAACCCCATGCCAGATCGCATAATAGACGCATATAGTCGCCATTATCCAGTACATACTGAGATGGCGAATGGAAAGAAGAAACCAAGAGACTGCTATGTATGCAAGCACACAACCCGACGTCAAAAGAAACGCACTCGAGTAGTCATCATATGCAATGAGTGCAACATTGGACTATGTATAGTAGGTTGCTTCAGGGATTACCACACATTGAAGAATTTCTGATCCACCAGCGCTCTACGGTGACTTACTGAGAGAGAGAGAGAAACTTCATGCAATTGTTTGTTTACCTAAAATATTCATTATATATTATATGTATTATAATTTCTAAATATCAATAAAAATATATATAAAGTGTGTACCTTTTCACTATTGAATATCAGACCTCTGTTTGTGTGTGTGTGTGTAAAAATATAGTAACTCTTCCCCACCCTCTCTCTCTCTGACGAGCCCCCTTCACCCCGTGCCCCTAGTAATCCTATTCCCCCTGGGGAGAGTGAGGACAATGAGGGAGGCTGTACTTTCTGGTCGTACATAAACATGGCTAGCTTCCACAGAGGATGGGTTTTCCTATGCATTATTTATTTTATTGGAGGGTTACTTTGTAATAGGCTGAACAAAAAATTGACTCATCTTTTCTCTTTTTGTCATATAATTAAAATAATAAATATGACTAGATTTGAATAGAGTACGTAACAATAACAGCTAGAGTCATTTGTACTGCTGACTTCAAGCTATTGGTTGATATCATTGAGTATGGTATATTTATAAATCTAGAAAGGGAAAGTGTTTGTTATCCATGGCAGTATCTCTATCAAAGATAATATTGAGAAATTATTTTCCATGAAAATTAATGAATAACAAACACTTTCCCTTTCAAGATTTATAAAATATACCATACTCATATCAACCAATAGCTTGAAGTCGGCAGTACAAATGACTCTTAGCTGTTATTGTTACGTACTCTATTCAAATCTAATATATAGTCATATTTATTTTTTTAATTATATGACTTGCAAGATGTAAAGAGTGAAGATGAGTAAATTTTTTGCTCACCCTTCGGGCTTCATATAACAGGTTACACTACATTATTACCTCTCATTCATCTGCGGTTATTGAGCCACTCCCTCTCCAGTGTGTGTGTGTGTGTGTGTGTGTGTTCGCCACACCCATAAGAACCTAATCTGATAATTGTCTCCCCCTCCCTTTCCTTTACCTCTTCCTCTCCCCTAGCCTTCCGTACTGTAATAACTCTCTCTGTCTTTCTCTTATTATTTTCAATGATGATATATAATATACCATAGGTATATAGGTAATACTGCACTCGTGCTTAGTAAGTTGTGGCAGTAGGAGTGAATATGGTGTCGGAGTGTGCTTGATCAAACATGTCCTTCCCGCATATATTTTTTTTTACTAGGCTATTAGGCTACATACACAATTGCTAAACCATTTATACATACTGGGTATCAATGTACTATGTACAATGTATTATGTAGGCTAATGCTTTTATATTTATATAATGCTTGGGTGTGAAAGTATATTGATAACCAGTATGTACAAATACTGGTTATGTATGTAACCTAACCACAATTACTACCACCATTGCTACCACTAAAACCACGACCCAAACCATCACCAATATTGCACACACACACACACACTGTACATATCTCTTTTCCTGATATGTAAGTACATAAGATGATAATTATTTTATTACCCTGGGTGGAGGGGTAGGGGGTGAGGCAACACCACCGAGATCTCGGTGGTTTTGGGTGAGGCCGCGGTTAGCCCTCCACCACCTCCTCCCTCTCTACATGTCCTTCCCATGGTCCCACTCCCTCCCTCTTATTTCATGTTAGATTAAGCACACCCTGACGGGCCTAACAGCATTTACACCGGTGTGCATGTATTGCACAGAACATATACATAACAAATAAGGAAGGCATGTATACTTCATAACAGGTGTGGCTGAATCCGCCACATCCATAAGTTCATAAGCTGATAATTGGTCTACCTCCTTCACCACCTATACAGCGTTTCTTCTTTATACCTCTTCACTCCCACATCTGTAATGGTCTCCTTTCTAACCTAGTTCTTCGTCTAACTTCGTGTTATATATATATATATATATATATATATATATATATATATATATATATATATATATATATATATATATATATATATATATATATATATATATATATATATATATATATATATATATATATATATATATATATATATATATATATATATATATATATATATGCAGAGGAAGCAAAGAGACGGCTCGTACTCTTTCTCTATCCCGTGCACCGAGTATATAGTATTTTTCGTAAATTTGTATATGGCAAAGTATATATATATATATATATATATATATATATATATATATATATATATATATATATATATAGAGAGAGAGAGAGAGAGAGAGAGAGAGAGAGAGAGAGAGAGAGAGAGAGAGAGAGAGAGAGACAGCCTATTTTTGACCTGACTCACCTCATTTCAAACGGTAAATCTCCACACACACACACACTAGAGGGTGTAGGTGGTGGAAATACTCTTTGTGAAGTAAATTCATGCAGTTGTATAACTAAGCTTATAATTTTTTAGGCAATACAAGTGAAACAATCGCCAGATAGTAACTTTGTGAATAGAAGCATGTAGATATCCATGACATTTTTAGCCATATAGAATTATTCAGTTTATTTTAGTGTATGCTTCTACCCATTCATTTTCTCTGGTGATCAATAATCAGGAAGGTATAATAGAATTCCTAGTGTCGTCAACCTCTCCAATTACGTGTAACAATTTTGGCAAAACCAAGGCATGTAAATACAAAATATAATCGATGCATGATGCACAAACACGAGACAAGTACATTGATATAAGTTTTATACAGTTTTGAGATAGTAAGTATTTGGCTAGATACCAGCACAGTGAATGATAACATTCCTCCATATACCGCATTTAAGGGGTTAACCTATACAGTAAATTATATCCTAAACAAAATATTATACCCTAAATGCACCTTAGTAACCTATATGTGGAGGAACGGTAATGAACACAGAATATAAGGGGAACAAAGAGGAAAATAGTAGAAATACTCAAGGGCTGGCAGGGAGTCTTGGCAGGAGTGTGTGTGTGAGAGTCAAGCTCGCTGTAGGATGTGCTGACTTTTCTACCGGCTGAATCCCTTTTTATACCGTCCGAAATCTTGGAGGGGTGAAGAGGGGAATCGCTTTGGCAAATGTTGATTGGAGGAATAGATTAAACGAGGGAACGAGGGAAAGTCCAGTTGTGTGTGTGTGTGTCGATCTTGGTGTTTCAATATTATGTACAACTTTGGTAAATTTTTACAAGTTGCCACAACAGGATTTCATAGGAAAAATATATAATTCCTAGAAGGTTTTAGTGTGATTTGAATGATGTTGACCTTCGTTTCTTTAGGTAATGCTTCGTTTTGGAGATAGCCCCCTCTCTCCCATCCAACAATCTTGGGGGAGAGCCTGGGAAATTGGAGGTTTTGGGTAGGGGGAAAACTCATAATATAGTATATTTGCCTTTCTAGATTGCACTCACGACATGCCATAAATGTCAAAAAGTGGAAAACCCGAGCCAAGTTTCGGCAAAAGTTGGCTCGGGTTTTCCAATTTTCAACAAGCATATATCTGGAAAACTGGAAAACCTGAGCCAAGTTTTGCCAAACTTGGCTCGGGCTTTCCAGTTTTCAATGAGAATAAATATTGAAAAATTAAAAACCCGAGCCAACTTTTTTCTGACCCAACCTGCATCGGGCATCCTTCGGTCTTAACCATACCATCGAGATATTACAGAATTAAAAAGACCTGACCTAACCTAACCTAGAAGGGGGCATCCTTCGGGACCTAACCTTGCCATACTTTTGCACCTAACCTTGCCATACTTCGGCACCTAACCTTGCCATACTTCGGCACCTAACCTTTCCATTCTTCGGGACCTAATCATGGCATCCTTCGGGACCTAACCATTTGCATCCTTCGGCCTTAACCAGAACATCAATTTGTTATAGAATTAGGAAGACCAAATCAGACCCCTTGTTTCATACACCAATTTACCTTAATTGGAAGCAAATTATGTGGAAGGTACTGGTTCTTGTGGAGTTGAAGAGTAGGTGGTAGTGTTGTATTCTGGCAAGTTGTATCGGTGGTAGGTGGACTGGATCAAGGATGAGAGACAGTAAGGATAGTTCAGTGAAACGTCATCAATTCAGCCGTGACGTCATGCGCTCCGTGACGTCAAAGTGATGACGCTCACTGGAGACCCTGCTGGAGACCCTCGCATGCAGGAATCTCGTTCAAACTTAAATAATCTCTCCTTAATCTCGGTTTTAATACACGATTTATACATCATACGTGTGTAGTGTTCTCTAAAAGAGTTAATTGATAGTTGTGGATATAGTTTTCATGAATAGTAGACTAGTGTATGCTATATTGAAGGCTATAGCACTGTATTTACAAGCTGATAGAGGCTCGCTCACGCCGATTCTAGCTAGCAAAACCCCGTGATATTAATTTATTATGATTAAATATAGATGAGTCACAAACATAGGAAATTGGGATTATTGACTGAAATTCCTAGAGATTCGTTAATATTTCTTTATGTTGTATTACATGCATATCATGTCTCTCACCCATCTTTCTCCCAACATTAACTCTAACTTCACCCACAATTTCACTTCTTTTTGTACATGATTTACTTTCAAATGTGACCTTTCATTACTTGCAAGTAAAAGAACGTTTCTTTACAGGCCCTTCTGTAGTTTTGTATATCCAGTAGTCTGTGCAGTCATTTTGCTATTCCGAGAAGTTTGTTAATTGTTTCTGTTTACTCTTAATTACTATTTACTTTGCCAGTGTGGAATACATTTTTGTGTTTGAGTTATCTTGGCATAATAATGTACTTCCTTTAACTACTTTAGTTCTGGAAACTGAAGATATTAAACACATTATTATTAAATTTGGTAGAAGTGAGAGAAGACCAAATTGGCAGTACAAGCTTGGACATAAAATATTAAATAAAGCAGAGAAAGAAAGAGATTTAGGGGTAACGATAAATAAGAAATTGACACCAGATAATCATATAAATGAAAAAGTGAGAAACATGTATACATTGTTAGCAAACTTGAGAGTGGCCTTCACTTAAATAGATGAAGAAATGATCAAGAAAATAATTACATCCTTTATAAGGCCTACCTTGGAATATGCTGCAGTAGTATGGAATAGTAAGGATATAGAAAACTTGTGTCAACAGGGAATACCTACAATTAGAAGTCACAGTAAGAAATTAATTAAAAGAAGAGGAAACAAAGATGTACAGAAATACAAATAGGTAAGAACATAAAAGTAGACACGAGTAATTTATTTCCTTGAAATCTAAAGTACAGTATTAAATACAGAGGCGAGTGAAAAAAAGTGAGCAAATCTGAATGAATCAAAAGTCTGTAACCTCTCACCCATAGTGTAAAAAGTCAGCATGGAACAGTTCTTCCTACAAAAATACAGCTACTATAATAAACTGTACATTTTAAAGCTGTTGTACAAGCCAGGAACTATGATTATCAAGTATGACATTCAACCATGTACTGAGTGCTACAGAAATTATTTATATGCTGCATCTTACCCTCTCATGCTCATTTGCATCTAACTATTCTTCCCTTGCAATGATAACTCTGAAGTTTTTAAAAATTCAAGCACATAAAGTGTTCATACAACTGGAATATGATTTAGTACCATAATCCAACAATACTTAAACTAGTACAGTACCAGGCCTCAGAAGACATTTACTACACAGATGGTATAAGGAAACAGACTAATAAAGGGGGAACTAGCACATAGAACAAAACAGAAGCATAACAAGGCCGTGAGGATACATATAGTCATAGATGCTGGTATAATAGGTTTATTGGCATAAGTTTGCTTTGCTTTTTCAAGGTTGTACTCTGATACCAAATTTTTGTACTCTGTATTTTCCTTAAGCAGAATATCATTGTCTAAGGATTGTTTTAACAATTTCTTTTTGATGTCACCATTTTCTCCAACAAGCTCCATTTATCTTTGTTCTAAACTTCCTTCCTTTGCTCGTAATTCCTCTAAATTTAGTTCTAACTGTCTTTTAATTTTTGTTACTTTCTCCAATTTTAGAGACACCTCAGACAGCTGCTGTTGTAGGGCATACACATTATTATTCCCAGAATGTAGGACACCACAGCAGGACCAACAAACTGCCAGATTATGTCCACCTGATGAAGCAGAGCTACCTTCTTTAGTTGTTTCTAACTCTTGGTGTTAATAGAGTCTCTCCAACAGCAGAGGTTTGGGTAGGAGCTTCATAAGAGTCAGGTGCCAATTCTGTAAAGTGAAAGGTTACTTAACACAAAGGCCTAGAGAAAAAGCATCCTGTGAAGCTATCCTTAGTGACTATTTCTTGGCAAATACAGTACAGTATACTGTATAATATACACTACTATAATGTTAACTTTCCCTTCCCAATACCAGGTGGGATGGAGAAAGTAATGAGAGGTGTAGCATGAGTAAGAAGGCAATTGGGACTGCAGCATGAGTAAGAAGGCAATTGGGATTGTGTGTGGGATGGTTGGGAAGGTGAAATGTAATACATTGAGGTGGGATGGGCATGTATGGCAAATACATACAGTACTACTCCAAGTCTTAAACTTATTTTTCAGTGACTAGTCCTTAGTCTATCACTACTGTCTACAGTACTGTACTGTACTTTAGAATTTCTAACAAGTTTGTAGGATAAGATCAACCTATTCTACACCCCAATGTACAGCTCCGGACAGGTCAAGGGCCCACACTTCTTCCACCAGCGACTTGGTTTGGGCCTCATCTGATCTGGTAACAGTTGCAGGTGGAGGGAGGGGGGGATGTTAGTGGGAGAGGAGAGAAATGTGGGCGGAGCTATATAAGAGGGTAACGAATGATCAGGTAGAGAGACGTGTGTCAGGAGGAATGAATGAAGCATACACTGTGAACGGTATCGAATCACCAACAGTTTAAAGCAGGGTTCTCCTTTTTTTTTCAGTCGTGACTCAGTTTTTACTATGACATCATTCTTTCGACCCATACAGAAAGATATTTTACAAATGATCAGAATTATCAACCTAAGAAAATACAAGGCCAGACGCTGAAACATAATATTTATGATTAAAAGGCATTCTAACCAGAATTATAAACACTGCCTCACCTACCCTTCCCTCTCTCTCTCACACACTCATTCAAGAAGGCTAATATTTGTGCAATGATTTTCTTTTATTTATAATTAAATATATGAATATTCGATTATAAAAATATGTTAGGTGGATTCATGTATGAACTTCATATTTATTTTATTGTCACAAATATTATTATTCTATTTTATTCATGTATTTATTTTTGTGAGCCTGCGACGCAGTTTGGAGGAATTCGGGACCCGTAATTTGAAGAACCCTGGTTTAAAGAAGTGCATACTGCATTAACGTAAGTGGATATAGAAGAGAAGAAATGTGATGATTTGAGGCGAGGGTGAGTGGGAAGAGGGTAAGAAAAATGAAGGTGATTAGTTGAAAAGTAATAACAAACAAATATAATTAGAATATCTGTTACATTATATCCTTTAAATAAAGGCACTATCTTTTGTTCACCATCGTAGTGGGATAGACTACTGAATATTATCCTTTGGATATTAGACAGCTATCCCTATATTCCTTTTATCCCTCGTGCTTGCCCCGTAGGGGAGTATTGCCTGTAATGATGTGGGCAATACTTTAAGGGTTTGGGCGCCCCTTCGGCCCTAGCCACTAGCTTACATTTCTTCAACTGTCCCTCCAATCTTCCTATTTCCTTCTTGCTTGCTGTCACACCACTCTATCACCTTTTCCTGGCGCTATATGACCTCGCTGTTGCGGCGCCTAATATCAATCAATTAATCAACCTCTACATATTGAGAACCAAAATGCAATCAACAACATAATTTCAGCCGCAGTTTTTCGAATCATATAATTGGACTATAAGTGATAAGGGAGAAAGGCCTATGTCATTAAAACTTTTTAAGAACGAATGAGAAGGTTAAAAATATGAGAAAGAAAAAATAAACGGTAAGAAAGGAGGGAAGGTCAAGCGAGAGAGGGATAAGACAGTAGGGAGGATGTGTAAGGTTGCCAGTTACTTGAGAGATACTGTAATATCTATAGCCTATGCATAAAATTAGACCAAGTTTATTGAAAACGCCATATAGCGGTGCCTATTCAAGTTTAACATTGATTATTTTTAAGGAAATGCATGTTTAGAAGAAAAAATCCTGGTAAATAGCTTAATGAATTTGTTGACAAATATGATTATTAAAAAAGTTAGAAAATTAAACGGTCTTCTGCACAATAAAAAAAAAAAAAAAAAAAAAAAGCAGCTGGGCTTGGGAGAAGGTGATAAATAGGGTGGACTACAAGCTCGAGGGATTTGATTGATATTAGGTGGCGCAACAGCGAGGTCAAATAACACCAGGAAAAGGTGATAGAGAGGTGTGACAGCAAGCAAGAAGGAAATAGGAAGATAGGAGGGACAGTTGAAGAAATGTAAGCTAGTGGCTGGGGCCGAAGGGGCGCCCAAACCCTTAAAGTATTGCCCACATCATTACAGGCAATACTCCCCTACGGGGTAAGCACGAGGGATAAAAGGAATACAGGGATAGCTGTCTAATATCCAAAGGATAATATATATTCAGTAGTCTATCCCACTACGATGGTGAACAAAAGACAGTGCCTTTATTTAAAGGACATAATGTAACAGATATTCTAATTATATTTGTTTGTTATTACTTTTCAACTAATCACCTTCATTTTTCTTACCCTCTTCCCCCTCACCCTCGCCTCAAATCATCACATTTCTTCTCTTCTATATCCACTTACGTTAATGCAGTATGCGCTTCTTTAAACCAGGGTTCTTCAAATTACGGGTCCCGAATTCCTCCAAACTGCGTCGCAGGCTCACAAAAATAAATACATGAATAAAATAGAATAACAATATTCGTGACAATAAAATAAATATGAAGTTCATACATGAATCCACCTAACATATTTTTATAATCGAATATTCATATATTTAATTATAAATATAACAAAATCATTGCACAAATATTAGCCTTCTTGAATGAGTGTGTGAGAGAGAGAGGGAGGGTAGGTGAGGCAGTGTTTATAATTCTGGTTAGAATGCCTTTTAATCATTAATATTATGTTTCAGCGTCTGGCCTTGTATTGTCTTAGGTTGATAATTCTAATCATTTGTAAAATATCTTTCTGTATGGGTCGCGAGAATGATGTCTTAGTAAAAACTGGATCATGACTGAAAAAGATTGAAGAACCCTGCTTTAAACTGTTGGTGATTCGATACCGTTCACAGTATATGCTTCATTCATTCCTCCTGACACACGTCTCTCTACCTGATCATTCGTTACCCTCTTATATAGCTCCGCCCACATTTCTCTCCTCGTCTCTCACTAACATCCCCCCTCCCTCCACCTGCAACTGTTACCAGATCCGACAAGGCCCAAACCAAATCGCTGATGGATGGGGTGTGGACCATTGATCTGTCCGGAGCTGTACTTGTGTAAGTGCTCCCAAATACTGTACTACCCTTGATAATTTTCTCTAATGTTGTTGACTGATTTAAGTATCAACCAAATAACATTACTAGATAAGCTTGGTGTTAGGAAATTAACTACATTTTCTAGTTGTTACGAACCCTTGATGTCACAGTGGTGTATAAGAATTCATCAGGCCAACTGTACATGCTAGAGTTGTTATGCCATAAAACTAAAACCCCTGAGCCACCTATCCCAATATCTTAAGCAAAGGTTTCTAAGGTTTCAAAACATCTTGGCGAAGGTGGTGAGTTGGGAAGGAAGTCAGCATGAAGGCTTGCTCGGAGGAATCCGAAGTGACAATGCCGCAATCTGGGCAATGTAAAATACTCCATCAAGAAATATCATAGATAAATATATGTATATAAATAATTATACATATAATTTATGACAGATCAGTATAATTCATGATTCTAGAGATAAATTAAATGCAATTCAAATAACTAGTAAATTAAAAATATGACACAATTAGAGTAGAATTTATAAATGAAGAAAGATAATAATGAATCAGCATTTCTCTTACCGGAACAATAAAGTTCAGGTGGTTGAGTTCCTCAAGCAACAGCAGTTTCAATAGGGGCTGAATCTTCTTATGATGTGTCTGTTGAGTGAAAGAGAACTTGTCTTGAATAGGATACAGAAAATATTCACTGTACTGTATATATATTTTCAACTAAAGGAATATGTAATAGACCCTATATACCATATGTAACTCATTTATAACTAGTAAATTAAAAATATGAAACAATTAGAGTAGAATTATAAATGAAGAAAGATAATAATGAATCAGCATTTCTCTTACCGGAACAATAAAGTTCATGTTCTTGAGTTCCTCCAGCAACCGCAGTTTCAATAGGGGCTGAATCTTCTTATGATGTGTCTGTTGAGTGAAAGAGAACTTGTCTTGAAGAGAATACAGAAAACATTCACTGTACTGTATATCCATTTTGGTAAATTTACTGTTTTGGACAGAATAGGATTCTTTGGACAATAATATGTTTTACTAGTGTTTTTTTATGTGTTTTCAACAATTTTTAAATTAATTTCCGTTGCAATTTTTTTTTTTTTTTTTTTTTGCCAAACCTAATCTGGACCGCGGCACACTACCAGGACCTAACTGGGGCAGACTACCGGGACCTAACCAGGGCAGACTACCGGGACCTTACCAGGGCAGACTACCGGGATTAGATTTCAAGTGTAAACTGTGCTCTACATCCATCCATGTCGGCTATTTCTATTTTCCCAGTAATCTGCCCTAGTTAGATCCCGGTAGCCTGCCCTGGTTAGGTCCCGGCAGTCTGCCCCGGTTAGGTCCCGGTAGTGTGCTGCGGTCCAGATTAGGTTAGGTTAATTTAGGTTTGGCTAAAAAAAAAAAAAAAAATGCGACGGAAATGAATATCAAAATCGTTGAAAACACATAAAAAAACACTAGTAAAATATATCATTGTCCAAAGAATCCTATTCTGTCCGAAACAGTAAATTTACCTATATTTTCAACTAAAGGAATATATAATAATTATTCCCTATATACCATATGTAACTCACTGATGTCTGTTGAGTGAAAGAGAACTTGTCTTGCAGAGAATGCAGAAAATATTCACTGTACTGTATATATATTTTCAACTAAAGGAATATATAATATACCCTATATACCATATGTAACTCACTGATTGAAATGTTATATTTCAGCAAGACAGTAAAAATTTTAATAAAAATCAATTTTAAGAAGCCATAAAATTCTTCCTACCAGAAACACTGAGCAAATCTTGCAAAAGCTGGCGCCTCTGTTTTTCCTCAGCTCTGCGCCCACGGTGTTTTGCACTTTCTGCAAAAAGGAAAATAATTAAATCAGACAATCTGGTGGTGCAATTTATTTGTATGATCAAGATGGAAAACCTTTCTGCTCTTTTGGTATGGTTATGTTTCCCACCTCCCTACCAAACTAGTCATTTATAAAAACTGAAAATATTAAGAAATGGTCCCAATCTACCTGCCACCTAACGTTAGTATAAACCAACCCTACACAATAAAACCAAATAACCTATAAAACTTTCATAAAATTGGCCTATCTTGTCACATTTCAATAGTATGGCTCATATAAACCTTACTTTCAATAAAGATTATGGGCAGCCCATATCTATGCACAATGGAATTGGCCAACACTTATTTTAACCTGTTAACAAGCACCATCAAGAAATATTTGTCAGCTCCTACTAATTGCAATTGAAAGATGATATTTAGTAAGTTTTGCACAATAAGTATTATACCGAAAGTATTGGCAGTAACAGATAAGAGTCCATATTGCCTACCTGAATCCTCCTCCTGTTTTGGGAGAAACAGCGAAGGTACAGCATCAGCCTTCAGTGATCTTGTTGCCTGTGGAGACTTGTTCAGGACCTTCCTCTTGATGCTGTAATTCTGTTTGTAATCTGCTGCCTTAAAATGACAGGAGCAAACTCTGGCAGTCTCTGGGTTTAGTTTATCTGCCCGATAGCACGAATTATTCCACTGTTTTAACATTGATTTTATCTTTGGAAATCGATAAAAATGACACTTTTCTTGTTTCTTGCTCCTGTTATTGCTATTGCACCCGTAAACAGCACACCTTGTCATTGTTCTTAAAGAGAAAAACAGCTGGAGTCACTGAGATACAAGCAAAGCCAAGGCAAAACTCCTCTATGCGTCCGTGTTTGGGTCTCCAGTGACGTCACGGCTGTATGGCGCCGTGCATTGTGGGTAAAACAAGTGCTCAGTGAACTATCCTTACTGTCTATCATCCTTGGTGCATTGTGGGTAAAACAAGTGCTCAGTGAACTATCCTTACTGTCTATCATCCTTGGTGCATTGTGGGTAAAACAAGTGCTCAGTGAACTATCCTTACTGTCTATCATCCTTGGTGCATTGTGGGTAAAACAAGTGCTCAGTGAACTATCCTTACTGTCTATCATCCTTGCTACAACCTGTGTTACGTGCCAACCCATGCCAGTTACACCACACTATTATGTACTAAGGTATCTACACTACTCTACACCCACTTATTAATTAATTACTACAGTCCAACAAGCTATATACTCCTCCACACGACCACCACCACGATCACCTCAGTCCCCATTTAGTCCCCTGTATTAATTTCCCCATTTAGTCCCCTGTATTAATTTCCCCATTTAGTCCCCTGTATTAATTTCCCCATTTAGTCCCCTGTATTAATTTCCCCATTTAGTCCCCCGTATTAATTTCCCCATTTAGTCCCCTGTATTAATTTCTCCCCATTTAGTCCCCCGTATTAATTTCCCCATTTAGTCCCGTATTAATTTCTCACCATTTAGTCCCCTGTATTAATTTCCCCATTTAGTCCCCTGTATTAATTTCTCCCCATTTAGTTCCCTGTATTAATTTCCCCATTTAATCCCGTATTAATTTCTCCCCAATTAGTCCCTTGTATTAATTTCTTCCCATTTAGTCCCCTGTATTAATTTCCCCAATTAGTCCCCTGTATTAATTTCTCCCCATTTAGTCCCCTGTATTAATTTCTCCCCAATTAGTCCCCTGTATTAATTTCTCCCCAATTAGTCCCCTGTATTAATTTCTCCCCAATTAGTCCCCTGTATTAGTTTCTTCCCATTTGGTCCCGTGTATTAATTTCTCCCCAATTAGTCCCCTGTATTAATTTCTCCCCAATTAGTCCCCTGTATTAATTTCTCCCCAATTAGTCCCCTGTATTAGTTTCTTCCCATATGGTCCCCTGTATTAATTTCTCCCCATTTGGTCCCGTGTATTAATTTCTCCCCAATTAGTCCCTTGTATTAATTTCTCCCCAATTAGTCCCCTGTATTAATTTCTCCCCAATTAGTCCCCTGTATTAATTTCTCCCCAATTAGTCCCCTGTATTAATTTCTCCCCAATTAGTCCCCTGTATTAATTTCTTCCCATTTGGTCCCCTGTATTAATTTCTCCCCATTTAGTCCCCTGTGTTGCCAAGAAATTTATAGCCCAAAGTGGTGAATTTTACATTATTGATATCAATAATTTATAGTGAGAAATCCACACCACCATCGCGGTATTGAAGAACATTTGTGTTGTATAAATTGATGTTATTTTGTTTATTACAATTATGTAAAGTAAATGTTCATATCATTTATATATCAATAACAATATAGGTTGTGGTGGTAGAGCAGTGTTGCCAGGTGCAGGAAAATTTCTCTGTTTTAGGGAATTTTGACATCCACACAGGGAAATTATATAAAGATTTTTCCAGGAGTAAACAGGAACATTTCTGTTAAATGGAATTTGGAAGTTCACACGGGGAAATTATAAATATTTTTTTTTCAAGAGTAAACACTAGGGAAATTTGTACCAGTCAATGTTCAAGAGTAAACAGCTGGGAATTATTGAGGAAAAAAAAGGGAAATTCTGATATTTAAAGTTGGGGAAATTTCATGAAGCACTGACAAGCAGGTCTGGCAACACTGCTTATCTTCCTTTTGTAAACATGGTGAGTTAGCAGACGAATTTATTAGTGGTATTGGTTTGTAAGCTTCCCAACCAACCACACTTGTAAGGCTTCATTATTTTAGGGTTGATTCCACAGTGGTATTGGTTTGTAAGCTTCCCAACCACCCAGAAGTCATTTACACGGCTAACATTCTTTCGTTTGCATGCTTACAAACCAATACCAACCACTGTGGAATCAACCCTAAAATAATGAAGCCTTACACGTGTGGTTGGTTGGGAAGCTTACAAACCAATACCACTGTGGAATGGACCCTAAAATAATGAAGCCTTACACGTGTGGTTGGTTGGGAAGCTTACAAACCAATACCAACCACTGTGGGGAATGGACCCTTATTAATCTCAAACCAGTTAGTGTGTCCGTCACTTACTCTGACTTTATTTTCACATTTTGTTTGGTAAATATTGAATGAATTACCGTTATCGCGTACGCTTTTTCTACCTTCATTACCCACTTATTTATACCATTCTAAGACTATTTTCTTCTATGGCATTTCCTCTGCAAATGCCCCATTTCCAAGATACCCCACCATACCCCATACGTTGTAGGGGAGCGAGGGAGTCGGGGATATGGATGGGGTATTTTGGAAATGGGGTAAATGAGAAGGAAAATGCATAGAAGAATAGTATTATAATGGTACAAATAAATGGCCAATGAAGGAAGAAAAAGCGTATCATATAATAAAAGCGTAAATAACATTGTTATTATTCGTCCGTCACTCACGCGTCCGAATTCAGCGTTGCTAACAAAAGTACCGTAAACAGTATAGCACAATCATGGCGATAGGGCCACTAGCCAAAATGTAGTCAAGGAGGTAGTGTTGCCAACGAAAAATATAGCCCAATGTGCAATGGTAGGCCTTACGTATTATAATATACCACACTACTAACCATACCTGAAAATAGAACAAAACATGGAAAAAATAAAACAATAGTCATATATATAATAAATACTGCAACGTACCTTATTCAGAGGATGAGGATGGGTGTGGATTATGTAGATCAATATCACTATCTGAGGAGATGTCGGACTCTGACTCTGATAAAGATGGCGGCTGTGGTCGAACGCGGTCAGATTGATGAGGGTATAATATAGCGGCCTCGAGAAGGAAACGATGAAAAGTATGTCGTTTAAATTTTTTTAGGAAAATATATCTAGCAAGATATTGTGTTAGGTATTTAGCTTTAATACCTGGCCGCCTCACATACTCTTTGATATCCCTCCATAACCTTTCAATATTTTGAGTATGTAACTCAGAGTTTTCGGGGTCCACAAAATTTACCTTATGATTAACACTCAAGTGGCTATACCCTTCCTGATGTAGGGTATTATACGCACGCCAACTATCACTGTAAATAGTGGTGCCTGGTCTTATGTATTTTTTTATTAGTGGGAGAAGAGTGTTGCGATTCCTACGCAGGGATACATTGTCTTGGTCCAATAATGGTATTATAAATCTGTTCTTGGACTCCCTCTCTATGCCACAAAATAGCCAGACTTGAGATAAATTACGACCCACGTTGTACTTTTTTCTAACAATTAAAGTTTCATCAATTTCAACCACAATGCCTTCACCACCGATGGGGTCCTGATTGTTAAACCAATTATCACTTACTTCGCAACAAAAGCTTCTCCAATCCACACTGGTCCTTATGTTAATTCCCAAATTAAGTACAGTATAACTATGATTAAATGATTTATGGCACCACAATATTATAAAGGATATAATTTGCCAAGGTTGTAGCCTAGTGCGGTCTAGAAAAGTCCCCTTGTACAAAGAGACAGAAAAAGCACATCTACGTCGTTTTTTGGACTTGGGTATGGCGACGGTATGGTGGCAACGAAATTGATTAATGTCTTGTCTATATGTACAGGGGTTGCCACACTTTCCACAAATAACACTCCGCGGTTAAACACCGTGTGCTTGTAGAATAGAAATACTAGCGTCGTTATTTCTAAATGCGTTTTGTATAATTTCAAACGGAAGTGGAGTACAGCCTTGACACAAAGAATCCATGACTAAACTGCGTATAATGTGCGCACTATGCTACCCCTTTATATAGGCGCGACCTATGTTAGCGATAAATAGGCAGTGTTGCTAATGTGAATCGGACAAAGAGAAGAAAGAAATAGGCCTAAATGTATGATAGGCGACACAAAATGGATGCAAATCCGCTCCCTGAATCCCCGTTGCCATAAACCACCAGCCAGTTAAAGGGTTAATAGAAAGCCAGATGAACGTAAATAACCTAACCTAACCAAATATATACTGTTATAAACATTGGGACATGACTATTAAAGCGTAATGGAAAGAAAACACGAGTATATAATGATTAGCCCTCCAAAAAAAAGACAATGTGTGCAAAAATCGCCAGCCATACGAACTTGGTGTCAGTACAAATACCCACTAACAGTAAATATGGGTATGAAATAGAGTGGTTTACCGTTGGGGTACAGATATACCAGGACCCAAAAGCCCTTTAAAGGTGTATTTAGGAAATCAGACGAACCAAGATAACCTAACCTAACCTAACCTAGACTAAGCATACCTTCGGTGCTAACCTAATGTTCTTCGTGACCTAACCTAATATCCTTCGTGCCATCGGCAGACCATGAATATGAATGCAACGAGAATAAAGATACGAATAATGTATGAATAAGATGCTACAATATACCATACTAGTGCAATATTACTCGTAGCATAGCGACACTGTAAAAATCCTACAACGCATGAACAGTAAATATATATAAATAAACTATTTTAACAACGTTACTCAGTAAAAAAAGCTGTTTCCCCGTTGGGGTACCCCGTTTGGGGTAAAAAAAAACAGAAACCAGCAGCCACATAGAGGGCTATTATAAAGGATTATAAATATGAGAAAGCTTCTAGAATGAAAAATGGCGTATGTAATCAATATAACGCTTAAATATAGCTAATTAATGCTATAAATATCCATCGATAGCACCACTGTAAAAATGAAACTACGCAGTAACTTAATAGTCAGCCTGATATCAGAAAAAAACAAGGATTGCCAAGGATATAGCCAAACGGTGCGAGAAAGCACTTGCATTGGTAATACTGAAAATGAATATATAGGGGAAAAACACAATGGAAGGGAAAAAATATCCAAAATAGCCAATTATGCATATATATAACCAAAATATTCCGGAATCCCCAGTATTTGCAACACTGTGTATGTAAAACACGCCATATAAGAACAATATAGCCAAAATAGACGTAAATATATGAAAATATGGCCAAAATCTGCCACAAACCAAAAATTGACAATACTGAATATAAATATTGTCAATGCTGATTAGTATAAACAAATGGCCGTGTTTACCCCACCCAATACCCCGGATCCCATCGCTCCCCCATGCTTCTATGAGTGTTGCATGGGGCATATACCCAGGATTGGGGGATTATAAAGCCAATTATAATATCTTAAAGGTATGACCATAGTATAAGCGTGTATTCCCCCACCCAAAACCCCGAATTCCCAACGCTCTCCCCCATTATTGTATGAGGGGTGGGAAATGGGCATATTATGGGCAAAGTGGGTATTAGCGGAAGAAACACCATAGATGAAAAAAGTCCTAAAAATGTCCCAAATAGTGATAAAACAATGTTATATATAACTACGCATTAACGGTAATTCATTCAATAAATACCTTTTGTTTTTATTGTTAGTTTACACACCAAAATCGGTATTTATTGAAAGAATTACCATTTTGTAGCAGTGTTGCCATATCCGGCTAGGTCCCTGTATTTTGCCCCGGTCGTTTTCTGTACTTTACCACGGTTATTTCCCGGTAGTTTGTCCAGGTTAGGTCCCGGTAGTTTGTCCAGGTTAGGTCCCGGTAGTTTGTCCAGGTTAGGTCCCGGTAGTTTGCCCAGGTTAGGTCCCGATAGTTTGTTACTTACTTGTTACTTGTTGTTGGATATTCTATGCCCCGCTCCACCAGCAGATGGTGCTCCGCAGGGCCTCTCTCAATATTACTAAACACTATAATCACTTGTAATACTCATATCATCCGTGTCGTAACACTCAGCGAACAGATGTGTTTTCAGTCTTTTCTTAAAAATCGTGCAATTTTCACTACTCCGGACATCTAATGGCAATCCATTTGTCTCTGCCAAAGCCATGATATAAAAATGATCATTGTTAATTAGATCGCAAATATCCATTGTCTTATTACCCACTGATTGTGCATTGAAAAAACAACCTCTAATAATGTTTAAGTTTGTGCTGTTCAGTATCCGTTTTCTGTGCTACTTTTGATTTTCTGGAGTTCCTCTTGCATCACTGAACAATACCTCACATCATTTGCCATATGCTCAAAATCAGTTTTCTTAAACCTCTTACAGCTTATACATGTTCTCTCAGTAGACGTACAATCCCTCGTGTTATGGTTACCAGCACACTTAGCACATATTGGATCTTCCTTTCCTTTGGATAAACATGTAAGTGCAGTATGACCAAACCTTTGACAGTGATGGCAGACCGTCGCCCTATATCTGTCCCTCACGGAATAGACACCCCATCCCAATTTAACTTGATCAAGATTCTTATGAATTAGCTCCCTTATCTCTGGATCACACTTAATAATGTAATGAGTAGTACCACCTGTAGCAGGCTTGTCAAAAAGTAGCTCCATTTTTGCCTTGACGTCAGTTACCCCTTGTAAGTAGTCATTTCGATCAATCAAGATCTCAATTAGCTTATCACCAGATTCTTCCTCTTTGTTGACGTTACAAATCATTATTTTAGGCTTTAACTTCCTTACATTCTTTGTCGTCACATTGGGTACAGCCCCAAGTTTTTGAGCTGCTTCATCTCTCTTCTTTTCGTCCTCAAAATTCATTACGATGTCTCCCTTCTGTGTAAATCTTGTGTTGACTATCTGTGTACTATCTAGAGCCTCAGCAACTTCTTTCTTTTTATCTGCAACCTTCAGCTTATCGTCCGTAGACTTCACCACCAGCAGATTTTTCTTCTCGTTTTTCTTCTTCTTCTTCTTCACTACAGTCGCCCAGGTCTCATCAGTCAGGTCTGAGTCAGCGCTGATCGCATCACCAACTCGACCCAACTCGGTCACAACATCCTCCATCTTTCCTTCCACTAGTTTCTTCATTTGATCTTTCATCTCATTCGTTACTTTCTTCAACTCATTAATATCCTTTTGGACTCTGTTCAGACCCATATAGCAACTATCGCATGACCAGTTGATCAACTTGATATTTTCAGCTTTCACACCATTGAGATGAGCATATTTCAAGTGACACCAGCTAGGACAAGTTTCACAACCAATCCACTTATCCACCCCCCCCAGTTGTCTCCTTACAAGAATAACACCTGGCCATGATTGGCCAGGGTATTTATTAACTCTCCGATCGATTATTCAGTATGAAATAACAGTATACTGCCCGTTGACGCGAATATACACGGAGCACGTATCAGACACGTCTATCCGCCGCTACACCTCGCACCTGTCCAGGTTAGGTCCCGGTAGTCTGCTGTGGTCTAGGTTAGGTTAGGTCAGGTCAGGTAAGGTCAGCCTAATTTCCAAATTATGTTTGTAAAACGGTCCATATCTCCGAGAGAAACACCATAGATGAAAAGTGTGTTAGAATGGTCCAAATGATACTAAATATGATACTAAAATATACAACACAGTTCTTCTGTAAATTTACCCCAAAATCTTCTTAATTTTGTAGTTACAGAACATTTCCTCAATTGTCCATCATTTTCTTTGTACTATATATATATAACTTAACATGAATTTATGAAGTTCAAGTCCCATATTTTATCATTTTCATAATTTAGGTTCCATTTATCCTGTTCAACGCTTGTGTTATAAGTAGTTGTTGGTGTCTTTCTTTCAGTAAGTCCAATTAAAAGCATCTGCTCTAGTTAGTCGCTTCAAAATTTATCTGCCACTGAATTTTCTATACTGTAATAATATAATGTCATCTTATGTCAGCTATATGACTCTAGCATCACATTACAAGGTTTTCATAAGACTGGCGGAACAAGGTACAGTCACAATCAAATATCCACCCACCCACACTTTCCTTCCATCGTAGTAAATATCTTGGTAATAAAGAACAACACTTGTATGATCTTGCAGTACCTCATAATAATAATAATAATAATCTTTGTAATAAAGAACAACACGTGTATGATTTTGCAGCACCTCATAATAATAATTGAGGGGGTTGAGTTGACATAAGGTGTTGTATGATTATATTTTGATATGATACTGATTTATTTGTACGATGGAAGGAAAGTGTTGATGGATATTTGATTGTGGCTGTACATATATTGACAAATTTAAACATGGATCTTGTGGTTGATGATGACAAGGTTATGGCTGCATTGGCCCTTGTAACTATTATTTTAAAAGAAGAGGAGTGGAAAGACCACCATAGGGTTGATTTGTTGTCCATGTTTACATACAATGACAGCAACACATCCTTGTACTAGCTACTCGGGAGTCGGCATGTAAATTGAGTTAAATATCAACATCCTATTATATACTTTGTGATTTTTTTTTTCCCTCAAAAATATTTTCCGATATTAATCCACCTTTTTATATTGAAGTAATTGATATTAGTATATTATTTATTGACTTTTCTGCAGAGGCAGAACTGTCTTGGCTAGAAATGCATTCCATCTTTGTGCCACAAATGCCACCACTATTCCTCATTGACAGTCCAATGAAAACCTTGTACCTTGCTAGTGTAATACCCCCTTTAATGTTTAAAATAAATCAAATATATCAATTTACTACAATTCAAATACACAACAACATTACTACAACTATTAGTCAAACTGTGATAGTCATTGTATAGGTACAGTATTACAGGAAATTTTGCTGCTGATTGTACAGTATACAAATTTATTTGAGGTTGATATTTGGTTGATGCATTAAGATTACTTGATGGGAAGGTATTGCCAGTGATTGAGGTGTGCTTCATTATGTACAATTGGCCATAGGAATTTGTACACAGGCTTATCATAAAGAGAGTTTCATTATTGTGAAAGTACTGCAGTGAATGGTCTACCAAGTGACTCAGTCATTACAAAACAAAACAACTATTATTATATTTTGTTGCAGTGACATAGACTTATATTTTCTGTGTGTTGTAAACCCTTGAAGCCTAGACTGTGGTGTGTACAAATTCCTGACACCGACTGTACCAGACTACCATAAGGTGTACAATATATTCAGGTATTGTACACTCGCAATCCAAAATTTGTATCCAGGTCTTGTTGAAGTTTGGAATCATTTGACATACTAGTGAACCAGTTACAACGCTTATCCTGTTTCATATTTGCCTGGGCTCGCTTAATATTCGATCATGCTATTCGAAGCAACAAGCCTGGATACTTATTTTGGATTACGAGTGTACACATAGACTGTATACTTCCCTTGAGGCTTAATTCACATGTTGTCAAAGTATATTACTGACGTGCCAGCCTGTGTTGGCTTTTCATTACTTGCTGATTTCATTTCTCCAGTAGTTATGATTTAGTATCTTGACTATACAGTCTAGCAGGTAACCTAACCCCTTTATTCTCAAAAATCTTGCTTCTTGTCGTACACATACCCTCCCCATTCCTATAGTATTGAAGAGACCAGCACATAGTAATATTAATAGTTAGTTTACTACAATATACACAATGTACAGTTGCCAAAATATGAACTGCAACAAATCTTGATGAAACATTATCTTCCACAATTATTTTTAGGGTCCTTAAGTATGTAAATTTAAAAGGAAATGTATGTTCCCTTTTCCATTATATAATTATGATCCCTACAAATAACTTTGGATTTTAATATACTTAACATTCCATCAAAAGTTGTTGAAATTCATATTTAATATACAAGTACTGTACAGTGTTTTGAAAGTTTAATTGTTGTCCTTCCAGGTTCCAGTCTCCTGCCATCACACACCAACACCTCAAAGTGGAGAACCTGCTCATTACTGAATTGGTCATATTAAATTGTGTGACATACAAGGTTGACCAAGGATGGAACACAACATCAACATGGCATGCTGGAAGATGAGGTTACAGCTCTTATCAACCCCATGTCCTGTATACTCTGAACATCTCTTGTAAGTATACAGATGTATGGGCTCTGGGCTGTATCATGTACTACCTCTGCTACCTCATGCATCCCTTTGAAGATTTGGCTAAACTTAGGTGGGGAATGTGACAGAGTATTTACTGGAAAATTAATTTTAATGTTTGTGTTCCTTTTCATTTACTGTGAGCATTTGCTTATATTTAAGACCAACCCCAGTTTAGTGCTCTAAGGTTTCAAGACTATAATCACCTCTTTACCATAATGATCATAAAAAGAGTTGAGAATATGAAAAATAAGTGGAAGTTAGGGTTAAAATTAGAGGTGGCATGAGGCAGCCTGTTAGTGTGTTATATGATATGTGGAGGTGTTGATAGGATAGCAGAGGGGAAAGGACACTTACATTTCACTATTTTCATCATTAATAAGCTTTGTACAGTTAACATCCTTCTTATCTTTCGTCATCAGCTTGGCTGTTCTAACTTCTTTTGTCTTCCATCTTAGATGTTTAAACCTCTACTCCATTCCTCCCAAGCTACTCTATTATGTACTCCCTGTAGGGTGGGTATTGCCTGTAATGATGTGGGCAATACTTTAAGGGTTTGGGCACCCCTTCGGCCCCAGCCACTAGCTTTTAGTTCTTCAACTGTCCCTCCTTTCTTCCTATTTCCTTCTTGCTTGCTGTCACACCTCTCTATCACCTTTTTCTGGTGCTATATGACCTCGCTGTTGCAGCACCTAATATCAATCAATCAATAATTTCTCTATTATGTATAGCAACCTGTCTCTTAGCCTCCTCTTTCTCTTTTTGTCTCATTCTATCATCCTCATTTCTTGTTCATAACCAGAGAACACACCTTACATAATTACTTTTAGTTTCCTACAGAAAGTAGAGTGTGAAGAAGACATGTTTCTTATTGTATGTATCAAGACTTAAATATAGTACAATATACAGTACTGTACAGTCCTTACTACTCTACTTGTATTTTGGGCAAGCAATTCACCTATTCCGTGACACCCTGGTTCTACTAACTACTAAAACATGCCGTGTTTAGATACCTGTCTGGGATGTAACACAATACCCCCTTCTATTAAACACATTATTGAAGACTGTAATACACACAAACACACTCACCAACAACACAACACTTCATTTTATTAAACACATTATGGAAGACTAATACACACAACCACACTCACCAGTAAACTCTTGTCCCATTTCCTTGGGATGTGCTTCGGTAGCCCAGGCATATAAGGACAGCCCCTCATTTATTTTAATTTGTTTTTTCACTGCGACCAGAGTGTACCAGGGGTCTGTGGGGCAGGAGGCCATTCTGCCCCGGGAGAACATCAACAACAACAACAACCACACTCACCAACAACACAACATACACTCTCTGAGGGCACTGTGGGAAAGCCCGGTTCAGGCCATGACCTTCCTCAGGAGCTCAGGGCTGTTCAGCTAGACACCTTGAGAAACTTCAACAACAACAACAACAACGTGCCGTGTAGAAAAAACAGCACATCTAGTCTCTCTTTTGACACTGTACAATCATTCACTTTTGGCAAGCATTCTAATTTTCACATTACTGAATTTATGTAGATTTTTTTTTTCTTGCAGAATTGTAAATGGAAACTTTGCCATACCTTCTAATGATGGCAAATATGACTGTTTCCATAAACTTATCAGAGGAACACTTAGAGTTGACCCAAGCCAAAGATTCAAAGTGTGGGACATCTTGGAGAGGCTCGCAGCTGTTGCAGAAACCAAAGGTGATGAGTGATTTGAGTATGGATGTGTTTCTGGAGATTGGTTTGGGGTGGACAGGGTGTAAGAGATGATAGTATTTGTGTATGGTATCGTGTACTGGGTGTTGTTTTGATGTTCCTTGGCATGTGTGGGTGTTGTGCCATGTAGTGTAGTGGATGGTGTGGGTTTGTGGAGGCTGCAGCAAGTGTTTGTGTGTGTGTGTGTTTTACCATGTAGTGTAGTGAATGGTGTGGGTTTGTGGAGGCTGCAGCAAGTGTTTGTGTGTGTGTGTGTGTGTGTGTGTTTTGCCATGTAGTGTAGTGGATGGTGTGGGTTTGTGGAGGCTGAAGCAAGTGTTTGTGTGTGTGTGTGTGTGTGTGTGTGTTGTGCCATGTAGTGTAGTGGATGGTGTGGGTTTGTGGAGGCTGCAAAAAACTGGTGTTTTATCTGGTATCAGTGAAATATAACATGTTAGAGTTGTATCTGGTATCAGTGAAATATATGAACTGGACCGAAATTCAGTCGTCTGCTCGGGTGAAATAAACCCAGTGATAAATTGTCAGTATGCAAATTTAACTTTTCTGCAATGAATATCATGCAAAACAATCTTGTTGGTGTAGGAGGTGGCCTCGAGTCATCTGATGGCAACTGCAGGTCACAATCAAATATCCACCAACACTTTCCTTCCATCGTAGTAAATGTCTTTGTAATAAAAAACAACACGTGTATGATTTTGCAGCACCTCATAATAATAATGATAATAAATATCTTGGTAATAAAGAACAACACGTGTATAATTTTGCAGCACCTCATAATAATAATTGAGGGGGTTGAGTTGACATAAGGTGTTGTATGATTATATTTTGATATGATACTGATTTATTTGTACGATGGAAGGAAAGTGTTGGTGGATATTTGATTGTGACTGTACATAAAGTTTGATATATGATAGAATATATTTATTTATCAATAATTATTAATGCTACATTTTTTGTCATGATGAAATTTAGTGCCATTCAGAAATGATGATGAAATTCTAGACCCAAACTGAACCACATGATAGAATTAATTGTCTTATTTATAAATGTTGTTTTGTTGATACTAAAATAATATAATTTTATATTTTCAGGTGTAAACACTAAGATGTCTTTATAAAGCCTCAACACACCTCGTATCAAGGTTAGTATTAGTAGTAGTAGTATTATTAGTAGTAGTAGTAGTTTTTTTTTTTTTTTTTTTTTTTTTTTATTATTATTAGTATTATTTTTATTATTAGTATTATTTTTATTATTATTATTTTTATTATGATTTTATTATTTTTATTATTATTAAAGGTTAGGTTAGGTCCTTGTCCCTGGTTATACAATGAATAATAACTTGTATCAATCACTTCATTATTATTATTATTATTATTATTATTATTATTATTATTATTATTAAAGGTTACCCTGTGATGAAATAAGAAATTTAGAGGTTAGCGAGTCCTTCAAATATTGCCATGAAACACACACACCTATATTGAAGGAGCTTGAATGTTTGGTGGCATGGTCAGGAGGAATCAGAAGTCTCTTATTTTTATAGGTAGAAGATGTCACTACTTTATGTTGTTGTACAGCCACAATCAAATATCCACCCACAATTTCCTTGCATCGTAGTAAATATCTTGGTAATAAAAAACGACACGTGTATGATATTGCACCACCTCATAATAATAATAATAATAATCTTTGTAATAAAGAACAACACGTGTGTGATTTTGCAGCACCTCATAATAATAATTGAGGGGGTTGAGTTGACATAAGGTGTTGTATGATTATATTTTGATATGATACTGATTTATTTGTACGATGGAAGGAAAGTGTTGGTGGATATTTGATTGTGGCTGTACAAGTAGCACCAGTCACACATCTACCAGAGTGACAAGTTGACCCCAGGTACACCTCGAGGATATACTGAGGGAACAACATATATACTTGTACAGCCACAATCAAATATCCACCGACAAGGGGAGGTGGCCGAGTGGTTAGTGTTCTGGACTCGTAACCTAGAGGTCGGGAGATTGATCCTCTCAGGTGAGGGCCTGAGAATATTTGCTCTTCTGATTTGAGTTTCAGACACTAACTATAAGGCCACCGAACGTCGTAAAACACCCTCGCTGGTACCATAACAGCTGCAGTATTTGGGAATTACCCTCACTTCCCTCCCTCTGTGGCTGGGTACCAGTTCGGAAGTCGTGACGTGTGTGTGTGAGTAGCAGTTGACCTGGGCCACGGTAACGGTCTTGATGAAGCCTATGTCCAGTGTCGCAAGATATATGAAAAAAAAAAAAAACTTCTTTCCATCATGCAAATAAATCAGTCTCAAATCAAAATATAACACATTACTTCAACTCAATAATTATTATGAGGTGCTGCAAAATCATAAACGTGTTCTTTATTACCAAGATATTTACTACGATGGAAGGAAAGTGTTGGTGGATATTATTATTATTATTATTATTATTATGAGGTGGTGCAAAATCATACACGTGTTGTTCTTTATTACCAAGATATTTACTACGATGGAAGGAAAGTGTTGGTGGATATTTGATTGTGGCTGTACCACTTCTACCTGAATGAGGAGGTGAGAACATAACATAGAATTTACTGTTACTGTCTGGTTGGTTACATGAATTCTTACACAGGCTATATGGAAAGAGAGGTCATTCATTATTGTGGAAGTACTGCAGTGTGTGTGTGTGTGTGTGTGTGTGTGTGTTTATAGTTGGTTACATGAATTCTTACACAGGCTATATGGAAAGAGAGGTCATTCATTATTGTGGAAGTACTGCAGTGTGTGTGTGTGTGTGTGTGTTTATAGTTGGTTACATGAATTCTTACACAGGCTATATGGAAAGAGAGGTCATTATTCTGGAAATATTGCAATGAATGGTCTACCAAGTGACCCTGTGATTAGTAAAACAACAAACTGAATAATAATGTTGTATTGCAGTTACATAGTCTTGCTTTTTCAATCAATTTTTGTGGCCAATAGTACTTAGTGTTTATGTCAGTATCTTGTAATGTTATGGTTTGTTGATCAATTATACTTTTCCAACCAACCCTATCTATTGTATGTATTGTATTACATTTATCTGTCAATCTCTATTTTTCTCTGTTCCAATACTCCCTCCTCATTCAATCAAACCCTCCCTTTACCCTCACATTTCTCTGCCTGGTATTTTCTTTTCTATAAATTGTGTTGGTAAAAAGATGATGATGCTGTGCTGTATATTGTTCTGTACATGTCACTGATAGATTGATTAATTATAAGACCTTTGGGCCATGAACAAGAAATGACTTGAGGTAGATGAAAATGATAACCAATACAGTGGCTCTATATATAAGACCTGTTGACCATTGGTTTGGGTTAGGTTAGGTGTGACTTTTACCCCTTGTTTGTGTATGGAAGGAGATTTTATAATAATATAATTGTACAAAACTTGTGTATTGTAATATGAGTTTCATGTACTTTACTTGTACAGGTGTAAGTCAATGGAATGTGGGGGACAATATGTGAACATGGATGGACAGAATATGTTGTTGCTGCTGTGGCTTGTCAACAAATGGGTTATGTTGTCAACCCTGAAGACTGGCTTCTACAACCTGCTAGTATTATCATGAGGTAAATGCTGTCATTGACTAATTAACATATTATATGATCACAATTGCAAATATACAGTGTTCTTTATAGGTTATTTTTGAAGCATGATAACTGATACTGTTATTTTGTGTACATAAAAACTACTGTTCTGCATTTTCATTTCCATAAAATAAACCAAAATATAAAATTGGAACCTGACACTCAGCCATAGAAACAAATTTTGAGTTAGCATAAAAAAGCCTTGATGTGGGTTATCTTGTTGTTGTTATTGTTGTTGTTGTCATATAGATTTTTCGTTAATTTGGAAACCTCAAACCTCCCTACCTTCCGGATTAATTAAGGGACTTTTACTGTATCCACTGTGTTTATGGGTGTGTAATGTATAAAAAGGGTTTACTGTACTGTACATAGATAGATTACAAACATGTACAATACACACACACACACACAACAACAACAACAACAGTGGAAAACAAGGAATACTGTATAATTATAACAACTCAACATAAAAGACAAACCCTAAAGGTGGATAATTATGAAATGTGAACCCAGTCATTGTGTTTGAATCATTATAGTGACAAAAGTGTGTACACATATTGACATTCCCTGACCCAGTAGTGTGTAGCCAAATGACTATTTCATTGACACTATGATTATTAACCTAACCTAACCTAACCTACAAGATGGTGTTGGCATCACTGTTAAGGGGGTGCGGGAGTAGGGGACAGGATTGGGGGGAGTGCGGGAATAAGGGGTCATTGTTAAGGGGGTGCGGGAGTAGGGGAGAGGCTTGGGAGGGGTGCGGGAATAGGGGGTCATTGTTTTGGGGGTGCGGGAGTAGGGGGACAGGCTTGGGGGGGCTTTCAGGGGTGTGGGAATAGGGGGACAGTCTTGGGGCGGTAGAAAGCCTGTCCCCCCTTTCCTGCACCCCCCAAAACCCCCATAAACCTGTCCCCCTACTCCTGCACCCCCCTAACCCCCCCCCAAGCCTGTCCCCCTACTCCTGCACCCCCCAAACCCCCCCAAGCCTGTCCCCCTATTCCTGCACCCCCCAAACCCCCCCAAGCCTGTCCCCCTATTCCCTCACCCCCCAAAACCCCCCACTAGCCTGTCCCCCTATTCCAGCACCTCCCAAACCCCCCCCAAGCCTGTCCCCCTATTCCTGCACCACCCAAACCCCCCCCAAGCCTTTCCCCCTATTCCTGCACCCCCCAAACCCCCCCAAGTCTGTCCCCCTATTCCCTCACCCCCCAAAACCCCCCACTAGCCTGTCCCCCTATTCCCGCACCCCCCAAAACCCTCCCCAAGCCTGTCCCCTTACTCCTGCACCCCCCAAAACCCCCCCAAGCCTGTCCCCCTATTCCCGCACCCCCCAAAACTCTCCCCAAGCCTGTCCCCCTATTCCAGCACCCCCCAAAACCCTCCCCAAGCCTGTCCCCCTATTCCTGCACCCCCCAAACCCCCCCAAGCCTGTCCCCCTATTCCCTCACCCCCCAAAACCCCCCACTAGCCTGTCCCCCTATTCCCTCACCCCCCAAAACCCCCCACTAGCCTGTCCCCCTATTCCCGCACCCCCCCAAACCCCCCCCCAAGCCTGTCCCCCTATTTCCGCACCCCCCAAAACCCTCCCCAAGCCTGTCCCCCTATTCCCGCACCTTCCAAACCCCCCCCCAAGCCTGTTCCCCTATTCCCGCACCTTCCAAACCCCCCCCCCAAGCCTGTTCCCCTATTCCCGCAACCCCTTAACCCCATCTCATCCCTTCCTTCCCTTCTCTCCTCACCTTCTCATCCCTTCCTTCCCTTCTCTCCTCACCTTCTCATCCCTTCCTTCCCTTCTCTCCTCACCTTCTCATCCCTTCCTTCCCTTCTCTCCTCACCTTCTCATCCCTTCCTTCCCTTCTCTCCTCACTTTCTCATCCCTTCCTTCCCTTCTCTCCTCACCTTCTCATCCCTTCCTTCCCTTCTCTCCTCACCTTCTCATCTCAGTATTACATCAACATAACTCAATAGCTCACTTAGGGTGCTATTAAAATTAAACTACTTCTTAGAGGAAAAGGCTCTTCATCATTTAAAATTTGTGTTACTTAATAATAAAACCTATAGGGGGTGCAGGAGTAGGGGGACAGGCTTGGGGGGGGGTTAGAGGGTTGCGGGAGTAGGGGGACAGGCTTGGGGGGGTTAGAGGGGTGCGGGAGTAGGGGGACAGGCTTGGGGGGGGGGGGTTTAGAGGGATGCCTGTTCCCCTATTCCCACAACCCCCAAGCCTGTCCCCCTACTCCCACACCCCCTATGGGTTTTATTATTAAGTAACACAAATTTTAAATGATGAAGAGCCTTTTCCTCTAAGAAGTAGTTTAATTTTAATAGCACCCTAAGTGAGCTATTGAGTTATGTTGATGTAATACTGAGATGAGAAGGTGAGGAGAGAAGGGAAGGAAGGGATGAGAAGGTGAGGAGAGAAGGGAAGGAAGGGATGAGAAAGTGAGGAGAGAAGGGAAGGAAGGGATGAGAAGGTGAGGAGAGAAGGGAAGGAAGGGATGAGAAGGTGAGGAGAGAAGGGAAGGAAGGGATGAGAAGGTGAGGAGAGAAGGGAAGGAAGGGATGAGAAGGTGAGGAGAGAAGGGAAGGAAGGGATGAGAAGGTGAGGAGAGAAGGGAAGGAAGGGATGAGAAGGTGAGGAGAGAAGGGAAGGAAGGGATGAGAAGGTGAGGAGAGAAGGGAAGGAAGGGATGAGAAGGTGAGGAGAGAAGGGAAGGAAGGGATGAGAAAGTGAGGAGAGAAGGGAAGGAAGGGATGAGTAAGGAAACAGGAACAGTAGGTACTTTTGTATATTACATCTTCAGACAGAATAAATAAAGTGTTATAATATAATATGATAATAAATAATAAGAATAAGGCATTATAGGTTTTACAGACAGGGTTTTAGACACCCTTGTAGTAATATTATTGTAATAGATCAGTTTTACTTTAATAGTATTTGTTGTGATGGTAATACTTTCACCTCAGCACCAAAAGCATCACATTTACAATAGACATTATATCAGGAGTGATAGTGTACAATTGGCCACAGGAGTTGGTGCACTTGCTGGCTGGGAAAGGAGGTACTCGATAGAAACTCTATCTATTTATCTATCTATAGCTCTGATGCCTCGTTCCCTCTGGTAACTCCCTCCAAGGGGATGGCCACGGCAGAAGTGTGTCCAGTTGTCCCTGTTCCAACACTCCCTCCCCTGCCTCTCACATTACTCTCCTTTACATACTCTTCCACTCTGTTCCAACACTCCCTCCTTACTTGGTCCAGCCCTACTCTGCCCCTCACATTACTCTCCTTTACATACTCTTCCACTCTGTTCCAACACTCCCTCCTTACTTGGTCCAGCCCTACTCTGTCCCTCACATTACTCTCCTTTACATACTCTTCCACTTTGTTCCAACACTCCCTCCTTACTCCCTACTCTGCCCCTCACATTACTCTCCTTTACATACTCTTCCACTCTGTTCTGCCATCTAACTGGTGGTCTGCCTCTCACACCAGGTGCCACAACTTCACTTCCATACACCTTCTTTACAAATTCCTTACCTTGCATTCTCTCTACTGCTTGTGTTATTCCATTATCTCTGTTGAACCATGGAAACCAAACAGTGTGTGTTGGAGCTCTTGTGGCCAATGGTGATGGTGGTAAATTTAAGAGTGCGCTTGGCACATTTCTACTGATTAATTAATTATGAGAGAGCGTCTTGTACAGTGTTGGGGTAGTTTTGGGGACAGTCAAGTTTGGATGGTGGTGTCCGATTGGTTGTGAAATATTACTGCTAACACTATGCACCTAACCTGGGATTATTAGTTAGGTTAGGTTAGGTTAGGTTATAGTTGCAGACAGCTGATATACAAGCCAGCAAGAGGAGCTAGTGTTGTAAGTAATGTGTGATAATTTTAGGTTAGGTTAGGTTAGGGAGAGAGCAGTGAAGGGTAGACAGGCCATAGGATCACTGGGGAGGATTATGAAGGGTAGAAGTGTGAGTATGGAAGTGAAAAGGGGACTACGAAATAGTATAATCCTGCCAACACTGACATATGCGTCGGAGACATGGACATGGAGTAGGGCTCATCAGTCTAGAATAGGTGCTGTGGAAATGAGTTACTTGAGAGAAGCATGTGGACTTACTAGATGGGATGGAGAAAGTAATGAGAGTGTATATGAGAGATGTGGTATGAGTGAGAAGGCAATTGGTATTGAGTGTGGAGTGGTTGAGAGAGTGAAACGTAATACATTGAGATGGTATGGACATGTGGAGAGAATGCAAGGCGAGGAATTTGTAAAGAAGGTGTATGGAAGTGAAGTTGTAGGACCTGGTGTGAGAGGCAGACCACCGGTTAGATGGCAGAACAGAGTGGAAGAGTAGGGCTTGAACAAGTAAGGAGGGAGTGCTGGAACAGGGAGAACTGGAGACACTTCTGCCGTGGCCACCCCCTTGAGGGGAGTTCCCGGAGGGAACGAAGCGTCGGAGCTATAGATAGATAGATAGGTTAGGTTAGGTTGTTGTTGAAGTTCCTCAAGCTGTCTGGCCGAGCAGCGCCGAGGTTAGGTTAGGTTATAGTTGCAGACAGCCAATATACAAGCCAGTGAGAGGAGCTAGTTTTATAAGTAATGTGTGATAATTTTAGGGAACCTATGTTGTGTTTGTAGTATTATTTCAGTGGGACTTATTTATATACTGTTAGGGTAAAGCACGGCCTAGTCAGACAGGTCAGCCAGCCAGAGAGCGCGAGACGAGTCCCAGGGAGATGATGACGTCAGCTGCCCCATTCTCGGTCTCTGTCCACCCATCTCAGCTGGTCATTATTTCCTTTGTTCATCGTACTGTTTATCCCTGATATATTATCTATATTGTATTATAATGTTAAATAGGAAAGTATATAAAGAAAGTAACATTTTAATTATTATATTTAGACAGTGAAGGCTATACATATAGGCTATGCCACCACTAGAACCCTTATCATGACAACCTGCACTTTATTATGAGGTTTGTAGAGTCTATCTGTGCCTTTATTATAACTCCATTCACTTGTTACAGTCATCTCATATACAGACATAACTGCTAACCTTTCAAATTCATCAAATATTTCAGACTGACTTCATTACAGACAAAACTAAATGCAAAATGCCAGGCTCACAAGCAAAGTTCTTATTAGCTCTCTCATTTAATGTTGATTTGCAAGGCAATGGCATTCCTTTTTTGTTCCTCAGATACTAATAGCATTTGGGACTCATACTTCTCAGAGTCAATGCTGAAGTAATATCTTCATCAGACCATTTCCTTACATCCCTCTTGTTAATAATTAATGCATCAATTTGTGAAGAAATAAACATTGGTTTCAACACACCTTCTACTATACCATGAATATTACTATTGTTGGACTCAGACTCAAGTCCGTCCACTTTAGTTTTCAGTACATCATTTTCCACTTGGAGCAGCTGTCTCTTTTCTTCTTCTAACTTTAATTTTCTGTTCTAGCTCATTACACATATGTGTCTCATTGCCTTCCCTTCTTCATTTTCATTATTCACACATTCCAGTCCACTACTTTTACCATTACTACAGGAATTATTAGGAATTATTTCATAACCATTAGTAGCTCTAACATCAGCACAGCTTTCTTCATTTACTGCTACACACAGACAGCATATCTTGAATTGTTACACAGCTTTCTTCATTTACTGCTACACACAGACAGCATATCTTAAATTGTTACACAGCTTTCTTCATTTACTGCTACACACAGACAGCATATCTTAAATTGTTACACAGCTTTCTTCATTTACTGCTACACACAGACAGCATATCTTAAATTGTTACACAGCTTTCTTCATTTACTGCTACACACAGACAGCATATCTAAAATTGTTACACAGCTTTCTTCATTTACTGCTACACACAGACAGCATATCTTAAATTGTTACACAGCTTTCTTCATTTACTGCTACACACAGACAGCATATCTTGAATTATTCTCTTCCAACCCTGTTTTGCAGACCTTGTAGCTCTCTCACTTCTTTTTGTTTATATTATAATACATTTTTCCAATCAACAAAAACAATGGTGGTCTGTTGCTTGGATCAAGATTTACTAATGACCAGACAGACCACTTTGAAAACCCGACAATAATCATGATCTTCTTTGGATGACTGTGCACTTGGCTGGTGTTGTTGTTGTTCTTGATTACTAAACATAGAGTATGAAGAATTGCAAAACAAAGCCTCCATTGACTCCTGATGTTGCAAGGATGTGTGTTCTGTTTGTATGATATGTTTTGTTAGTACATATTGAAGTTTTCATGACAAGGGTAGGGGACTTATATTCACACCATTAAAACACTATTATTTTTTTTATTTTTTTTATTAATATTTGTAATGTTTTTTTTGTTTTTTTTCATAATATCTTGTGTCATATTGTATGTATGATGAGTTTGGTTAGTATTCAAGGTTATCATGACAGAGATACTGTACTGTACTGTACTTACACTGTCAGCATTACTAACTAACACAACATTGACCATTCCTATCTATTATTAATTATTATTGACTCCCATGTACAGTCACAATCAAATATCCGCCAACACTTTCCTTCCATCGTACAAATAAATCAGTATCATATCAAAATATAATCATACAACACCTTACGTTAACTCAACCCCTCAATTATTATTATAAGGTGTTGCAAATTCATACACGTGTTGTTCTTTATTACCAAGATTATTATTATTATTATTATTATTATTATTATTATTATTATTATTATTATTATTATTATAAGGTGCTGCAAAATCATACACGTGTTGTTCTTTATTACCAAGATATTTACTACGATGGAAGGATATTGTTGGTGGATATTTGATTGTGGCTGTACAGTATTCATTCTTTCCTTTGTTTGTGTGTGTCCATAATATCTCTGTTCTTTCTCACACTATTCCTTTGTATTGTGTGTTTTGTGCCATATGGTGTTTGATTGCTGTCTGGCACTAACAATACATTTTCTCCCTTACCACAGGACCTTCTGCTTATGTCAGGCTATTTTCTCCCTTTCTTTGTACATTTTCTCAGCCACAACTGACCCTTCACTGATATCCTTACAGGCAGCCACCATACCCCAGGGTGTGGTGGTGGAGGTGACACAAACAGAGGAGGTGACACAAACAGAGGTGGTGACAGAAACAGAGGTGGTGACAGAAACAGAGGAGGTGACACAAACAGAGGAGGTGACACAAACAGAGGAGGTGACACAAACAGAGGTGGTGACAGAAACAGAGGTGGTGACAGAAACAGAGGAGGTGACACAAACAGAGGAGGTGACACAAACAGAGGAGGTGACACAAACAGAGGAGGTGACACAAACAGAGGAGGTGACACAAACAGAGGAGGTGACCGGTGAGCAGTTCTCCAGACGTGTAGGGAGGAGGCCATAGTGGTGGATGGACGTGTTAGGGGTCTTCCCACACACACACACACACACACACACAAGGTACACACACTACAGTACTATTTTATTTCTGTATACACACAACTTACTCAAACTACACTATTGTCTTTCCATACACACACATATTGAACTACACTAACTACAGTATTGTCTTCTCACACACAATTTTATTTTTTTTACTATTATATGGATATTATTTCTTTTTGGAATAGTCCTGAGGTTATTTGTTTATTATTAGAGAATGTGGAAATTAATATCTAAATTTATGTTGTGTGAGAGAGAGAGAGAGAGAGAAAGTTGGAGAGTGTAAGAGAGGGAGAGCAGGAGGGAAGGAATGTGTGGCAGAGAGAGAGAGAGAGAGAAAGTTGGAGAGTATAAGAGAGGGTGAGAATGAATGTACGAGAATATAAATACTAAATCAATATATGGTATACCTCAGCATCAAGGTGGACACAAGAGGAACACCACCTTCCCTGGGATCAAGACCACAGTACCATAATGAAGTTATCACATTCCCTTCACTCTACCCCCGTCCACACTCAGGTAAGTCCAACCACGTACAGTAATCTCTCAATTATCCGGCGTATAGCAGCCAAGACCACGTCGGATAATGTTGAAAGACGGATAATGCATCACTACCCCGCCCCTGTAGCTCCTTCTGGCTCACACAATGCTAATAACATTAATAATATATAATAAAACATAAAAATACTGTTAATAATACATAATAATACTGCGCATTAATACTTTGATAAAGTCGTAGTGTTCACTGCACCGTTTAATGAACCAGCCATCGTCTATTTTTTTTTTAGGATCTCGTGCGCCGGATAATGTCACATGACGGATAGCACCACGACGGATAATTGAGAGATTACTGTACTGTACTGTACTGTGGTCAGGATTTAACTTCCAGGAGAGTGTGAAAAGGAATACCTTGAGGTGGTTCGGTCATGTAGAGCGTATGGGAAGCGAGAGGTTGGTTATGAGAGTGAGGTGGAGGGACAGTTCCCGGAGGGAGTGAGGCACAGATTGGAGCTATAGATAGATAGATAGATAGTATACCCTAATACACCTAATTTAGTCCTCCTTCCTTACTTGTATATACAGTTAATTCTCATTTTACACTGGCATTATATATGTGAAATAGTGTGTGTGTAATGAATGTATGTACTGTAAACACTTATTGTACACTATATTACACACACATACTGTAATACCAGTGTACTGTACAATGAGGGTTTTACTGTACACAGTTTCATTACACACACTACATTACATACCCAATATACAAGTGTAAAATGAGAGTTAACTGTACTGGACACCTTTCCTCTTTACCTTTCACTCTCTATTTTCTCACTCATTCCTCACTCTATTTTCTCACTCATTCCTCACTCTATTTTCTCACTCATTCCTCACTCTATTTTCTCACTCATTCCTCACACGCTGCTTGTCTCACTCATTCCTCACTCTATTTTCTCACTCATTCCTCACTCTATTTTACACTCATTCCTCACTCTATTTTCTTACTCATTCCTCACTCTATTTTACACTCATTCCTCACTCTATTTTCTCACTCATTCCTCACTCTATTTTACACTCATTCCTCACTCTATTTTCTCACTCATTCCTCACTCTATTTTCTCATTCATTCCTCACTCTATTTTACACTCATTCCTCACTTTGTTTTCTCACTCATTCCTCACTCTATTTTACACTCATTGCTCACTCTATTTTCTCACTCATTCCTCACTCTATTTTCTCATTCATTCCTCACTCTATTTTACACTCATTCCTCACTCTATTTTCTCACTCATTCCTCACTTCATTTTCTCACTCATTCCTCGCTCTATTTTCTCACTCATTCCTCACTCTATTTTCTCACTCATTCCTCACTCTTTATTTTCTCACTCATTCCTCGCTCTATTTTCTCACTCATTCCTCACTAGTTTCTCACTCATTCCTCACTCTTTATTTTCTCACTCATTCCTCACTATTTTCTCACTCATTCCTCACTTTATTTTCTCACTCATTCCTCACTCTATTTCCTCACTCATTCCTCACTCTATTTTCTCACTCATTCCTCACTCTTTATTTTCTCACTCATTCCTCACTCTATTTTCTCACTCATTCCTCACTCTTTATTTTCTCACTCATTCCTCACTCTATTTTCTCACTCATTCCTCACTCTTTATTTTCTCACTCATTCCTCACTCTTTATTTTCTCACTCATTCCTCACTCTATTTTCTCACTCATTCCTCACTCTTTATTTTCTTACTCATTCCTCACTATTTTCTCACTCATTCCTCACTCTATTTTCTCACTCATTCCTCACTATTTTCTCACTCATTCCTCACTATTTTCTCACTCATTCCTCACTCTATTTCCTCACTCATTCCTCACTCTTTATTTTCTCACTCATTCCTCACTCTTTATTTTCTCACTCATTCCTCACTCTATGTTCTCTCTCATTCCTCACTCTATTTTCTCACTCATTCCTCACTCTATTTTCTCACTCATTCCTCACTCTTTATTTTCTCACTCATTCCTCACTCTTTATTTTCTCACTCATTCCTCACTCTTTATTTTCTCACTCATTCCTCACTCTATTTCCTCACTCATTCCTCACTCTATTTTCTCGCTCATTCCTCACTCTTTGTTTTCTCTCTCATTCCTCGCTCTATTTTCTCACTCATTCCCCACTCTATTTTCTCACTCATTCCTCACTCTCTATTTTCTCACTCATTCCTCACTCTATTTTCTCACTCATTCCTCACTCTATTTTCTCACTCATTCCTCACTCTATTTTCTCACTCATTCCTCACTCTATTTTCTCACTCATTCCTCACTCTATTTTCTCACTCATTCCTCACTCTCTATTTTCTCACTCATTCCTCACTCTATTTTCTCACTCATTCCCCACTCTATTTTCTGACTCATTCCTCACTCTCTATTTTCTCACTCATTCCTCACTCTATTTTCTCACTCATTCCTCACTCTATTTTCTCACTCATTCCTCACTCTATTTTCTCACTCATTCCTCACTCTATTTTCTCACTCATTCCTCACTCTATGTTCTCACTCATTCCCCACTCTATGTTCTCACTCATTCCCCACTCTATTTTCTCACTCATTCCTCACTCTCTATTTTCTCACTCATTCCTCACTCTATTTTCTCACTCATTCCTCACTCTCTATTTTCTCACTCATTCCTCACTCTATTTTCTCACTCATTCCTCACTCTATTTTCCCACTCATTCCCCACTCTATTTTCTCACTCATTCCTCACTCTATTTTCTCACTCATTCCTCACTCTATTTTCTCACTCATTCCTCACTCTATTTTCTCACTCATTCCTCACTCTATTTTCTCACTCATTCCTCACTCTATTTTCTCACTCATTCCTCACTCTATTTTCTCACTCATTCCTCACTCTCTATTTTCTCACTCATTCCTCACTCTATTTTCTCACTCATTCCCCACTCTATTTTCTGACTCATTCCTCACTCTCTATTTTCTCACTCATTCCTCACTCTATTTTCTCACTCATTCCTCACTCTATTTTCTCACTCATTCCTCACTCTATTTTCTCACTCATTCCTCACTCTATTTTCTCACTCATTCCTCACTCTATGTTCTCACTCATTCCCCACTCTATGTTCTCACTCATTCCCCACTCTATTTTCTCACTCATTCCTCACTCTCTATTTTCTCACTCATTCCTCACTCTATTTTCTCACTCATTCCTCACTCTCTATTTTCTCACTCATTCCTCACTCTATTTTCTCACTCATTCCTCACTCTATTTTCTCACTCATTCCCCACTCTATTTTCTCACTCATTCCTCACTCTATTTTCTCACTCATTCCTCACTCTATTTTCTCACTCATTCCTCACTCTATTTTCTCACTCTATTTTCTCACTCATTCCTCACTCTCTATTTTCCTCCACCCAACACTTCTCGTAGTAGCTCTGGTCTCACTCCCACACCCATCATTCCCACCCACCAGCCCCTACCACACTCCCTCCCCCCGCCCTCTCCCATCCACCTCCTCCTCCTCCACCTCCTCAACCTCCACCTCTTCTAGCACTGTCTCCACCACTACCTCCTCCTCCACCTCTTCTAGCACTGTCTCCACCACTACCTCCTCCTCCACCTCCAGGTTACCAATTGAGGAGTTGCTTTTTATTGATCATGTTTGCTTGTCTGTGTCTGTGGGGGTAAAACATCATCTTTAAAAGTTCCTTCTCATCTTCTGTATAATGTTTAGTTTGTATGCTGTTGGAACACTTATATATAATATACAGTAGGTGTTTATTCATATGTCCATATAATTTTGTGAAAGCTATTGTATGTGTTGCCATTATCTGTTATGTTTTAAAGAAATAATAATATTCACAGATATCCATGTCATCATTTCCTTCTGTGTTCCATAGAAAGTTATGTGCTTAAAAATGTCACTCATTAAATACCACACTCTGAGAGTGTGAAATTTGGAGAAAAGTATTTACCAATGACATTCATTATGTCTCCTCTTACTGAAGAGTGAAAATGTGGAAATTTCAGATATCTGTGGAAATCAGCAACTAATTTCTAATGTAATATTATACTGTACCGTGCTTTTCATAAACATTTTACAGGACATCAGGTTTGTAATGGGTTAATGTTTGATCAAGATTCAAGAGGCATGATCATATTTTTTAAGTCTCAGAATATCTGTAGTGAAGTATTACATGTCTAAGAATCTTGGAGTGTTCTTAAAAGTTTCCTTGTTCCATAAATCAACTTCAAATGTTTGGGAAAATCTGCATAAAAGAAATAATATTGCTATCTAGGAATGTCAACAAACCTATGATATTGGGTTAGTAAGTACAGCTTGCCTCACTGTTCATTAGTTCAGTAATTCATTAACCAGTAGTCTTGTGTGTGTGTGTGTGTGTGTGTGTGTGTGTGTGACATAAGGTGTACACTAGCTGTACTGACCATAGCAGTTAAGGTGGTACAGTTTTTTGTTACATTGGAGTGCCTTGATTCCTCCAAAGTATGCCAGGAAACAGGACCAGATGAACATAAATAATGGTGTTCTGTTGTTGCTTGGAATACTTTGGAGGATTCAGTTGCTCCAGATTTACCAACACAAAACTTCCCCCTTAAGACACTGTTGATATGGTGTAAAAAATGTATAATATTAATAACCTGGCAAATTGTAAACTGGAGTATGTCTGTGTGTATAAAAACACCATTTGAGGAGGAATTTCTGTTGATAAATGTTCAGCTTGTGGAACAATATAGATATACAAAATTTTTTACCACAACACACAAGGTGATAATAAAGGGTAACCTCAGACATTCACATATTTAAAAGCAGTGGTTAAATGTCATCAGTAAAGGCTCCTCTTGTAATTGTTTTCATTCACACTATTTATCTATCTATCTATTTATTTACACTACACATATTTTGGATGAAAAGTGAAGTACAGTTGGCCACACATGAAGCTGGTACGCCTCACTTCTTGTGAGGTAACCACAACAGGAAGGAAAATTAGCAAAAGTTATAGTTTGTTGACAAGCAGACAGTAATAATATTTTACTGTCTGCCTGTCAACAAACTACAACTTTTGTTCCCTTTCTACCCTTTGTAGCTGCCTCACAAGTAACGAGCCCCACCATCTTCATGTGTGGCCAACTGTACATGTAATAATCCAAATCAATCAAGCAAGGAAGAATCAAATCACCCAAGTAAGTCAGACCCAGAAATTGATCCATTTAAATTCTAGTCGTACCCACGAGGAATCGAACCCCGGACCAGAGAAATCTCAGGCAGGGCTTCTACCGGGTAAGCCATAACAGCACTCCACTGGCGTAGCTTTCAAATTCTGCCTTTAACTCTCAGGTCTGGCCATTACATACATGTACAGTACAAAAAAGTGTACTGTATTTTTAATGTGCTGTTCAAATTCTGTGTTAGGTATGCAGTTTAGTTTTCTTTTGGAATGCACAGTACTAAGATATCTTTAAGCATTACTAGAGCATGGCAATATTCTAACAATAATTTATTGATATAGACAAATCATACCTGTAAATGATTCTCGTGGATATAAGTTGAAAATGTTATTCGAAAAACGACAGAGATTTGCAGGTGCTACAGCATACAGTTCTAATCCATAAATAAACTTTAATGTCGTCACATATACAGACAAACCAAAATTGGTACGTGACTGTATGAAATGTCATGTATTTTTACAGTATGACATTTGTGAAGGCACTTTAGGCATTTACAGTACACACTTCAACACACCATAACCATACATTGTTCACTATCAATTTTAATCAATTATAATCAGTATTAATCATGTCTAATTTTATGTATTTTTACTGACAGTGAAATATTTACACATTCTTTTTAGTGAGGAAGGACCCTGTTTTAATTAGTATCTTGACAATTTTCTGCTTTAATTAACCTTTTATTAAATTGAAGACTGGAGCGCCATTGCATTCCAGTTAATTGGAAGAACTGGCACTTCTGACAAACAAATAACTAGATTATTATTATTATTATTATTATTATTATTATTATTAATGTGGAATTTGAGGGTGACGTGCAACATTTCCATCCCAGGTTTACCAACACTTAGTTTTTGTGAGTCACTTCTCTTTATTTTCAGTAATTATTATTGCTTTGGTGAATGGTTGGACTTTGGTGTTTAAGGTGGTAATTCTTTTTTGGTACATTGGAGTGCCTTGATTCCTCCAAAGTATGCCAGGAAACAGGACTAGATGAACAAAAATAGGCTAATGATAATATTATGATATACAATAATATTTTTCTGTTCCCAGGAAACTTAGGCTAATGATAATATTATGATATACAATAATACTTTTCTGTTCCCAGGAAACTTAGGCTAATGATAATATTATGATATTATGATAACTGTAACTGTAATATATTTTTCAAGATATTAAATGTGGCATCCATATTATTTACTACAGCCTGAGGGAGTACCAGTTAGTAAACATACAGTCAGTGTCAAATATAATCATCCATATAGGGGTAACTCACGTAAAAGTTTGACAGCTTCCCTCTGTTCCTTAGCTGATAAACTTTCCAATAAATAGGTTAAGTACCATCTTTTAATTTAATACAAGCAGCTACACACTACTTAAAACAATAACACACACACACACGTTAACTACTACCTTTTAATTTCATACAAGCAGCTACACACTACTTAAAACAATAACACACACACACACACACACGTTAACTACCATCTTTTAATTTAATACAAGCAGCTACACACTACTTAAAACAATAACACACACACACACGTTAACTACTACCTTTTAATTTCATACAAGCAGCTACACACTACTTAAAACAATAATATTATTATGTGAACGTGAAAACATTACACCGTAAATTGTTTGAGATATCCATATGTGGATGATTATTATTGACACAGACTGTACATCACTTGTGTTGGACCTTTGTAACAGAACACTTGTTTATGAGTTGCTGAATGTTACCGTTGATGAGAGTCCATCCTATCATTCCCTTCAGCATACTTCAGTACTGACTCAGATTCAACCTTTCCTGTCAGTCCTATTTTCTCTCTCTCTCTCTCTCTCTCTCTCTCTCTCTCTCTCTCTCTCTCTCTCAATCATTTATAATTTCCTCATTCTCTCTCTCTCTGGAGTTTCTGTGGCTGGTGAGAAGGCTAACAGTTGTTTCTGTGTATATGATAATACAGTATTCATCTGAGGTGGTGAGGTGTACCAGTACTGTATCTATTGAACAAGTGTAGTGCCAGAAAAAAATGTTGTCTTATGTTGTTGTTGTCCCAGGGCAGAATGGCCTCCTGCCCCACACACCCCTGGTACACTCTGGTCACAGTGAAAAAACAAATTAAAATAAAGGAGGGGCTGTATGTCCCTATATGTCTGTATGTCCCTATATGTGTGGGCTACTGAAGCACATCCCAGGGTAATGGGACCACAGCTTACTGGACCAGGGAGTCTGGGGGGAAGGTCTTTGTGTCTTATGTTGGAGTTGTCATTATATGGTCATTGTTTACATCTTCCTTCTTCCTTCCTGACTCATACAGGTGATGTACACCTTCACCAGATGGCATTACTGTTGACCCACACTGCCTCAGGAGCTCGGGGCTGTTCGGCCAGACACCTTGAGGAACTACAACAACAACAACAACAACCACAACCACACTTAAGTTTTTGAGGGCCGGCATTTCCTTAGTACCGATGGATGGAGTGGTATACAATGGAGTGGTATACAATGGAGTGGTATACAATGGAGTGGTATACAAGGGAGTGGTATACAAGGGAGTGGTATACAGCTTTGGTACCACACTCTGTACTCTTCATTACCTCACACTCACTAACCAGGTAAACAATATACTGTACAGTCGGCGGCAAAAGTCCTGTCGCCTCACTTGCTTCACCGAGGCACACGAAGTTCATAGACTCCAGATTATTAAGGGGGTGTGGGAGTAGGGGACAGGCTTGGGGGGGGGGTTAGGGGGGTGCAGGAGTAGGGGACAGGCTTGGGGGGGGGGGGTGCGGGAATAGGGGGACAGGCTTGGGGTGGGTAGAAAGCCTGTCCCCTATTCCCGCACCCCGCAAACCCCTCCCAAGCCTGTCCCCTATTCCCGCACCCCCTAAACCCCCCCCCAAGCCTGTCTCCTATTCCCACACCCCCCCAAGCCTGTCCCCTTATTCCCGCACCCCCTTAAGTGTATAAAAAGTATGTATTTCTGGAGTCTATGAATACTGTGTTGTCTTGGTGAAGCAGGGAAGGCAACACCACTTCTGCCCAACACTGTACATTTTCTTGTATCATTTGGTCAAACTATATTTCCTTCCTCTTACTGTACATTTTCTTATGATTGCCAGACACTTTTAAAACTAAGCACAGCAAATATTTCCCCACAAGACAGAAGTTAAAGATCAGATAATATTAAAAAAAAAGTACTGATGGTTCTCAAACTGTGTTCCACGGAACCCCAGGGCTCCGTGGCAAAAAATTATATTTATTTATTTATTTGACCACGAATGGATTAAATAAAATATTTTGCATTTGAGAGAGAGAGGTAAGAATTGTGATGGTGAGTACTAAACTTTGCACTTTCATTTAGTGGTGTGTGTGTATGTGTATTGGGAAGGATTCCACACTTTCATTTAGTCGTGTGTGTGTATGTGTATTGGGAAGGGTTCCACACTTTCATTTAGTCGTGTGTGTGTATGTGTATTGGGAAGGGTTCCACACTTTCATTTAGTCGTGTGTGTGTATGTGTATTGGGAAGGGTTCCACACTTTCATTTAGTCGTGTGTGTATGTGTATTGGGAAGGGTTCCACACTTTCATTTAGTCGTGTGTGTGTATTTGTATTGGAAAGGGTTCCATACTTTCATTTAGTCGTGTGTGTGTATGTGTATTGGGAAGGGTTCCACACTTTCATTTAGTCGTGTGTGTGTGTGTATGTATTGGGAAGGGTTCCACACTTTCATTTAGTCGTGTGTGTGTATTTGTATTGGGAAGGGTTCCACACTTTCATTTAGTCGTGTGTGTGTATGTGTATTGGGAAGGGTTCCACCTATATTTGGTGAGGGGGTCACTGAGGGTTCCTCCAAGTACCAGCATATGTCAAAGGGTTCTGTTAGTTGGAAAAGTTTGAGAACCACTGGTCTAGAATAATGGTGATTTTTACATTATTTGAGTTAAGTCTAATCCTATGATCTAAGATGTGAGCTGTTGGTTAAATTTTCATTAACATAGAATTTATCCTTTAACCTACATTGAGAAAAATGATCTAGAATCAGTAATTCTCTTTAGTCTTCTCATGTACAGTACTGTACTTACATTTTGTTTTCTCAATCTATTTCTGTTAACTTATGAAATGTAAGCAGCTGTTTGTGTTTTGTTAAAGATTGTATTAAATGTTCAAGTACAGTACCACTCAATAATAATAATAATAATGATAGTAATAATAATAGTAATAGTAATAATAAAAATAATAATAGTAATAATGAAAATAATAATAATAGTAATAATAAAAATAATAATAATATTAATAGTAGTAGTAGTAATAATAATAGTAATAATAATAGTAATAATAAAAACAATTATAATAATAATAGTAATAATAATAATATTAACCTAATTGGCCAGTATGATTTATATAATATACAGTTTGTATGTATGTATGTATGTAGTTTGGAGGAATCATTTGCTCCAGATTTCTTATTATTTATATATCACCTTAACACTAATTTATTTGTTTACTTTACAGATGAATTAACCTTAATGCATTTCTTCACTTATCTTTGTGCATCCATAAATTAAATAGGTTGTATTTTGTTATTAGAGAGTTGTAGAGTGGAGTTGTAATATAGAGAGTTGTGGAGTGGAGTTGTAATAGAGACAAGAGATATAGAAGTAACTTCATCCATAAATTAAATAGGTTGTAATTTGATACAGAGTTGTGGAGTTGTACAAGAGACTAAGGAACCTTCATTGTTTGTTTGTTGTCCACTGTGTTCTTCCTTCCATCAACAACAACAACAACAGTACAACCATCAATAACAACAACAACAACAACAACAGCAGCATTTACTATAGGAGCTCTGGGGATGCTTGGCCAGACACCTTGAGGAACTACAACTATAACTATAACAACAACAACAACATCAACAACAACAGTAAGTGCTTATGGAATTACATTGATATATTTGTTGTTGTTGGTTGTAATAGTTTGGTTGGAGGGAGTGAGTGAGTTGGTCCACATTTACTACCATACAATAACAGACTGTATGTCAACTTTATATTAAGGTGACACAACTTTGGAGGGGTTTAGGGGGGTGCGGGAGTAGGGGACAGGCTTGGGGGGTGCGGGAATAGGGGACAAGCTTTCTACCCACCCAAAGCCTGTCCCCCTATTCCCACACACCCCCAAGCCTGTCCCCTACTCCAGCACCCCCCTAACCCCCACCCCCCAAGCCTGTCCCCTACTCCCGCACCCCCCAAGCCTGTCCCCCTATTCCCGCACCCGCCAACCCCCCCCCACCAAGCCTGTCCCCTACTTCCGCACCCCCCAAGCCTGTCCCCCTACTCCCGCACCCCCCAAGCCTGTCCCCCTACTCCCGCACCCCCCAAGCCTGTCCCCCTACTCCCGCACCCCCCAAGCCTGTCCCCCTACTCCCGCACCCCCCAAGCCTGTCCCCCTACTCCCGCACCCCCCAAGCCTGTCCCCCTACTCCCGCACCCCCCAAGCCTGTCCCCCTACTCCCTCACCCCCCAAGCCTGTCCCCCTACTCCCGCACCCCCCAAGCCTGTCCCCCTACTCCCGCACCCCCCAAGCCTGTCCCCCTACTCCCACACCCCCCAAGCCTGTCCCCCTACTCCCGCACCCCCCAAGCCTGTCCCCCTACTCCCGCACCCCCCAAGCCTGTCCCCCTACTCCCTCACCCCCCAAGCCTGTCCCCCTACTCCCGCACCCCCCAAGCCTGTCCCCCTACTCCCGCACCCCCCAAGCCTGTCCCCCTACTCCCGCACCCCCCAAGCCTGTCCCCCTACTCCCACACCCCCCAAGCCTGTCCCCCTACTCCCGCACCCCCCAAGCCTGTCCCCCTACTCCCGCACCCCCCAAGCCTGTCCCCCTACTCCCGCACCCCCCAAGCCTGTCCCCCAATTCCCGCACCCCCCAAACTTCCCCCCAAGCCTGTCCCCCTACTCCCACAACCCCTTAACACCAGCTCTGTACTATCCTATACAGTCAGGGTCAATAGTCCTGCAACACCAATGAAAACAGCCTCAATAAATGGTGTGAAACTATAACTGTTGGTGTGTGTAATAATGAATGGTTGATAAGGTTCACTCTCATGGCTCACTTTCAGTCACCCCCCAATGCAGCACTTTTGACCCTGACTATACCCAGCAAAAATTTCCCGTTGTAATGACATCACTACTGGGAAGGAGTTGGTTGACCTGATTACATTTCTCCCAGGTGGTGGCAGGCATACATACACTACTATCTTCATTCTTTCATTGTTTATATATATATATATATATATTTTTTTTTTTTTTTTTTTTTTTATGCACATTGAGCAAAATATCGTTGGAATGTCAGGATTTGTGTAATTTAAGTAGAGAATATAACATTTCATCAGCCAAGCATGAGTATATTATTATTATTAAGACAAGTTCCAGAGTACTGTACTGAAACTGAAACTTCTTTACTGTACTGTTACATTACACCTATGATTTTACACATATAAATCCTTAAGGGGGGAGTTTTGTGTTGGTAAATCTGGAGCAACTGAATCCTCCAAACTATTCCAATCAACAGAACACTATTATTTTTACTCTTCTGTTCCTGTTTCCTGGCATACTTTTTAGGAATCAAGGCACTCCAACATTCCAAAAAAGAATTACCACCTTAATAATATAATTTCAAACTATAATTATGAAAGGTAGTGCAATTTCAATGTGTTTATTCTTGTCTCATGGGACTAATTTTTTTGATGTACACTCTTACCAAAAGATATCCCCCCACTTTCACATGGAAACAACCTTTTTGAGTAAATGAGAATGCTCAGTGATGGTTTTTGTGCATAGAAACCATCATTATCAGTTTTCTTTTCTCCAGAAAGTAAAAAAGAAAGCAAAAAATATAAATTAATAACATACCCAGCCATTGAAAAAACTGTGAATTAGCAGCCACCATGCCTGCTACTCTTTTCTCTGCTTCCACCTTTCTGTTACTGATGTGAGATTGTTGTTTGTCATGCTGCTATGTGAATATGATGACAAATAATTTTAAGGGGGTGAGGGAATATGGGGACAGGCTTGGGGGGAGTTTAGGGGGGTGCAGGAGTAGGAGACAGGCATGGGGGGTGGTTTAAGGGGTGCGGGAGTAGGGGAACAGGCTTGGGGGGGGGGGTGCGGGAATAGGGGACGGGCTTTCTACCCACCCCAAGCCTGTCCCCCTATTCCCGCACCCCCCAAACCCCCCCAAGCCTGTCCCCTACTCCCGCACCCCCTTCATACTGTAATGTCATGCTCATTGGGTTGTTGGTATTCTTAGAGTACAGTGTAGATTATTACATGGACCTGAGAATAGTATATTATTAATATGAAAAGTATTTTTCTTTTCAAGTGACCATACAAAGGAACCAGTGTCATTATTATTGTGGTACAGGATGTGTGTGTAAGAGAGAGAGAGAGAGAGTGTGTGTTTGTGGGGTACTGGATGTTATTTACCTTCCACTTGAATATGGTACAATTAAGGGAAGTGATTGTGTTGATAATTGGAGGCTACATATTCCTTTACTCTCTGCTATAATGTACCACCAACACTGACCTAGTTTGTTATATGGCACAGTTTGGAGGATCTGTAGCCAAGAATTTTCCAACACTATCTTATTCCCTAAAGGGTTCACCACACTAGCACCTCTTTCTTTGTCTTCTCAGGACAGATTTGCTCAATATATCCCTGTGTGTGTACATAGATATCTGGCTGGGGCAATACTTGAACATTTTCCTACACCAAATTAATGTTAATATTGTCTATCTATCTATCTATAGTGTGTGTGTGTACATAGATATCTGTCTTGGACAATACCTGTTCATTTGCCTACACCAAATTAGTGTTAATATTGTCTATCTATCTATCTATAGTGTGTGTGTGTACATAGATATCTGTCTTGGACAATACCTGTTCATTTGCCTACACCAAATTATTAATGTTAATATTGTCATTACAGCCATTTGGTGAAGATGTGATGACAAGAGTTCCTCACCTGTAGTACCCATGGTGTGTGTGTGTGTGTCTTGGTGATGGTTGGAGTGGGCTGTCATCCAGAAACCACCTGCTTCAGATCTCATGCTTTGACTCAGGTGGGCTGTGTGTGTGTGTATGTGTGTCATGGTGATGGTTTGGGTGTTGTCCTGAAACTGTCTGCTTTGAATCTTACACTTTTACTCAGGTGGTCTGGGTATTGTGGATTGCCAGTGTATAGTAATATTACAGGTTGTATTTTTCACTGGAATTTGCTGGAATCATTACCTAGAAAAGGTTAATTAATTTGTCATGTGTTTGTTTGTATTCTCATATGGTTAGGTTAATTATTTTATCTATGATATGGGACTAAATATGATGATATCATCATCATCATCATCTACATTTAACGTACCAATTCCCTTAAGGGGCTGGATGAGCCATGAGTTTCTCCCACTCCCTTCAGTCATACACATCATTTTCTACTTCAATATTTAGTGTTCACACAACACTTCCAGGTTTTCCTTGGCCTTCACACTGGTCTTCTCCCTGGTACTTATAGCTCAATAGATCTTCTCATTATATGGCCCTCCTCCCTTCTCTTGACATGACCAAACCATCTCAGTGTAAACCTCCTTAACACATTTAACACATCTGTCACATCACATATTCTTAACACCTAGTCATTTAATACCCTATCTTCCCATCTCACATGTGACATATATCTCACCATTCTACAATAATTTTGCTTTAACTTTCTCTCAGCTTCTTTGTTTACTGGCCACGTTTCCACACCATACATACAGTAACATTCATCTCACACAAGTCACCATACATACACCTTTGTCCTGCAACTCTGTAATTTCTCTCCACTTTTGTTGCCATGCAGCTGCTATTGTTGTTGTTGTCACTGCAGCCTTCACTACAGACTCACAACACAGTATATCCCCCATATAGGTAACAACAAAACTGATCGACAACAATGTGTGAACTTACTTCCTCCATCCCCCCCCCCCCCAGCCTCTGCTTCTCTCCCACCTCTGTCACATTCTGGACACTTGTAGTTTTCTCCTGCCTGATTCACATTCCTCAACCCACAACACCTCAAGTAAAACCAATAGTTACAACCACTATAAAATATGGAGTTAAGGGGGTGCGGGGGTAGGGGGGCAGTCTTGGGGGGTGCGGGAATAGGGGAACAGGCTTGGGATGGGTAGAAAGCCTGCCCCCTATTCCCTCACCCCCCTAAACCCCCCCCCCCAAGCCTGTCCCCCTACTCCCGCACCCCCCAAGCCTGTCCCCTACTCCTGCACCCCCCTAAACCACCCCCAAGCCTGTCCCCCTATTCCTGCACCCCCTTAACACCCATCATCACCACTCTGTCACAATAGCTATACATAGAAACCTTCCCCTGTGTTGTCTCTCCATAGGTTCCTTTCCTATAACCAACACTTGGGTCTTCTCTTCATATTTATCTTCAAGCCTCTCCTTTCCATTCCACTTTTACCATCTGTTGAACCTATCAACCATTTCTTCTTCTTCACTCCTTGTCATAATCACCAGATCATCAGTATTATATCAACTCACCACAACCCTCCCTTCTCTCTCTTCCCTTGTCACTTCTTCCATTACCACAATAAAGAACAAAGGACTCAGGGCTGATCCTTCATGAACTCCCACCTTTATCTCAAACTCATCTGATATTCCTACTCCAGTCTTAACTCTTGATCTGGTGTTCACATACAAAGCCATCACCAAATTTATCAGCCTCTCTGGAACTTTTTGTCTCCTTAAAGCTCATCTGATTGCCACTCTTGGAACTCTATCAAATGCCTTCTCCAGATCTACAAAAAACATTATACAACATTTTCTTCTCTGCATACTTCTCCTGTTGTTGTTGTTGATGTTCTCCCGGGGCAGAATGGCCTCCTGCCCCACAAACCCCTGGTACACTCTGGTCGCAGTGAAAAAACAAATTAAAATAAAGGAGGGGCTGGCCCTATATGCCTGGGCTACCGAAGCACATCCCAAGGAAATGGGACCAGAGCTTACTGGACCAGGGAGTCTGGGGGCCTCTGACCGCCAGGGAGATTGGGGGGAAGGCTTTGATCCCACAGCCAGTGCTGTGGGCCCAAGTCCACGTTACCACAAGAGCTACAAGTGGGGCCGTACCTTCCATGAGACCAGCCCTGAAGGGACCATAAGGGGCAGGGAGTTTACACTGCTGCATGCAAAGGGAAATGCACCCCCGTGTGCTGGCGGCCCACACAGCAGTGAAAAAAAAAAAAAAAAAAAAAAAACAAAGGCGTCCGGTTGCAGTACACCTCACATGGATTTTTAATCCATGAGGGCAGATCTCGTCAAATCCACTAGAAAGTGACCAGATCCTACAACAATCTTTATTCTAGCCCTGTGGGGGATAACTAATATTCACAGAGAATAAAGTCAGCCCCACTGGGCCCTACTTCTCCTGTATATTGCCTCATTATAAATATTGCATCTATCGTTGACTTTCCCTTTTGAAAACCAAACTGGCACTCATCAATCCTAACTAACTTCCTCAATCTGTACTCCAGTACCTTCTCCCATAGCTTCATTCCATGTTCCAGTAGCCTCACTCCCCTGTATTTTCAGCAATACAAAGCATCTCCTTTCCCTTTATAAATAGAGATTGTAAAACTCTCACCCCATTCCTCTGGCATCTCCTCCTCTTCCTGTACTTGTTTGAACACTTTTGTCACCCCTCTGATCCCAATGTGTCCAGATGCCTTCATTATATGGACTGTCAATCCTGATGGTCCTGGCGCCTTCCCTAGTTTCATCTTATCCATTACACGTTTGACCTTCTCTTCAGTAACCTCCTCCACTGGCCCTTCTACTTTGTCTACATCATCTATTTCATAAGGGTTTTCCTCATTTAGCAGTTCCTGAAAATACTTCCTCCATCTCTCCTTCACCACTTGCTCCTCCCTCAAAATGCTTGTGTTTTCATCTTTAACACATCTGGCTCCAACAAACACATCCTTTCTTTCCTTCCTCATTTGCTTTGTTACTTTGAACATTTTCTTTCTATACCTTCTGTACTATCAATATTCCTATTCCATTCTTGCCAAGCTTTTTCTTTTACTTCTGCTACCACCACTGCCCTCTTAGACTATCTTCACTTCTCCCTAGAGAAGTATCTTTACACCTAATTTTAACTCATTAATATAAGGGGGTGTGGCAATAGGGAGGACAGGGTTTGGGGGGTGCGGGAGTAGGGGAACAGACTTGGGGGGGGGGGTTAGGGGGCTGCGGGAATATGGGACAGGCTTTCTACCCACCCCAAGCCTGTCCCCCTATTCCAGCACCTCCCCCCCAAAGCCTGTCCCCCTACTCCCGCACCCCCCCACCAGTCCCCCCAAGCCGGTCCCCCTATTCCTGCACCCCCCTCTCCCTAGTCCCCCCCCAAGACTGTCCCCCTATTCCCGCACCCCCCGCACCAGTCCCCCCCCAAGCCTGTCCCCTTACTCCCGCACCCCCCAAGCCTGTCCCCTATTCCCCCCCCAAGCCTGTCCCCCTATTCCCGCACCCCCCCTAGTCCCCCCCAAGCCTGTCCCCCTATTCCCGCAACCCCCCCTCCCCCTAGTCCCCCCCAAGCCTGTTCCCCTATTCCCGCACCCCCCCTCCCAGTCCCCCCCCAAGCCTGTCCTCCTATTCCTGCACCCTCCCAAGCCTGTCCCCCTATTCCCGCACCCCCCCCCCGTCCCCCCCCCGAAGCCTGTCCCCTACTCCTGCACCCCCTTAATCACACAAACATTATTATTATACATACATTTCTTTACATATATTATTATGATAGTTAATATAACAAAGTAAGGTTCATATCCTTCTTGTGACCATCTCAGTCACCTCACACAGTGTACAGCCACAATCAAATATCCACCAACACTTTCCTTCCATCGTAGTAAATATCTTGTTAATAAAGAACAACACATTGTACCCGTCCTGATTTTGTCTCTTCGAAGAATCTGGTACAGTACCTTGTTCCGGAGTTGTTGTAGTTGGTTGTGGTAGCTAGCTCGGTGGCATGGTGGTGTTCAGTCAAGGTTGGAAATAAACTTTAGTAAGTAAAATTAAGACTTACTTTATTTATTAATTCTAAGGGAGTTTTGTGCCCTGTCTTGTCTTGTTTTAATGGAGTACAGAGAAGATGTCTTTTGACTGTTTCGATCTTGAGTCCCTAACTAAAGCTATCTTGGTCAGTTTATATTCATTCTGTACTTGGAGATGCCAGTAATGTCAAGATACATTATTACCTGTTTGAAAAAAAGGGAAGGTCTAGTTAAGCTCCACCCCTTTCTCTTCTCTCTCCCTCTCTTACTTTCTCTGTCTCTCTCTCTCTCTTACTCTCTTTTGTGAGTGAAGGTACAAACATCATTTGTGACCTGAGAGCACTGGGTTTGGAGAGATGAAAATAAGATAGGGAAAGTTAATGGTCTTGTAAAAGCGTGATTTTTGTCCCCTTACTTTACTCTTAGATATTACTATTTTACTCTACTTTTGGAGGGAAACAAAAACCCACTGCCTTCAACAAAACAAAAAGCCACCAGTGCATGCTACTACTCTATCCTATATCTGGATCAACCCGGTCTGGGAAAAAAAAGAACAAGAGACTGATGAGGAACCGGACAAGTCCAGTCCCTTCTCAGTATGAGGTATACGCTGCCACCACCAGACCAAAGTTGATCAGAGGAACCAAGTGAGCACACACCGGAAGGGTAGCGTAGCGTTAGCTTATTTAGGCACGTGAGTAAGCAACCCAGACTACAGTTCTAACGGGGGTACGATCAGTTATATGAATTAGGAATCTATTATTTTCTAATAAGGAACACAGTCTATTTGTTATTTCGGTGACGAAAATACTCAGACAATGTAAAAACTCGTTTATTGTATCAACCTATTTGGTACGAGTACTACATAATCACAATAATAATAATTTCTGTTCCCCCCCCCCTCCCTTGCTAATATTACCTACTCCCCGTTCTGTCACCTAGGACAGGAATAATTCCGTGTCTCGCCAGTTGACAGAGCTAAGTACATATAAACAAAATATTACAACAGGGCCTAAACATAGTTAATACAATAAAAAAAAAACACATCCTAATCTCAACACTATAATAATGAAATAATATAATTGCCAGCAAATGTTCTTAAATTTCTTTGGTACCACGTGGTTCACTTTACACCAAGGGAGAATGCTATTTAATGGCTGTCACCCAGCAGAGACGAGACCAGAATGAGCTTGAGAAAAAACAATATACTTTACTTACTATGTCTGAATGTGAACACACAAAATTCTTTAGTTAGTTATATCCCATCACGGGACTAATAGATTCACCATACTATATTCACAATACAGTATTTATGATGAGAGCGAGTTTAGCTCCTACCTGTCACCCAGCAGAGACGAGACCAGAATGAGGTAGAAGCAACGCAGGGTACTGCCTCGTCATCTCCCCCACTCTCACTTTCTTAAGCAAAGTAGTGACCACTCTCATCTCAATTTCTGACAAATTCATCAGTTCCACCCTTACTGGTGTATATAGTTACACAACATTATTTATACATATTAGTGACCTCAAATGCATTGCTTTCTCCCTCGTTTAAAGCTTTATATTACTGTAATTAACATATTCACGGCATGTATTGTTCCGCTAACAAGAAAATGTACTGTCCCGACTTTAGTCCCTAACTAATCGAATTAATTTTCTAAGTAAGTTACAATTAAATGCCGGTAACAGTATAGGAATGTTAGCTTCGTAATTATACATTATAATTATAAATGCAGGTTATTCCCTGTCTCCAATAAATTATTTTACATTCATTTCTTAAATCACCACGTATTTCTCTATCCCTATCAATCTACCTATTTTTCAATTATTCCTCTCTTTAACCTATTTACATAACTATAATCCTTAATTCTATTTTCCTCATATTAACATTTCGGGTTGAAGAAGCCCACCACCGAGATTATTCGTTAGTGACAATCTCAGCCTGGCTACTCCCTACAATTTTACACTTATTTCGTGTTGAAGAAGCCCACCACCGAGATTATTCGTTAGTGACAATCTCCGCCTGGCTACTCCCTACAATTTTACACTTATTTCGTGTTGAAGAAGCCCACCACCGAGATTATTCGTCAGTGATAATCTCAGCCTGGCTACTCCCTACTATCCTACACTAAAACCCTATTCTAATACATATACATATATTATACCCGTAAATATCCTAAATAACAATACATATAAAATAGGGGTGTTACAGTCTGAGGGGGATGCAAGTAGGTAAATTAATGGTGTTTTGGTATAAAAATAGATGAGAGAGTGTATGTTCTGTATGTGTGTGTGTGTGTGTGTGTTCTGCAGCTACCTGGATTTGACCTGCTGTCTGGTAAACAGATTGTGAGGTATTTTTAGTTGACCCTTTTCTTCTACCTGCTCTTAACCCTTAAATGCATATTGACCAAATATCACGTCACCGCGAATTTAGGCCTTGAAGCCGATTGACGTAATATAAAGCCGGTAGAAAAAAAACTGCTTGGACTATATCTAGCCACTTCATTGGTAACACTGGTTAGGTTGGGCCTTCAGTGAGTGGTGTGAGAGGGGAATGGTTCACTTGTCATATATACGCAATGAAAATACGCTCGCTCACGTTTTCTAATTTTTAGGGGGGTTTAGGGGTAACTACTTTATTACTCATCGCGCTGCTGTACGCAAACCAGTAGACCTAGGAAACTTTAGTTTACAGATTCTGGTGTGTAAAATCAAGCTCTACAAATCTGTAATAACAAAATTTACCTAAACGAAACTTTAAAAATCACCCTGTTTTTGCGGTTCACGCTCCAGTAGCGTTAGGGGGATTGCGGTTCTTAGGGGTTAATGGCTTTTACGGTGTACAACGTGTATAATTTTGCACCACCTAATAATAATAATAATAATAATAATAATCATCTTGTTAATAAAGAATAACACGTGTATAATTTTGCACCACCTCATAATAATAATAATAATAATATCCACCCACACTTTCCTTCCATCGTAGTAAATATCTTGGTAATAAAGAACAACACGTGTATGATTTTGCACCACCTCATAATAATAATTGAGGGGATTGAATTGACGTAAGGTGTTGTATTTATATTTGATATGATACTGATTTATTTGTACGATAGAAGGAAAGTGTCGGTGGATATTTGACTGTGGCTGTAACAACACTACCCATCCACAACTTACTATTTACAAACTATCTACACTCTGAGTGACATTACTTTTTTAAGGAATTGTACAACAGTACAGTCTACAGTATTTATTTTCAAGTGTCATAAATAATTATTTATGACATTTGAAAATAAATACTGTAGGCTGTTAGGAAGAATAAATGTCATTATATTGTGTGTGTATAACTTTACAGAATATAGTAGGTGATAGAGTGTTGAGAATTTATTATTAACAAAAGAAAACAATTGATTGAAATGGAAATATATAACACTTATATTTATTTTGGTTGTATTAATAGCAGGTTGTGTAGTGAAGTTGTTATGAAGAGTTGATTGAATTTGAATATACTGTATAACACTTATATGTACTTTGGTTGTATTACAGGTTGTGTTGTGAAGTTATCAAGACATACATTAGCATCTCATCATTGACTGACTCACATCACTCTGGCCACCAATAACATCCATGGTGAGTTGATATATTTTTTGAGGACATCATCACATTATAACACTTTCATAACTGGCCATATTTTATTTATTCACTCATTTATTCATAGAAGTAATTCATTTATTTATTTATTCCTTCATTCATTGGGTGGTATTCAAGAACATTGATGGTGTTGGTACTGGTACAATGACTGTGTTGTTGTCTATGGAGTCATGGTACCAGTACTACACTATGGTACCAGTACCACACCATGGTACCAGTACCACACCATGGTATACACCACCAATGTTCTTGAATATAACCCATTCATTTATTTAAGGGGTTGCGAGAATAGGGGACAGGCTTGGGGAGGGGGGTTTAGGGAGGTTTGGGGGGTGCGGGAGTAGGGGGACAGGCTTTGGGGGGGTGCAGGAATAGGGGGACAGGCTCTCTACCCACCCCAAGCCTGTCCCCCTATTCACCCCCCCCCCCAAGCTTGTCCCCTACTCCTGCACCCCCTTAACCCTCAAAGACATTCGCACCCCCTGTCAGGATATGGAAGTGGCTTAACATGTTGTGGCTTGACTACTTTTGAAGATGCCACCCAGGCACCCCAGCTATGTGCAGTCTTTGGCTAGGCCTGGCTATGGAAGGGTGTGTGCGCCAGCTCGCTCTCCCATGGTGGGAGATAAATTGCGAAAGGAGTCCATCAGACTCACATATGCTGTAAAGGTATAACTAATTATTTCCATTATTTTTAAATGGGTAAATTAGGCTAACACATGCAATACACAGCTATGGGACCTGAGAAGCACCATACGAAATTTCAGAGCTTAATTCCTATTAGTGGCCTAGTTATGATTTTTTGTCAAGAAATTGCATTTTTTTTTTTTTTGTTTTTTTAACTTTCTTTAGTCCCCCATTAAGAATATATATTTTTGCATAATTACTTAAGTAAGTGATTGATACAAAAGTAGAGGAGTTAATCTTTCTTTTCATGGTCTGAAAAGCAATTAAAATTGATTACAACTTTGTGTTGTGATTTTTCTTAATAGGAGTCTGTCACACTCAACATATGCTATTCTAGGTGTGTCCAATAACGTATGCCTTTAAGGGTTAAGTACAGTAATTTACTCATATTTGGATTAATATGGTCCACTGGTTAAGGACACATTTTATGGTTGGTGAAAAGGAATGTTTGTGAATCCTCCAAACTATTCCAAGCAACAGAACACCATTATTTTTGCTCTTCTGGTCCTGTTTTCTGGCATACCTTGGAGGAATCAAGGCACTCCAATGTAACAAAAGTTAATTAACCCCTTAAGGACAAATTATATTGTTGGTGAAAAGGAAGGTTTATAATTCCTCCACACACACACACACACACACACACACACACAGGTATTATAATAACAGTAACATTCCTCCAAACTATGCCATGAAACAGATTCCCTTAATGGTACTAATACTGGATGTGTTTCATGGTATAGTTTTATCGGAGGAATCAGTTTCCCACCAATTCACCAACAAGATAATTTAAGGTATAAGTACAGTATTGGTAAATCTGGAGCAACTGAATCCTCCAAACTATTCCAAGCAACAGAACAAACACCATTATTTTTGTTCATATGGTTCTGTTTCGTGATATACTTTGGAGGAATCAAGGCACTCCAATGTAATTCTGGAGCAAATGATTCCTCCAAACTATTCCTGTTGTTTCCTGGCATACTTTGGAGGAATCAAGACACTCCAATATAAATCTGGAGCAACTGAATCCTCCAAACTATTTTTCCAAGCAACAGAACACTATTATTTTTGTTTATATGGTGCTGTTTCCTGACATACTCTGGAGGAATCAGTTTCCTACCAATTCACCAACAAGTGAATCTCCCATTAAGGAAGTGTTGTTATTGTTGTATATTGTGGAGTTATTGTCTGATATGTATAACACCTGACTGACTGGTTGACTGGTTGGCTGGTACTCTCAATGGTGTGGTGAGGGCAGAATCCTCCTTTCCCTTCTCTTCTTGTCCCTTCCATTCCCTCTCCCTCCTTTCCTTCTCTTCTCTTCTTGTCCCTTCCATTCCCTCTCCCTCCTTTCCTTCTCTTCTCTTCTTGTCCCTTCCATTCCCTCTCCCTCCTTTCCTTCTCTCCTCTTCTTGTCCCTTCCATTCCCTCTCCCTCCTTTTCTTCTCTCCCCCCTTTTCTTCTCTCCCCTTGTCCCTTCCATTCCCTCCCTCCCTTCCCTTCCCATCCCTTCCATTCCCTCCCTCTTTCCCTTCCCTTTCCTCACCTTCCCCTTCCTCACCTTCCCTTCCCTTTCCTCACCTTCCCTTCCTTCCATTTCTCGCACTCCTCCTGCTCCATGTTTGCCAAAGTATTGATAATGTCTTGCAGTAATTCTAAAGTAATAATTCATTTGTATTATGTACCATGCATAAATTAATTAGGTTGTATTTTGTTACAGATTTGTGGAGTGCAGTTGTACAAGAGACTTAACAACCTTCATTATTCACTGTGTTTATCCTTCCATCAACAACTACTACTACTACAACTATACAAGTATCACTTGTTACTGTGAGTGTTTTATGAAGTTACTGTGTGTGTGATGTTTCTCTTCACACACATAATATGTTGTTGTTGTTATAATACATCTGTGTGTGTGTGTGTGTATTTGTCACACACACACACACACACAGTATTATAATAACACTAAGGGTCGATTCCACAGTGGTATTTGTTTGTTAGCTTCCCACCCAACCACACTTGTCAGTCTTAATTATATCCAACAAACTCAATCTTCATATCCACAAAATATGTCAGGGAGTTTCATTACCACCTTAGTTTGATGGTGATCATCAAATTCATCCAATAATTCACTCAGGAGTCATTTACACAGTTCAGTTTCTTTGGTTAGGGTGCTTGCAAACCAAAACTAACACTGGAATCGGTACTAAGGAGATAATACACTTTTGGTACATTGGAGCATCTTGATTCCTCCAAAGTATGTCAGGAAACAACATGACCATGGTGTCCTGTTGTTGCTTGGAATAGTTTGGAGGAATCAATTGCTCCAGATTTACCACCAACAATGTACTATCCCCTTAAGTTATATTTGAACCCTTACAGGTATAAAATTATCACTGATGATGATTTAATATTTGTGTGTGTGTGTGAGTGAGTGATATCTCTCTTTCTCACACACACAGACAGTATTATAACATCAATAATTTTTACTCCTTTAGGTATGTAATTATCACTGATGTTATGATAATATTTGTCTGTGTGTGTGTGTGTGATATCTCTCTCTCACACACACACACAGTATTATAATAACATCAATAATTTTTACTTGAACCCTACACCCTTACAGGTATAAATTAATTAATATATTCACCTGGTAGGATGGTAATTGTTTATATTTTTTTTAAATAAAATATACTATTTAATAATATTTGTATTTATTTGTTTCCTGTTATTTACACTATATATTAGAGAGATCTTGTTTTGTTTTCTTCTCCTTCTCCTCCTCTCTCTTGTGTTATTCTCTTCTTCTCTCTCTTGTGTTGTTCTCTTCTTCTCTCTCTTGTGTTGTTCTTCTCCTCTCTCTCCCTCTCCTCTCACCACACACCTGTAAAATAAACAAATTAATTAGTGTTAAGGTGATATAGAACAAATCTGGAGCAAATGATTCCTCCAAACTACAGAACACCATTATTATATTGTTTTTTTAATTATTATTATTATTATTGTTTCCTGGCATACTTTGGAGGAATCAAGAAACTCCTAATGTAATTCTGGAGCAAATGATTCCTCCAAACTATTTTTCCATGCAACAGAACACCATTAATTTTGTTCATTTGGAGGAATCAAGAAACTTCAGTACAGTATATGAAAAGTGTATGTTTCTAAATCAAAGCTATATACATACAAAAACAATTGGAGGAAAATGGGTCCTTCAAATATTGCCACGAAACACACACACCTATATGGAAGGAGGAATCAGAAGCCTCCAAACACACACACACACCTATATGGAAGGAGGTTGTTTGGTGGCATAATCTGGAGGAATCAGAAGCCTCCAAACACACACACATACCTATATGGAAGGAGGTTGTTTCATGACATAGTCAGGAGGAATCAGAAGCCTCCAATTTTCCTACACAATCACAAGGTCCTTAAGGGGAGATTCTATTTTTGGTAAATTGGAAGGCTACTGATTCCTCCAAACTATTCCAAGCAACAGAACACCATTATTTTTGTTCATCTGGTCCTGTTTCCTGGCATACTTTGGAGGAATCACAGACCTTCCAATTTACCTTAATTTTCCCTTAAACTAAGAGAGCCATATAGAAATGACAATAATGTGAGCTTTAATAATAATAATAATAATAAGAGCCATACAGAAAGATTTGTACAGTCAGAGACAAATGTGAACCTGTAATTTATCACCAACAAGTATGTATGGTTGTTGATAGCTGGGTGTTGTTTTGGAGTGTTTGGATGGACTGATGAGTGAGTGGAGTATAGATATTCAGATGGGTGGATGTCAGGAGGTCGTGCATGCAGCTGAGTGTTGTTTTTGAGTGTTTGGATGGACTGATGAGTGATTTGAGTATGGATGTGTTTCTGGAGATTGGTTTGGGGTGGGCAGGGTGTAAGAGATGATAGTATTTGTGTATGGTATCGTGTACTGGGTGTTGTTTTGATGTTCCTTGGCATGTGTGGGTGTTGTGCCATGTAGTGTAGTGGATGGTGTGGGTTTGTGGAGGCTGCAGCAAGTGTTTGTGTGCCTCTCATGTCAAGGTGATCCTTGATTTTGAGGACTTTGGTTTCATAGTGTAGGTGGTCTGTAGGTGTGGTAGCTGTGCAGCCTGTGATTGTCTTTAGGGCTCTGTTCTGTATGGTTTGAAGGGTGTTGTGATGAGTCTCAGTGAGGTTTGAAGCCCAGGCAGGGCTTGCATAATCCATCACTGATCGAATATATTGTTTGTATACTGTGATTGTGGATTCTTTGTTGTGTCCGAATGTTGTGCTGGCAATTTATAGTAATTTATCCCTAAGAATAAAGATCAAAGATCAAAGTGTAGTATCTGTTTTTATCAGCTTAATATCTGATACGATCCCCATGTAAAAAAAAGGGGGTACTGATGGTGTAATGGTTAGCACACTCGCCTCGCAAGCGAGAGATCTTGGGTTCGATCCCCAGGTCAGTGGAATTGTTGGAAAAATTTCCAAGCCCCCTATGTCCCTGTTTACCTAGCAGTAAGTAGGTACCCGGCTGTAAGAGCAAGGATAGCAACCTTGTAGGCTGGGGGAAGATGTGTTGATGTAACAAGACTTGACTGCCTTAATGACCAACACTATGAGTCGATAGGCATAAAGCCGTAAACCCTCCTCCCTCCCTAAGGTCCATTCATATATAATAATAAGCAACACATTAATTAAGGAGAGATTATCTTGTTGGTGAATTGGAAAGTCTCTGATTCCTACAAACTATGTCAGAAAATACTATCTATCTATCTATTGCCAGACGCCTCAATCCCCGAAGGAGTGGCCACCAATGAATCGCCTCCATGAACCCCTGTTCCCTGTTAACTGGCGTCCCTCCTCCCACCCCATACCACTCTCCCTCACATACCTCTCAACTCCATCCCTCCACCAAACTCTCCCTCACATGCCTCTCAACTCCATCCCTCCACCTCACTCTCGGTCTGACCCTCCCCCTCTGTCCCTCCATCTCACTCTCTTAACCAACCTCTCGGTTCCCATACGCTCCACATGACTGAACCACCTCAAGGTGTTCCTTTTCACACTCTCCAACACGTCCACACACACACCACATCCACAATGATACTAATAAGGAATGTGTTTTGTTGTATGGTTTGAAGGAATCAGAGACAACACAATTGGAACTATGTCATTGGGTCACTTCCACAGTGGTATTGGTTTGTTAGCTTCCCAACCAACCACATCTGTAAGGCTTCATTATTTTCCAAAAGCTGAATATCCACATTCACAAAATCTATCCAACAGTTAGATAATAATTATCACTGTATAGTTTACTCACCAAATTCATTATATAATTCACCCATAAGTCATTTACACGGCTAACATTCTTTCGTTTGCATGCTTACAAACCAATACCAACCACTGTGGAATGGACCCATTAAGACATCATACAAATAGGACACAAGATTTGTTTTAACTTGACTCATCTGTTTTATGTAGACAGACATTATGGCTGATGACTAAACAACAATATTACTCCCACATCTTGAATACAGTAGTGGTATCATTTCAAGTATCATGATTAAAATTAATTTAAATTACCAGCTGCTTCTCACCTGCTTTGTAACACCTCAGTGATGATCATGGATAGATAGATATTGAGGAAGGGAACAAGAAACCTTCACTAAACACATCATGATTAAAATTAATTTAAATACCTGCTGCTTCTCACCTGCTTTGTAACACCTCAGTAATGACATAGATAGATAGATAGATAGACATTGAGGAAGGATAGATAGATGGATAGATAGATAGACATTGAGGAAGGGAACAAGAAACCTTCACTAAACATATCATGATCAAAATTAATTTAACTCCCATTTTGTATCATTCAAATTTTTCTGATACATTTTTTTCTCACTTCCCTTCCTTGTTTCTTTCCAATTACAGCTTTCACAATGCTGTATTCTTTAAGCATCTTACTTACAATCTAATAAACAAATTTTTTTAATGATTCCCCACTGAAAGATTTCATGCTGTGGGAAGCAATATACAAAATTTCCATCTCACCTATTTTGTGCAACGTTGCTGAGTGGTTCTGGTGTGTGTGTGAATGAGTCAATCTAGTGTTGACACAATGGTTGTAAAGGTAGGGTGGTGGTTGGTTGCTGGTAGATGGTTTCTGGGCACTCCATGGTGGGCAGGGAGGCAATAACCCTGTAGGTAGGAAAAGTAAGTATATCATTTGTTTACCAAAGAAAATGAGGATGACAGGGAGTGCTTTCATACATAATACAGGTAGTTCCATCACATACAAAAATATAAAATAATCACTTTCTCTATTTTATCACAAACAACCTAAGTACATAAAATAATTACCTTCCTAATCTTATCTATTTATTAATATATGATGCAGCCAAAAAAAAATTTCCTGTCACAACCTCGACCTTTTTTATGTTCATGACCTCACAAAAAGAAAACACTACAGATATTTCAATATATGTACAGCTACAATCAAATAACCACCACCACTATCCTTCCATCTTACAAATAAATCAGTATCATATCAAAATATAATCATACAACACCTTATGTCAACTCAACCCCCTCAATTATTATTATGAGGTGCTGCAATATCATACACGTGTTGTTCCTTAAAACCAAGATGTTGATTATTATTATTATTATTATTATTATTATTATTATGAGGTGCTACAATATCATACACGTGTTGTTCTTTATTACCAAGATATTGATTATTATTATTATTATTATTATTATTATTATTATTATTATTATTATGAGGTGCTACAATATCATACACGTGTTGTTCTTTATTACCAAGATATTTACTAGGATGGAAGGAAAGTGTTGGTGGATATATGATTGATACGGTCCCTGGACTGATAATTATGGGATAGAAAGGTTAGTACCAGAGCAGAGTGAAAGACATGATATATCTTTCAGTGATAAGACCAGAGATCATAATTATATGGCTCAGAGACGTGGCCTGTTAAGGGGGAAAGTTTGTGTTGGTAAATCTGGAGCAACTGAATCCTCCAAACTATTCCAAGCAACATAACACCATTACTTTTGCTCTTCTGGTCGTTTCCTGGCATACTTTGGAGAAATCAAGGCACTCCAATGTACCCAAAAAAGAATTACCACCTTAATTAAGGGACCCTGTGATGTAGTGATAAAATTGAAGGTTAGTGAGTCCTTCAAACATTGCCACCAAACACCACCTATATTGAAGGAGCTTGTTTCATGCCATAGGTGGGAGGAATCAGAAGCCTAAGAGCCTAAATCATCACTATCTATCTATCTATCTATAGCTCCGACGCCTCGCTCCCTCCGGGAACTCCCACCAAGGGGGTGGCCACGGCAGAAGAGTCTCCAGTTCCCCATGTTCCAGCACTCCCTCCTTACTTGGTCCATCCCCCCTCCCCCTCTCACACTTCTCTCTCTCACATACTCTTCCACTCTGTTCTGCCATCTAACTGGAGGTCTGCCTCTCACACCAGGTGCCACAACTTCACTTCCATATACCTTCTTTACAAACTCCTCACCTTGCATTCTCTCTACATGTCCAAACCATCTCAGTGTATTATACTTCACTCTCTCTACCACTCCACACTCAATACCGATTGCCTTCTCACTCATACCACATCTCTCATACACACTCTCATTACTTTCTCCATCCCACCTAGTAAGTCCACATGCTCCTCTCAGATAACTCATTTCCACTGCACCTATTCTAGACTGATGAGCCCTACTCCATGTCCATGTCTCTGATGCATATGTCAGTGTTGGCAGGATTATACTGTTTCGTAGTCCCCTTTTCACTTTCATACTCACACTTCTACCCTTCATAATCCTCCCCAGTGATCCTATGACCTGCCTGCCCCTCACTGCTCTCTCCCTGATTTCTCCTTCCATACTCCCATGTTTACACAGAACTGTTCCCAGATACCTGAATTCCCTCACCTCCTCCATCTTATCATCCCCTAAAGTTATCTCACATTTCGTCCCAGTTGGTAACGCCACTCTATAGGGTGTCACAAAGTAAATTACTTCTGTTTTGGTCCTCTCAAATACCATCACCTTACTCTTACCAACATTCACCTTCAATTTTCTTCGTTTACACACAGACTGGAACTCATCCACCACCCTCTGTAACTCCATTTCACTCTCAGCCATCAATACAGTGTCATCCGCAAATAAACTTGCCACCAAGGACCAATTTGCTTCATTCAGCCTCAATTTCACCCCTAGGCCATTCACTTTGGCTTTCATCTCTCATACAACCATCCATATATATATTGAACAGCCATGGTGACATAACACATCCCTGTCTCAGCCCTACACCAATATCAAAACTCTCACTTAGATCACCCTCTACCCTCACACATGCTGTTGCATCTGCATAAAAAGCCTCGATGCCTTTCAGCAAAGGCCCCCCAACACCATAAATTCTCAACACCTCTGTCATAGCTTTCCTATCAACTCTATCGTATGCCTTCTCCAAGTCCATGAAGGCAGCATAGAACTTCCTACCCTTCCCAATATATTTCTCAACTATTGATTTTAATGCAAATATTTGGTCCACACATCCTCAACCCTTTCTGAACCCTCCCTGCTCCTCACTAACTTTATTCCCTGTTACATCAACCAGTCTCTCAGTAAGAACCTTCCCATACACCTTCCCTGGTACACTAAGGAGGCTTATTCCCCTATAGCTACCACACTCCTCCTTACTCCCCTTCCCCTTATACAAAGGTACAATTATGGCTCTTCTCCAATCCTCTGGCACCTCTCCCTGCCTCCAAGCCAATGTACATATAAACAACATCCACTCCACCACTACCTCCCCCACACACTTTAACATTTCAGCAGTTATCCCATCCACCCCCGGTGCCTTTCCCATCTTTAACTTCCCTATTGCTTTCCTAACCTCTTCCCTTCCTAATTCTCCCTGTACATCCTGTCGTCTACAACCTGCCTCCATCCCCATGCATGTCACCACCGCCTCCCCTCCCGTCCCCTCATTCATTTAACGATCAAAATGTCTCTCACCCTCACTGTTGATTGCCACAACCTACCTTGTTAGAGTCCGTGCAAATTTAAAAACTGTGCTGTCCAAAAAGTCCTACACCTGTGGTGCTCCATACTTGTTGCTAATGTTGAAATTTCTCTACACCCGCAATTTAAGGGTTAACTATACTTCCTTTATCTTATATTGGACACTGGAGCACTCTAAAACCTGACTTCACTTCCCCCCCGGGCCAGCCCACCCCCTCCTAACCCTATTCTCTGTATTGGAATATTTTTTTTGTTTATTGTTGAAATTGATAACAATTCCTTATCATGCTACGTAATTAATGCAATAAAAATGAAACAGAAATACAATAATGCTTTTTGACACAAATACAGAGCCGTTTCAATAGCCACTTATATAATATTATAAAATTAATGAGAGGTGTGCAAAGTGAGCTCTCAAGCAATGGAGGGAATGAGGGAGGGTGGAGAAAGGGGAAGTTACTCTGCACACAACCTTTGTATGTCTGTCTTATAAGCATTTCAGTTATTACAGCAGGTCTATTTAGCCGGCATTTATTATTAATAACGTTGCCTTTGCCTTGACATGCCGATATACATTAACTATTAAGTTTCTCTCTTGGCTATGAGACGTGTGTGGTCTACCTGATGTATTTATAGCCGAGCATGTGTCTTCCATCTCTCATGACTGGCAGATGACTGAAGTGACGGCTTGGCCCTTCACCACTTAAATTATATACCTTAAAACACCCTAACTTCGGACATTTTTTGCATGTTTTAGTGAATAACTCTGTTAATAATGGTGCAATTTTATTCCTGTTGGTGTAATGTGGTAGCCAGGTAGAGTACCTACTAATTCCATATAATTAAAAAAAAATTAAGGACGCTAAATTTGTGTTTTTTTTTCAACTTTCCAGTGTCCGAATTTAGGCAGAAATTTCCTATAGGCAACCACTACGAAACTGGCGGGTGTAGAAGCAGCGCTGCCACATCTGGTCTGTCAGAATGGGATTACCCAGGGCCCAGGGCAGTAGATTAGCAGTCCTTCACCTGAATCTCCTCCCTCCCCTCCTTAGCCTACTCTTTCTTCATCTGTATTTTATGTGTCTGTTTGTCCCTCTGCATAGTGATGGATGTGCTTCTGAATTATCCATTTTTTATTATTTTTACGTCTGTTTACTATTTGTACATTTATTTGTACATACCCCTTCCTTTTGCCTCCCTTGTGTGTGTGTGTGTGTGTGTGTTTTGGGGGGAGGAGAGGGAGGGCGCTGGGTAGGGTGATGTCAGGACTCCATTGAGGTAAGGATTAATGGCAGGTGTAAGTAGGGAAGGGCTATGACTTGTGTGTGTGTGTGTGTGTGTGTATAGAAGGAAGACTTGATAGGATTTTGTACGTGGTGAATATTTTCTTCTGCAAAGTACGAATTTAGGTAGAAAATTATTTCCTTCTCACTACTATGGAGCCAGTGTGGGTGGTGAGCAGGGGTATGTGTTCTTCCTTCCATTGTGGAGTCTAAAGGAGAAGTGACCTGACTCACCTCATTAATTTCCTGAACCCGCTCTCACCATTTAAAGACAATATTTATAGAATCAGTGCACCACTGTACCAAAACGTTGCCATTTTGGTGTGGTTTTTGATAGTGATGTGGGTTGGAAAGCCAAATGTGGCAGCACTGCTTGGGCGAAATCCCTGATCCTGCCCCACTGAAACCGCCAGTTTCCTAGTTGTTGTTGAAGTTCCTCAAGCTGTCTGGTTGAGCAGCCCTGAGCTCCTGAGGAAGGCCATGGCCTGAACCGGGCTTTCCCACAGTGCCCTCAGAGAGTTGTATGTTGTGTTGTTGGCGAGTGTGGCTGTGTGTGTTGCAGTCTTCAATAATGTGTTTAATAGAATGGGGTGCTGTGTTGCATCCCAGACAGGCATCTCCTTGTGGTTGACTATAACTTGGGACAGCTCTTACCAACTTGGGACAGGGTTGTACTTTCCCTTTAAACATGAGAATGGTTAACAGCATCCATCTCTGGACATGCTGGCTCAACTTCCAACACCTGACGAGTTTTTAAAAAATGTAAAAAAAAAAAAAAAAAAAAATTTGCCGCATTCCTGGCCCGAGTTATACATATATAAAGAGATATATCCAAAAATAACTTCCTTTTCAAGCACATAAATTGAGATCACAGTAAGTTGCATCATATCACATTGTAGTGAGGTTTCCTTGGCATAGATCCAACTAAGAACTATTCAAAAACTTTTCTAGCCGAAAAAACAAAATAAAGAAACGCATTGCAATTGAAACTCTTTGTTCTGTGTGAACAAAGTTTTGCAGGGGTAAAAAATGCAGACTTTTTTTTCATTGCATTTGTCAAATATTTTCACCCACACATATTCAAGCCATTGTATTAGAATTTATACATAATAGTCTTTGAACATTCCCCTAACTAACACCATCAATATTTTTTGCAAATATAGCACTCTCTTCCAGTACAGTTGAATTATTACATTGTTTCGTGAAATGTCCGAAGTTATGGCACAGTCCAAAGTTAGGGTGTTTTACGGTACATCATTTTGTCATTGAAATACGTGACCGATGTCGGATTTATTTTTATTTTTTTTTGTGTAATACGTACTCAATACCTATTTATTTGTGTCAAAAAGCATTATAGTATTTCTGTTAACATGTTTATTGCATCAGTTATGTCGTATGACAAGGTATGGTTATCAATTTCAACAATAAAAAAAAAATATTCATATACGGGTAGTAGGGGAAGGAGAGGGGGGGGGGGTTGCCAGTACAGGTGTCCTGGTCGGGGGGAAAGTGGAGTCGGGAGGTTTTAGACAGCTCCAGAATCCAATATAAAATGAATGAAGTATAGTTAACTCTCATTTTACACTTGTATTTTGGGTGTGTAATGTAGTGTGTGTAATGAAACTGTGTACAGGAAACCCTCATTGTACAGTACACTGGTATTATGGGTGTTTAATATAATGTACAATAAGTGTTTACAGTACATGCATTCATTACACACACTCTATTTCACATACATAATGCCAGTGTAAAATGAGAATTTACTGTATAACACTCACCAATGACGAGATACACTTTGTGTTACCATGACAACTTGGGGTGAACTACACTTGGAATGATCACATTACATGTAACACACACAGTAACAGTGTGGTTGAAAACACTGAGTGTGTACAGCCACAATCAAATAACCAACGACACTTTCCTTCCATCATGCAAATAAATCAATATCATTTCAAAATATAACCAAACAACACCTAATATCAACTCAACCCCCTCAATTATTATTATGAGGTACTGCAAAATCATATACGTGTTGTTCTTTATTACCAAGATATTTACTATGATGGAAGGAAAGTGTGGGTGGATATTTGATTGTGGCTGTACAACAGTGTTAAATATACATTAAAAAAAACAAAAAAAACATGTGAACTAGCCTTGTTCCTTACCCTCTAAGCCTGGTACCATTGGGCAGTACCTTCTCCACTCCACCCAGTAACATACACAACAAAGCCTTCTTGATGTATTCATGACCGTGTATACTTGGTGCCAAAGACTTAGCCAACATCTCAAACACATCAACATTCTGAAATATATAGTATAACATGATTAAATTTAGCACATATTATATCATTGACAAAAAGGCTCAGTAAATAACTTATATATATGTAAAGAAGGCCACTGATATAAGATGAATAAATTGATCATAAACCAGAATATATCATTGAGAAGAAGAGAAAACAAAAATATCTCAGTAAATTATGTATACAGTAAACCCTCGTTAACTCGGATCAATTGGGGTGAGATCCTTGGCGAATTATCCGAAGATCCGAGGGCAAAAATTTGATGCGTACAACTGACCGCACGTACACCCGCACTCAAAACTAGATGTGTTTTCACTCATATCTCTGGTTCCCTTACACAGCTGCGCACACACAAAAACATGACAATTTTACAAAAAAGGATATAATACTGCAGAAATATATCTAATAATGTATATTAACATGAAATAAAGTATTGTGGTGTGGTGTGAAGGTAGGTGAGCAAGTATGGGAATCAGAGCTGGTATCAGTCAGGGGTACTTGTTGCCACACCCACAAATTATTCACGCGATTTTTGTGATTTTTTTATGCTTGCTTCTTGTACAGTAATCTCCTTTCAATGGCACTGAAGAGAAAGCTTTCAAGTGATATTAGTAGTGATGAAAAAAAAAGATCATCACATTACGTGAAAAAGTCTATATTGTTAAAGAAAAAGAGAAAAGGCCATGCTTTAGGATTGATCCAAATAACTATAGCAACCATAATTATAGACAAAGAGTGCATCTTATCTCATGTTAAAGATGCATCTCCTATGCAGTCAACTATAATACCAGCAAAGATAAAATTTATTAATGGATAATGGATCACTATGTGGAGTCACAAATGACCGATGCATATGTGGCTCCGTTGCTCACTTGGCAGTGATGCAGCCAATTGTATATCATTGTAAATGATATAATATTATATAATAACATGGTTAATGTAACACTACATGGAGTCACGGTGGTACTACCGTTATGACCAATACACATGTGACTCCATGGTTCGCTTGGCAGTGACATAGCCAATTATATATCACTACATCACCATTTTTCAGACAGTAAAGTTAACAAAAATTCAAAACACTGTGTTTCTTATACATACCTGGTATGATAAAAGCATGTATAACTTTTTTATGATCAGTCGACATTGGGTATAAATGTATGGTATAGAGATGGTATTTGCAGTTTTGTAGAAAATTAACTTGTGTCATTTCTCAGGCTGTAGGCCTTTGTGACGATGCACTTGGAAAATTCCCACGTAAGTCAGATACACACCCGAGTTATAGATAAGCATCTGAGACACTGGTGGTGTCCGAGTTATCCAATGTCCAACTTACCAAGGGTTTACGGTACTCTATATAAATCTGGTAATTTTTACATTTCCTAAAATGTTACCTGAGAATTTTTTTCCCTTTATTAAGGATTTTTACATTTGAGCATTTTTACATTTACAAACTAACCTTTTGTTTTGAGAATTGTTTTACATTTACAAACTAACCTTTTGTTTTGAGAATTGTATTCATTTATAAACTAACCTTTTGTCTTGAGAATTTATTACATTTACAAACTAACACTTTGCTTTGAGAAATTTTTACTCATTGAGAATTTTTTCATACATTTACAAACTAACCTTTTGTTTTGAGAATTTTTTACATTTATGGACATCATCAGTGGATATCTGTGGTGACACTTCCTTATTCATGAGTATAACATTGTTGGCCAGCAGTATGGTACGGAAGGTGCCGCTGGTGAAGGCACCTTGTTTGTTCGGAAGGCAACGATAGATTCCAACAACCTAAGAAAAAAAAAAATTAATTATATACAATTTCCAAAACCTAAATACAAAATTAATTATATACAATTTCCAAAACCTAAATAAAAAGATAATTAATTATATACCAACAACCTAACAACAAAAAATTAATTATATACAATTCCCAAAACCTAAATAAAAAGATAATTATATACCAACAACATAAGGACAAAAATTTATTATAATGTACTGCCATTTTAAATACTTATAACCTAAATAAAATAAAAAATACTTATATATCAACACCCTAAACAAAAAATACATATATATACTGTATATGAAAAACCTAAATAAAAAAAATTATATATCAACAACCTAAGGAAAAAAATTATATACCAACAACATAACGAAAAGAAATAATCAAATATTGTAGTGTCATTTTATATAGCAACAATATAAAAATTATAGTTGTGCGTTTTGATTATAGATGGAAAAAAAATTATATAATAGTGTGCTTTCATAATACAGTACAGCACCAAGGTTGTTAATACCAACAACCTACAGCAAAGAAAGTTATATTGTAGTGTTGTTGTTGATGTTCTCCCACAGACCCCTGGTACACTCAACCTGCCTCAACCTGACCACAGCCCTCACTCAAAGAAATCTATCAATAACAGATTCCAAGTGCCTGTTTAGACTGATTTTCTCCACACACACACACACACACACACACACAGTATAGCCTGAACGAACCAGTCTATGCAGGCCACTGAACAGGCTGGTCTGTGTGTCTATGGACCCCTTTAGAGTGCCTCCATTCCTCCAGAGTATGCCAGGAAACACAACCAAACATAAATAATGGTGACATGAATAGTTTGGGGAATTAATCCCCCCCCCCCTCCCGGCACATTTAAAATTTAAATAACAAACAAGTAAATATATATGTACAAAACTAAAGAAAATCAAATAAATGGTAATAATAACAATAAAAAAATAACAAAAACACAAATATAAAAAATAAAAATAAATAAATAAATGATAAAAATATCAATTATAATAATAATGAATACGACCTTACCTGAACTCTGTCACCTGGCTTACACTTGTCCACGAGGTCATTGTCGAGTACTATGTCAACAGAGAAAGGCAACTGACCAGCTGGTGACTTCTCTGGCATCTCCTGTATACTGACTGTCTGATGGTCCTTATAAGCACACAAACCATACTCAGTCTCCAATAGGTTACCTGCAACAACAGTTTTTACATTATATTTACAATACATTTATCATACATTTACAATGCCTGTAGATTTAGAAAAGATATACAAGATATCTATAAAGACATTGAACACCCTTGCCTCAACCATACACTAATTTCAAACTTTTCACTCAAATCCTCATTTACCTGTACACATGCTTTTGCCTCACTATAAAAGGCCTCAAGCGCCTACCAACACCGTAAATCCTTAGCACATCTGCCATAGCTCTCTTATTAACCCTATTCATATGTCTTTTCCTGGTGCTCTAGGTCCATAAAAGCAGTACACAGCTTCCTACCCTTTCCACTACATTCTCCACTGTTGATTTTAATGCAAATATCTGGTCCACACATCCTCTACCCTTTCTGAACCCTCCCTACTCCTCACTAACTTTATTCCCTGTTACTTCTATCAGTCTCTCAGTAAGATCCTTCCCATACACCTTCCCCGGTATACTAAGAAGGCTTATTTCCATATAGCTACCACACTCATCCTTACTCCCCTTCCCTTTATACAGAGGCACAATAATGGCTCTCCTCCAATCCTCTGGCACCTCTCCCTGCCTCAGAGCCAATGTGCATATAAGTAACATCCACTCTACCACTACCTCCCCCCCACACTTCAATATTTCTGCAGTTATCCCATCCACCACAGAGGTCTTGCTCATCTTCAACCTTCCTATTGCTTTCCTAACCTCTTCCCTCCCTATTTCTCCCTGTGTATCCGCGCCCGCGACACGCCCACGGGTGGAGGAGAATACCGTTATGATTGAAAGCAGTTCATACCAGTTAACCAGACATAACATTCTTCAAATTGTGTTGACTTGACAGCGTGGTAGGAACTTTCCGTGCTGAGCTCCTGATTGCTAGACTCCACCCTATAATTATTTCTATGTTATGCTCTATGCTACAATAATCACCATATTGTCATCTTGTGTATAGAGAAAGGGCCAATATATATTTACTCATATTATTCTTATATAAGCCTGTATCCAACATGTATATACTTCAAATATAACTTTAGCATTATCAATCCCACCGTTACAATCACTCATGTACGGTGGTTGTGGTACATGATTGAGGAGTGAGAGGGGAAAGGTGCAGTTAATGACTTGCCCTCAGTGAGAGAGGTCTTCCTCTCTAGTACTTATACTCGTACATATTTTTGGCACGACAGGAATAAGGTGTCTCTTATAATCTGTAATCTTGTAACCTGATATACCTCGGTAAATAGAGACAAGTCCAAGTTTTTACTCTAAACCTTGAGTAATTCCCCTTAGTTCCCCAGACAGACTACGGGTGGTAAATTGACACCAGCCCATGTAAGTAAGTGAGAGTCCAGCAGGCATTTCCACAGGTACACCAACACAACAGTGGACGACACCAGGGATACACCTGTACACCCTGTTGTCTACCACCTGCCTCTATCCTCATGCATGTCACCACAGCCTCCCCTCCCTTCCCCTCATTCACCAAATGATCAAATTGCCTTTCCTACACTTCTTTCACTTCGACTCACAGTGACTCCATCCTCTCTCTTCATTCTCATGCTCCCTGACTTTCCTTCTCCCATTTCTCTTTCGACCTCCTTCCAGAATAATTTCTTGATCTCCTTAAACTTCTCACTCAGTTTCCTACCAAACTCTTCATCTGCTCTCTTTATACTCTCACTCACCATTCTCATCACCTGTTTCTTACATACATTGTATTCCCTCTTCCACCTCTTTCTCTCCTCCTCTGACACATTCCTCTGCAGTGTTCTCGTATATGCCTTCCTCTTCTTCTCTATTGCATCTTTCACTTTACCACAGCCATTTTTTTCTGACGCTGCTGGTCGGACAATTTGTGCCACAATATGTCTGGTTCTAGCTTCTGTGTGAACGAGGCCTAATCTTCCTGCCACTCTCAAACTTCCTCAAACATCCATTCAGCTCCTCCCAGAATTCTCTCGTCCTCTTTCTTCCTGTGTTGCTCTTCTCATTCACTGTTACACATACACAAAGATGCATACTTCACTAATCCAATCTTTCCTGTCATCCACTACTCTTGTCCCACATGATCTATGTTCATCAACTTTCTTCCACATCATTGGTCCCTCCCTCTTCCTTTACATTTCTCATCCATGCCTAACCATATTGTGCCTCCTTCCATTCCCGACATAATCACACTCTCTCCTCCACTCCTCATTCTTTCACATGGGTCTCAGCGACACCCATCACATCCAATCCTCCATTCTTAAAACATTCAACTACCTCTCACCTTTTAGTATTATCCATCATCCCATTCACAATCATAGTCACCACTCTCCTACAGGGAAGCCCAGACTCACCTCCCTACCCACAGCCATGGTTGGTCACCCACTGATGGCTGGCAAGGCCAATGCAGCGCTCATTTCCCAAGGGACGCAGGCCATCAGCATTGTCAGAAGGGTTTACAATCAGTGTTAAAAGAGGATAAAATTCTATAAAGAAATTTACAGCTTCTAAAACCGATATGTGCGGCAAGGTAATTCCAACCTCCCACACCACCTCCCTTTTTATAAAACATGATAAAAAGTGGAGGTGTGACCCGAGGTTGTCACGTGGAAACAGGGTAAGGCTTACCTAACCCATCCTGAGGTGATACTTTTCCCAATACTGACAGCTAACTACTGAACAACAACATTCACCTTAACCTCATTGGTTACAATACTGCCACTGTGCAAAGCTATAAGTTGGGTCAGGTTAGGTTAGGTCAGGTCGGGATAAACAACAAAATGTTCACTTACCATCATCATCTTTAGTTGGGTATATTGCTGATGAAGGGAAGGGGTCATATGAAGTCATGTCAGTATAACGTCATTCAAGGGTTTTCTTAGTGGCTGGACAATAGTGTACTGACCTCACCACCTTAGGTCTTACCAACGAACCTGTTCAACAATATAACATAAATTAACTAAAACATTAATAATAAGGCCTATTTCATATACTGTATCAATATATACATATAGTTAATACACACACATACATACATACATACACCAGACCTTCATCTCCACAATGGAGGTAGCCCTGTCTGGTCACACAGACTCCAAACACAAATGTCCAAACGTACAACTCCCCCTCCACACACACTCCATATCATAATACTCCAATCCCCATTGAAGGATAGAACTCCCCCTCCACACACACTCCATATTACAATACTCCAATCCCCATTGAAGGATACAACTCCCCCTCCACACACACTCCATATTACAATACTCCAATCCCCATTGAAGGATACAACTCCCCCTCCACACACACTCCATATTACAATACCCCAATCCCCATTGAAGGAGGGAGCAAACCCCACAGCAAAACTGCATCTCCTTGAGACTATAAGGGGTACAGTCTGCAAAAAAAAGTTTTGGAACCGGGGTACCCCTTTGACAGTGTGATGTAATGTTGGTACTACTGACTGGGGAGTGTCATACCTCCTCCACCCTCCCAGTGCCCCAGGCCACTGTCCCTCAGTGGCTCATGGGCATTCAAGGAGGGATAATGTTGTTTCACCCAGTGCTATTATTTCTGGGTATTTCACGGTTATTTTTGTTCCAAAATATTCAAACGCATTTCCTTATGTTTAATAATGAATAGTCAAATAGTAAGAGTTCTTGAACACTCAAAATTTAATTTAAAATCAGCTAAACTTTTGATAGAAAAAAGTTGTCACTGCCGCGGCCCGCACATTATAGGCCGGGGCGAAGACGATATTCATCTCAGATGACACGAGGCACCAGCTGCCCAGTCAGTGCAGTACTAACCCTACACTGCTTACCCAGGTTAAAATTAATGTAGGGGTGGTTCCAAAACTTTGTTTGCAGACTGTACAGCTATGTTTGCATCCATAGTGTGTATATATACACCTCGGTCTCATATAGAACGTGTTCGTATAGAACGAGCGACCAAAATATTAGCTTAAAATTATTTTACAAAACGATTGCATCCATATAGAATGGGTGGCGAAAATAAGTGAAGCAAATCCGAGGAGTTCTTATACAAAACGAGCGAAATCATAATGAACGTGCCAGGAAATGATATCACTGGCGTCTGTACAGTGTTGGTGAGTGTGATAACGCCACTTCTCCTGCTCCTTCCCACTACCCAGTGTTGCCAGGTGCAAGGAAATTTCTGTTTTAGGGAATATTGAAATCCACACGGGGAAATTATATAAAGATTGTTCAAAAGTAAACAGGGAAAGTCTTACCAAAAGAAATACCAAAAAGACCGTCAATGTTCAAGAGTAAACAGGGAATTATTGAGGCATAAAGGGAAATTCTAAAGTTGAAGTTAGGGAAATTTCGTGTTTGACTCGCTCGTTTTTAGTTATTACGAGTTAACCACCAGCTTCAACACTCAGTCATGCCAGGTGGTGCATTTACAAAATGGAAGGCCATTTCCTTCGATATAAAGAAGGAAGTTATTTCTCGGAAAGAGAAAGGAGAAGGAAACACCAGCGTATGGTTAATAAAAGAAAACAAACGATGATCACGCACTATCCCCCCCCCCCCCTACCACCTCCACCACCACGGATGCCGCCGACTTGTCTCAGTCACATGAGTCACCTGCCAAAACCTTAATACGAATTGTAAAATGCAGTTTATATACATCCCTGTACAGTAGGCTTCTTCACCCAGCTGTTGTCACCAAAGCCAGAAACAGAATGAGAGCAAATATACCTTAGTTACTATGTCCTTACGTGAACACACAATATTCTTCAGTTATTTAAATTCAATCACTGGACTAACTGATTCACTACTCACAATATTCACAATACAATATATATATATATAACGAGAGCTAGTTTGAGCTCTTACCTGTTATCACCAAAGCCAGAAACAGAATGAGAAGGAAATACTGAAGGCTACTCCCTCTTCACTTCTCCTTCCACCTCCACTTGTTAAACAAAGTAGTGCCTCGTATTTCATGTCCTAGCATTTTCATCAGTTCACCCTTACTGGTGTATATTTAGTTACATACCACAATTTAAACATATTCCTGTACTCAAATACATTGTCTTCTTCCCTGGGTAAAAACCCTAGTAGACCATCCTACTAAAATAATTTCTCTAAGTAAGTTACAGTTAAAATGCAGGTACCATCATAGGAGTGTTAGGTTCGTTATTATACATTATAATTATAATTGCAGGTTATTCCCTGTATCCCATTAATACCCTTCATTCACTTAATCAACCCGTATTTTTCTATCCCTATCAATCTACCTAAGTTCAATTATTCCTCCATTTCACTTATTTACGTAACTATAATAATCATTTCTATTGTTCTCACATAACATCTAACTATAATTATCATTTGTACTTTTCATCATATTAACATTTTCAGAAGAAGCGCACCACCGAGATTAGGCTATTCGTCATTGATAATCTCGACCTGGCTATACTCCCTACAATCTTATACTAAAAGCCTACCCTAATACCCGTAAATATTCTAAATAACAATATATATAAAAATAGGGGTGTTACATCTATTAACCAAAAAAAATTTACTTTCATTCTTGATGCGACACTCGTGTTTTCTGGTGGTTCTAACTAGTTTTGTGGCGTTTAGCAAAAGTTTAGCACTCTGTTAATAAAGATAGTTAGTTGTCATTTTCTTCCATATCCCTAGTTAGGTACAATACAGTAGGTGTCTGTGCCTATTGATTCACAACAGCTTTGCTTGTATGCACGGGGTGAATCCCCCCACTGATCGCTCTGGGGTCAGGATAACCTGAGACACGGCCACTTCATAGTGTCTTGAGAGGTTGTTGTGAATCTAAATTTCCTCTCTGGGGTAGCATTTCTTTCCCTTGTTTTCCCGGCGCGATGAACACTTAGTGAGTCATGATGGAACCCCCTCCCGCCACTTCCCCAATTGGAGGAAGGGGTCCTGACCCGGCTCAACCCTCAATACGGCCTAAAATCGCTAGGTTTGTGACGATTTGCGCATCTGGGACAACTCCCATAACAAGTGTCAACCCCTTCATTATTAAGAAGGGGATTGACTATTGTTACCCCCCCAGCGGGAACCGCCTTGACGTGATGGGGGTGCTTGCGTGCATGAGACCTGGCGAGCTAGACTAGAAGGGGCTTTGGCCCCTGCTCTGCCCCGATTTCAGGGAGAGAGGGCTTCCCATGCTAGAAAGGTCGCCAGTGAGAGACCAGACTAAATGGTTCCCATGCAATAGGCTGCCAGTACGAGCCAACAGTGCTGCCTTCCAGAGGAACCGCCCTCTAGGGGCCGTCCTATGTTAGATGGTTGGGTGTCTCGGCCGGGAGATGTTGGGGAAGGGGATTTCAGTACCGTCGTGGGCAAACTTTCAAACCATTGGGGCTGCTTTTTAAAACGAGTGGCCCCGTGGGGGATGAAGTACCCCGCCTACGGCGACCAGCGCTCGGTCCCTTCTTTTGCCCGGTAGGTAGTAGCTCTTGGCTTCTGGGGTCATTATAATAATAACAATGTCATATGGATAACGAAAAAGCTCTTTCTTTTCCTCGAACGGTGGTCGACCAGGCCCTCGAGACTTTACTCACTGGTCGTGGTGGTATGCAGAAGGCTGCAAATAAGAGAAGACCCAGCAGTGGAATTCTTGGTAAATGAACAACTTCTTTGTATGGTCCACAGGAAATAGTAGCCTTGATCACATTGGCGTGTTGACAAGTAACCATGCAGTAAGTGCCATTAATTATTTTGGTGGTTCCATTTTGGGGAGATTTATAGTAGGCATTCCGATAATTAGCTTAAGGTTATCTGGTGGTATTCCTGCTAACTCGATAGATTTCAGCAGTTCGACTGGGTAATTGATTGAATTTTCCTCGCTAAAGCGCTGTCTATAGATTGATATATAATTTCATCGCCGGGAAACTCTCGTAATATTCAGTTGTTTAGACGAGTGACAGTTGTGTTCAGCGGCGAGAGAATTGTGAGTTCTGCAATTTAAACCATTTTCCGTTAAGTAAGGGTACACTTCACATTTGAGTTCCTCCAACCCTGGGTGATAACAACCTTTCCTATTTCGGGAGAAACTGCGATAGTGTCTATTTCGCCTACCAGATAAATTAGTCCATTACCATTTTTCTCTAGTAATGTAGATAAGTTCCAGCTCCTTCATCACCAAACAAGTGAAATGAGCTTTAATATTAATTCTCATATGTTTGAGTGTCATAAGTTGCCAAAGGTGTGAAGTCTTTAGGCTAGCATTGACAGTGTTTGACCTTGTGCCATTCATAACAGCAGGCAGGATCTGGCGGAAATCTCCACAAAGGATTGTAGGAATACCTACCTCCCATGGGTTTTTGAACTCGTATATGTCCTTCAGTGTGTAGTCTAAGGCTTCATAGCAACAGCTAAAAAACGCTTCATGCTGCATGGTGGCTGTTTTCTATAGATGTCTGTCAAGAGGAAATTTGAACGTGGTGTGCAGTGTTTGCCCTGCCTGTAGTAATGTTGCGGCGATATCACTGGCTGCAGGGGCTATAACAATCTTGCCTGTTGAGTGTAATTTTGTTACGATTGTGTTAATTAATTAAAAAAAAAATCCTTGTTTCTCCTGGCGCATCTAGGAAGATATTGTTGTAATTTTTGTTGCCGTCCCTGATCTTACCGTGCAGCACCAGGTTAAAAATTGCTTTGTAGACCTCTCGCTGATCATCCGTCAGGTGTTCTTCAAGAGTTTCAGATATTACTTTACAGCCAAATGCTCTTATCATACTCTACCTCTCTAAAATACTATCTTGAAAGGATTTATTCTGTGCCCCTTTCGGGGGTTGGTAGGTCATATAAACTAAAATGTTGGCTCCCCATCTTGATCACCTTGACTTTAAGAGAACAAAGTGCAAGATTGTAGGTTTTATCGTTGATAGCAGCATCTGGCCTACCAACATTATGATGATGCTGTACCAGGAAGTCTTCAGAGAGTATGTCAAGGACCTGGTGCCATAGTGTGCATGGATTACTTTGATGGAGACTGGCAAATGCCTGCCTCTTCCATAGCAAGATGGAGGTGCCAGGGGGGGGGGGGTTTAAGCCCACGAAACTGGTGTAGGTGTGCGGACTAGACTTGACGGGTTAGGGTTGGCTAGTATTTTATAATACAAAGTGGAGTTTGTATTTACTGTATATAATTATGTTTGCACGCAAAAACTAAGCATCGCACAGCAAAACTAAAGACATTTTTGAAATAAAGAACAACACATTGATTTTGCAGCACCTAATAATAATAATTAAGGGGGTTGAGTTGACATAAGGTGTTGTTTGATTATATTTCGATATGATAGTGATTTATTTGTATGATAGAAGGAAAGCGTTGCAGGACAAATCTTTACTACACACCACTTAGAAATCGCGTATTATGTGTGTGGATGCTCGTGTGTTTGAGTGTCTGGGTGAGGGTAATTCCAGGTAGCCTACTATAACCATTAATACATAAGGATGGGTGGTCCAGGGTAATTCCAGGTTACCTATAAACAAATTTAATACATAGGTGAGAAGGAAGGTACAATTGCCAGCACTTCCACCTGTCACAAGGATATCTGCTTCCCCGTACATGTGGCACCAGTGTGATTGTTTACGTTGTAGTTTTATGGCATGAATGGGAGTGGCAGTAACCTCTTTATAAAGACAACTTCACCATGGCGAGAATTCCCATGTCATTGCATATACTGTATTAATTTATAGCATCAAATCATTGCATTCAATACGTATATAGCACGAAAAATATAGAAATAAAAGTCAAATAGCTATTTAATATAGCAAAAGGTTGGTGGCGAATGGTCGAGCAGGAGGGTAGTCCAGTTGTGTTACGAAGCTGCCTGGTTTAGTGAATCCTTCGAAACTTGCTCGAGTCATTCATGAATGGCTGATTAAATGGATCTCAATTGTATTTGGAGTTATTTATTCCACCAAACAATTCCAAACAACAGGCCATCTATATTTAGATAACGTGGTCCAGTTTCCTGGCATAGTTTGGAGGAATCAAGAGGCTCCAATGTTCCAAAATGACATTACCTCCTTAAGTGCAGTCTGTTTTAGTTCAGTGCAGGACTTTTAATCTCCCCACTTTGGGGATAATTGTTCTGAAGGTTAAGAAGACTGCCCTAGGCCTGTTAAGACCCTATAGGACGAGGGACAAGGAGATAATCATAGAGATGAAGGACACAAAGCACGAACGAAACAGAAAGGAAGGATGAAAAGTTGAAAATCTTAATACGTGTAGCTGGGTTCGGAAGGGGTCCCATGACCCTTAAGTATTACGAAAAGGCGATACTCCATACGGATTTTGGAAAGATAAACCCAGAAGACCGTTCTCCTCGCTTGTTTTTGACATGTTTGACAGGGTGTGGTAGGCCCAATCAACACAAGCATAATTTAAGGCCGTCCACACGATCGAGCACTGCTCTACGGGCATACACTGTTACGAAAACCCATTCCAGTAAACAAGTTTGGTAGGTGTGTGGCGAGCATAAAGCGAGTATCACACGAGCACTTTTTTCTGCGACATCGTGTCGTACGACACCATTTTCGACGACATGTCGCGGGAAACGGGAGATTTCGGACGACGAGGTGTCCACGGAAACTATCGAAAACTGTCGGGGATTTCCTGCGACAGGGAGAAAGTCGTTGAAAGTCTATAGAGAATAATATTGTATGCAATATATTATTATGGCATATTATGATTTAAGTAGTGTTAGGTATCATTATTTGAATATAGAAATTGTATTCCTAGATCTTATATATTATATACGCCAAATTTAACTGTTAAATATGAGCATGTTCTGGAACATTGATTTGATTTCGGGGTTTGTTTACGTTTCTGCTTTCGCCTGCCGCCTGGTCCAAACCTCTTTCCCCTTCTTCTTCCAAAACAATTGTACATGCTCCAACAGTTAAAATTGCTCGGTTAATGGCGTCCATCCTTGGGGATTTCGCTTTTGTGACAGTGTTTTGGTAGTCCCGCGTGGTGTCGTCGGTCGTCGTTGTTGTCTTTCTTGAGAATTTGCCGTGTGCCATTGTTTCCCGCGACATGTCGAAAATGGTGTCGCAGGACACGATGTCGCAGGAAAAGAGCGACCGTGTGATACGGCCTTTACAGCGTGGAGACAGCCAGGAAATGAATCATCTGGTAACACTGCAAAGAAGAGAGAGAAATATGCTCGTTCCGTAGTGCTCGATCGTATAAACAGACAAAAGCGAGTTTGTTTGTTTTTTTACCGTCCAGTGTTATTCACCTGCTTCTGGCTCGCTTCTGTCTGGTGTATGCTCAGACAGTGTCTCTTTGTGTTGATGCGCCTTTAGAAAGAGGTCGGGTGTATGTGATTACTGTAGTCAGAAGGAATATTAAAATGTCATGAATCAGAAAGAGTCAAAACCGAGTAGGATTTGGTAGAGGATGCCAATTCCCTCACTTGTGGATAGGCTCAAACCAGACCAGAGGATGTAATATGATGTGTGTGTAAATGTCCCTCCTGAATTATAACACACGATTTACAGGTAGAATTTAACTGTCCATAATGAGAACCTTGCGTTCAAGTATCAGTGACATTTTAGTGACAAATGTTTTATTACCTCAACCTATATTTTTTCTCCATTAAATTATTCGCCATCATTTTGGGTGACTTAGTAATCCACTGTAAATATAAACAAATAGATAAATACATTCAGTAAGGAAAACAAATTTATTAAACAGTTCTTTACATTTACATTCAGTAAGGAAAACAAATTGATTAAACAGTTCTTTATATTTATTTTTTAATGTCTCAATAATGGGTCCATCCACCTTGTTTCTCTATTACCTCACGTAGTCTCTCAGGCATAGAGGACACTATACTTCTCACAAGGTGTGGTTTGTTGCGGTATCCTTCCCACACGCGATTAACGTGAGCCATCAACATATCTGCTGTTCTCTCTTGCTCTGCCTCCCATGTATTAACCATATTTGCCCAAATATTTTCTATCAGGTTGCAATCACAACCTTTACTGGGCCATTCCAACATTTGTAGGTTTTCTTGACCAGCGAACCACTCCCGAACTGCTCGTGCCGTGTGAACTGGGCAACGATCTTTGACAAATATGATAGGGCCAGCAGGAAAGGGGGAAAGGGGAAGTTCCTTTCTTGTAGGGAAGGGAGATATTAATCCTGCAGTATCCTCAAGTATGCCTGAGCCGTAAACCGTCCCTCCAGTCTCGTGACATCACCTACACCATATATGGAGATCTATCCCCATACATTGCACACTACGTGGCCAATCCTCGTCTCCTCAAATATGTGGGGATGCTCATACCTAGAAATATATAAAGTATTAGTTAAAATAATGCACTAACCTCCATAGTTTATATGGGTGGGTAAAACTACAGTAAGAAGATCAGGTTGTGTCTTTTGCCTGTAAAATTGGTAATCAGCAATTTGGAATTAATGGAAGATAAGATTAATTATATTTTGACAAGTTAATAGATCCACGTTGTGTGTGTGTGTGTGTGTTCACAGATATGGAGATGCCATATTTTATTAAAAATTAATATTTAACTAAGAATTATTACCTATATTGTAAAGTATGCAGCAGATTGTTAATGACGGACTAGTAAAATACATTTAGTGCTTCCAAAAGCTAGATTTATTCAGTTTGCTAGACCCCTTGTTTTCTTATCAGAGTTGCTGTCTTTGAAGACATAAAACAATACCTGGTGTTATCCATCCTCCACACATGTTTCCGTCCATGATCAGAGGATCTGAACGTTTTTTCATCAGTGAATACCACCCTGGACCAGAAGTCGAGTTCTTTATCGACATGCTGCTTGGCGAATGCGAGCCGGCCTTCACGGTGTGCATTTGTGAGGGTCTCCTTTGCAGGAATCCTATGGTGTACTTCAGCACCATGAAGCCGTCTCCGGATAGTGTTAACAGACACCTGCAATTCTAGTTGATCTCGATGTTCCACAGCGGTCCTTAATGGGTACTCATGAGCGGCTTGTATAATTCTGTCATCCTCCTGACGTGTCGTTACTCTTGGTCGGGGTCTCCTTGCTATAAATGAATAGTTCAGGCACAGTTATATTCTTGTTTCTTTCTTACATGATACACTAACTAAGGAGTTCCATGTCGTAAATACAAGTAGTGTGTACACATATTTATAGCTACTCTTTCATACTGGGGCCTGTTAAAAAACACTGAATAGGGCTATAAAGTTACCATTACATGCATAAACAGGAATTTTTACATTCAGTATTGTAGATTCCTGATAAGAACACCGAATATAACGTAGTAATTGAACAAAAACACGATTGAAAAATATACCGTAATAGTCTAGCTACAGCAAGTATACCATACAAACATTCAATGCAGAGTAGGACTTTAGATTTTATAACCACATATCCTCAGTACTGAACCACTTAACACAAATGTTGATGAAATCTCTCCACCCTGAACAAATTGTTTCAGGGTGGAGAGATTTCACCGATATTTGTGTGAAGAGGTTCGGTAATAAGAATATGGGGTTATATAAATACATATACAGCAAGTATCTTTGTAGTACTTACGCAAGTCAGTAAGATCTTCACTTTCTTCCCATCGTCTAATCCACTTAGCAACTGTTGTAGGTGAAATAGCAAGATGGATGACAATAGCTCGAATACTGTGTCCACCTTCTCGGAGGCCGACAATCTGCTGCCCTCGTAGAGCAATTTGACTATCTCGCCTGTTCATGATGAAAGGAAAACCAGATATGCTCTCGTGAAAGCTGTGGGGTTCTGTCAACACCTCGGTTTATCTATGGTTGACTCTTGGTTCCCGCAAGAGATTGTATGATTAGTTCCTGCGATGATGACGTCAGTAATTACACCATCTTCCCACCTGTTACACACTAATATTGTTTCTGTGACCTTTGTCATAATCGTATAGGAAAGAGTGAAGTAGAGACTGAAAAGATAACACATGTTTGTATTAACCATGAAGCAGTGTTACGTTGGGAAAGATAACCGAACGGTAAGTGTGGAATTTAAATGAGGGCAACTCGGTTGGTTATTAATTGTTTCTTTGACTTACTTACTACTATTGCCATTAAAATAGTAACGGGAAATCATACTATAAATAATATATATTATTACGGACACAAAGTAACAATAAGCGGGTTAAGTACTGTAGACACAGGCTAATCGACAGTTTATTATCAGCGTCCAACCACAGCAATTAATGAATGCCTAACAGTTCAACTGACATCAGGGAAACACACGAGCATCAGCATACTAATGTTTTGCATACCTTTTAGAAACATATAGAAACCTTACTTTTTCATGCATAATATTCTTAGTTATAAGCATGTTACTATAGGGAGATAGATTTTATGCATAAAATAAAAAAATTGATGCCTAAAAGAGAGATCCCAAATCCAACACCATGTATTGTGCTTCCCAATATATGTTTGTTTGTTTGTTTTTTTTGATAATACAATTGAGATCCATTTAACTAGCCATTCATGAATGACTCGAGCAAGTTTCGAAGGATTCACTAAACCAGGCAGCTTCGTAACACAACTGGACTACCCTCCTGCTCGACCATTCGCCACCAACCTTTTGCTATATTAAATAGCTATTTGAGTTTATTTCTATATTTTTCGTGCTATATACGTATTGAATGCAATGATTTGATGCTATAAACATATACAGTATATGCAATGACATGGGAATTCTCGCCATGGTGAAGTTGTCTTTATAAAGAGGTTACTGCCACTCCCATTCATGCCATAAAACTACAACGTAAACAATCACACTGGTGCCACATGTACGGGGAAGCAGATATCCTTGTGACAGGTGGAAGTGCTGGCAATTGTACGTTTTCTACACCTAATAATCTCGAGTCTATGAACATCCCGTGCCTCGGTGAAGCAAATGAGGCGACAGGACTTTTGCCGCCGACTGTACAACTCTATAGAATTCTGCCGCCGTTCATCATATAAACTTTTCCACGGATAGATTTTTTTCCCCAGCTTTTCACCAACATGTCCCAGATCACAAGACTCAGTGCAGATGATGAAAAATGTCAACTTGGTCCAGTTAATATAATGTTATTTTGTTGACTTGTCCCTTTTATATTTATAATATATAGAAATAAATATAGAAATAATATATAAAATATAGAAATAAACTCAAATAGCTATTTAATATAGCAAAAGGTTGGTGGCGAATGGTCGAGCAGGAGGGTAGTCCAGTTGTGTTACGAAGCTGCCTGGTTTAGTGAATCCTTCGAAACTTGCTCGAGTCATTCATGAATGGCTGGTTAAATGGATCTCAATTGTATTATAAAAAAATAAAAAAATAAAAACATATATTGGGAAGCACAATACATGGTGTTGGATTTGTGATCTCTCTTTTAGGCGTCAATTTTTCTATTTTATGCATAAAATCTATCTCCCTATAGTAACATGCTTATAACTAAGAATATTATGCATAAAAAAGTAAGGTTTCTATATGTTTCTAAAAGGTATGCAAAACATTAGTATGCTGATGCTGGTGTGTTTCCCTGATGTCAGTTGAACTGTTAGGCATTCATTAATTGCTGTGGTTGGACGCTGATAATAAACTGTCGATTAGCCTGTGTCTACAGTACTTAACCCGCTTATTGTTACTTTGTGTCCGTAATAATATATATTATTTATAGTATGATTTCCCGTTACTATTTTAATGGCAATAGTAGTAAGTAAGTCAAAGAAACAATTAATAACCAACCGAGTTGCCCTCATTTAAATTCCACACTTACCGTTCGGTTATCTTTCCCAACGTAACACTGCTTCATGGTTAATACAAACATGTGTTATCTTTTCAGTCTCTACTTCACTCTTTCCTATACGATTATGACAAAGGTCACAGAAACAATATTAGTGTGTAACAGGTGGGAAGATGGTGTAATTACTGACGTCATCATCGCAGGAACTAATCATACAATCTCTTGCGGGAACCAAGAGTCAACCATAGATAAACCGAGGTGTTGACAGAACCCCACAGCTTTCACGAGAGCATATCTGGTTTTCCTTTCATCATGAACAGGCGAGATAGTCAAATTGCTCTACGAGGGCAGCAGATTGTCGGCCTCCGAGAAGGTGGACACAGTATTCGAGCTATTGTCATCCATCTTGCTATTTCACCTACAACAGTTGCTAAGTGGATTAGACGATGGGAAGAAAGTGAAGATCTTACTGACTTGCGTAAGTACTACAAAGATACTTGCTGTATATGTATTTATATAACCCCATATTCTTATTACCGAACCTCTTCACACAAATATCGGTGAAATCTCTCCACCCTGAAACAATTTGTTCAGGGTGGAGAGATTTCATCAACATTTGTGTTAAGTGGTTCAGTACTGAGGATATGTGGTTATAAAATCTAAAGTCCTACTCTGCATTGAATGTTTGTATGGTATACTTGCTGTAGCTAGACTATTACGGTATATTTTTCAATCGTGTTTTTGTTCAATTACTACGTTATATTCGGTGTTCTTATCAGGAATCTACAATACTGAATGTAAAAATTCCTGTTTATGCATGTAATGGTAACTTTATAGCCCTATTCAGTGTTTTTTAACAGGCCCCAGTATGAAAGAGTAGCTATAAATATGTGTACACACTACTTGTATTTACGACATGGAACTCCTTAGTTAGTGTATCATGTAAGAAAGAAACAAGAATATAACTGTGCCTGAACTATTCATTTATAGCAAGGAGACCCCGACCAAGAGTAACGACACGTCAGGAGGATGACAGAATTATACGAGCCGCTCATGAGTACCCATTAAGGACCGCTGTGGAACATCGAGATCAACTAGAATTGCAGGTGTCTGTTAACACTATCCGGAGACGGCTTCATGGTGCTGGAATACACCATAGGATTCCTGCAAAGGAGACCCTCACAAATGCACACCGTGAAGGCCGGCTCGCATTCGCCAAGCAGCATGTCGATAAAGAACTCGACTTCTGGTCCAGGGGTGGGATCTTCAAAGCATCGTAAGTTGGTGGCGCTACGATCACCTTTACTATCTCGTAGCCGCCATATTTGATCGTGGCTTACGAGGATCATAAGTTGGTATCTCCAAAGCTTCATAACCTCCCTCGTAGTTCACGATGATAACCTCGTAGTGAGCGTCGCTGCCCGTTTCGTTCCGTGTGTTTTGTTCATCCCGCCACCCAGCTGACTGGCTCTCAGCCAATCACAATGAAGGAAACAATATGTCCTTGGTACTGTAAGCCAATCATAACGTAGTATTACAATGTCAACAAATAAACATTGTCTCAGATGTCAACACCACCAGCTGATAGAGATGACACAGTCACCAAGTTACATCAGACAGGAATTAACAGCAAAAGACAGGTAAGTGAATTATTATACTGTGTTGATAAACATTTAACACAACAGTGGAGATAAGGCAGCTGACCCCCCGGGCATATTTTTAATATCACGCCAATCACTGGTATATTGTATATAGATTTTTGGTTAGGTTAGGTTTGGCTAGTTTAGTTTAAGATAGGTTAGGTTACGTACTATAAATCAAGAACAGCATGATACAAATAGTTTACTGGTAGCTGGTTGTCATGAAAATAAATCAAAGACATTGACTGGGAGGACATAATATTATTTTAACTTCTACTGTCACTGTTTTATTTCCTTTACACCTACCTACAGTAGTTTCTATATTAATCTCAAAATCTGTAAAGTTGATTGCCATTACCAAGTAACAGGCAGAAATATACCATATGTAGTGAAATCTGGCAAGTGCAATATAATAACTAAGACTTCAAACAGTTTTATTGAAAGACAGATCAAGGAAATAAATTATATAAGCATTATTTATATTATGGATTCGGCTGTTGGCATGGGCACACATAGGTTGAAGGATGGGGGGGAGTGTCCATTGCCTGATTTAAATACAGTACCATTTTAATACGATAACCAGCAGGTATTGTAATTTATTCTGCTTGGTTCTGCTTTGTTATTGAATTATGTACCATTTTTCGTTATATTTCAGGTGGTGACACTAGTGACACAAAGACATTCACCCACATAGAAGAGGCTATGGCTCAAGTCATTAAAGAAGTGCAAGTGTCGGGTATTTCTGTGGACTCCAAGACCCAGGCAGTATGTACAGTATATAACAGTAAAAAATATCCTGCTGTTCATCTAGGCTAGTAATATGGAAATCTTCCCTCATTGGCACTATGTGAAGTAATTACATTGAGAGTTTATATATATAAAACATACATTTTGAGCAGCATTACCTCTCAATTCCATTCAAAGTTAAACAGTGCAAATCATAAGGCCTTAGTCCTAGGAACAAATATACAAGATGTTCTCATATATCCATACCTTCAGTAAATATGGTACATGTACAGTGATGACCCAATATACAGGAGTCAAGTACATAGTGATTTATACATTTTGTGTATCATATAAATAACTCCTGTTAGCAGTTCATGTAGTCGAAAAAATTGGAGCCATGTTAATCAAAACTAAATTTGTGATGCTTTGTTAGATTCCATATGTATCATATGAGTACTTTAACCAAGTAAAAATTGCAGTACTGCTGCTGTACTTATATGTATGACTAATTATATACTGCTTTCTTTAAGAGTGACTTTACAATATTAATTCATAACGATAATCCTTAATATTTCTCTAAAATTATATGAAAGTTGCTAATTTTCATAATTTCATAATAAGGTGATGTGGATGACCCAGGACTGCCATCAAGGGCCCCTTCACCTAGACCTGGGCCAAGTTGGCAGGACTTCGGGCCAGTTACAGTGGAAGACTGTGAAGTTTTGACTGGCGACAGTTTGCCGAAGCTGGTAAAACCTACCACCAAGTGAGGAGCATTCGTACCACAGCTCTGTAGCCTCAAGTCGCCCTTCCTCTAGGTCAGCTGGAGGTGTGACAGCTCATCTGGAAGCTACGCTAGCTCCAGATATACTAGTTGTCCATAAGACTATAAGGGATATTTTGATGGATCTTGCAGAAAATATAGCCACAATATCAGAAACTTTGGTGAACATTAAAAAGGCTATCGAGAAAAGGTGATTTGTTTTCAAGTGTGTTTTGTTGTGTGTGTGTGATTTTTTTTTTTAATGATTAGTGTGGTTTAAGTTGGGTTATATTTTGTGACAGAGTTATTAGTGTGCAAGTATGTTTTTAGTTGTGTGGTTTGTGTGTAGGTTTCAATCTAAATTATTGTTAACTTCTGCTTATGTTTTTTAAGAAATTACATTATTTATTTTCATTATATATTTTGTCTTTCAATTATAGCTTTTAACATTCACATTTCATGTTAGATTTATTATTCTTTGAGTAAAATCAACTTTTTTTTCATGCATTCTTATCTTTGGCTAATAATATTAATGTCTTAGTTTTATTTACATCAAGGTTCGAAGATTAACTATAAGGATATACTTATGCCGTACTGTGGCTTTAATCTTATTGTATTTTAATAATTTCTCTGCCATATTTGTGATATGTCCAAGCAATGTGAAGAGTGCCAAACAAGTACTGTAGTCATTAAGGAATTGGTGTTTTTTTGTTTTCAGTCATTGTTGGAAAGTACATGAGTTCAAACAGCTTTCCAATATCATAAATTTGCAGGATTTTACTCTGGTATATATAATGTAATGAACTGTGATATTGCAGGAAACTAATAGTACAAATAGCTAGGGAGGTATCATGGATTTCTGTAAACTTTACAGGTGTCATATGTAAATAAAATGTAGGGTTTTTTATAGTCTATAATTAAAACATTTAGAAAAACCAATACCAGTCACATATTTGTTATATGCTGTTGAAAAGCATTTATTTTAGAAAAATACAAGTCTTATGTAATATGAGAACAGGTGAAAATTATGTATTAAATTATACTGTTCAATAAAATTAATTGAATTGGTTGGAAAGGTTCATGTACGGTACATGTTATTGAGACTTTTACAACATGATAATATTTGCATTAGTTAATTCTGAGACATGTTTTTGTCTTTAGATTCGGGAATATGGTCAACCTTTTACACATCTCCAGTATATATCAGTAGGTATATAATTCCAGTTATTTAAATGTTACCAGCTCACACATCACATTAATGTGCTTGTAATATTTTCATTAGAAAGTCAATCAATCATAAAGAAAGTTTATTAACCTTAAGAATGTCCACTTCATGCAGAGGACTATGGATTAAAGACTCATACTACATGGATTAAGTTAGGTCTAACTATGCAATGAAGAATTTCTGCTTTGTTTGCAGGTAACTGGAAGCCACTTTCCTGCAATTAGTAAGTCACCATAATATCCTATTATTCTTAAACACTCCAAAAGTAATGATACACAAAAAAAGTATTTGTAACTTTCTATTTCACAGTGCATCAGTTTAAATTGACACTTGCAGCTCCATTCTCTTAAGCTGCTCACTGAATCCCCTCCTCTTGTTTATATTTACCGATAAGTGACAACAACAACAACCATTATGTCGCCTGTGTCGGCCGCGCCAAGTGTAAATAAAATCAAATCTCACTATTTACGGGTTGTTTATCGACTACGCGACCCTGCTATCAGCCTAAAGGGTGCTTTTCAGTTCTCGTAGCGCTACGAGCAAATATGGCGCATAATGGCGGACGGAAACTCCCTTACGAGGCTTTGAAGATACGATCGTAGCGGTTATGAGCAACTTACGAGCAAATATGGCGCTACGAGAATCATAACTGCGGTTACGATGCTTTGAAGATCCCACCCCAGGGTGGTATTCACTGATGAAAAACGTTCAGATCCTCTGATCATGGACGGAAACATGTGTGGAGGATGGATAACACCAGGTATTATTTTATGTCTTCAAAGACAGCAACTCTGATAAGAAAACAAGGGGTCTAGCAAACTGAATAAATCTAGCTTTTGGAAGCACTAAATGTATTTTACTAGTCCGTCATTAACAATCTGCTGCATACTTTACAATATAGGTAATAATTCTTAGTTAAATATTAATTTTTAATAAAATATGGCATCTCCATATCTGTGAACACACACACACACACAACGTGGATCTATTAACTTGTCAAAATATAATTAATCTTATCTTCCATTAATTCCAAATTGCTGATTACCAATTTTACAGGCAAAAGACACAACCTGATCTTCTTACTGTAGTTTTACCCACCCATATAAACTATGGAGGTTAGTGCATTATTTTAACTAATACTTTATATATTTCTAGGTATGAGCGTCCCCACATATTTGAGGAGACAAGGAGTGGCCACGTAGTGTGCAATGTATGGGGATGGATCTCCATATATGGTGTAGGTGATGTCACGAGACTGGAGGGACGGTTTACGGCTCAGGCATACTTGAGGATACTGCAGGATTAATATCTCCCTTCCCTACAAGAAAGGAACTTCCCCTTTCCCCCTTTCCTGCTGGCCCTATCATATTTGTCAAAGATCGTTGCCCAGTTCACACGGCACGAGCAGTTCGGGAGTGGTTCGCTGGTCAAGAAAACCTACAAATGTTGGAATGGCCCAGTAAAGGTTGTGATTGCAACCCGATAGAAAATATTTGGGCAAATATGGTTAATACATGGGAGGCAGAGCAAGAGAGAACAGCAGATATGTTGATGGCTCACGTTAATCGCGTGTGGGAAAGATACCGCAACAAACCACACCTTGTGAGAAGTATAGTGTCCTCTATGCCTGAGAGACTACGTGAGGTAATAGAGAAACAAGGTGGATGGACCCATTATTGAGACATTAAAAAATAAATATAAAGAACTGTTTAATCAATTTGTTTTCCTTACTGAATGTAAATGTAAAGAACTGTTTAATAAATTTGTTTTCCTTACTGAATGTATTTATCTATTTGTTTATATTTACAGTGGATTACTAAGTCACCCAAAATGATGGCGAATAATTTAATGGAGAAAAAATATAGGTTGAGGTAATAAAACATTTGTCACTAAAATGTCACTGATACTTGAACGCAAGGTTCTCATTATGGACAGTTAAATTCTACCTGTAAATCGTGTGTTATAATTCAGGAGGGACATTTACACACACATCATATTACATCCTCTGGTCTGGTTTGAGCCTATCCACAAGTGTGGGAATTGGCATCCTCTACCTAATCCTACTCGGTTTTGACTCTTTCTGATTGATGACATTTTAATATTCCTTCTGACTACAGTAATCACATACACCCGACCTCTTTCTAAAGGCGCATCAACACAAAGAGACACTGTCTGAGCATACACCAGACAGAAGCGAGCCAGAAGCAGGTGAATAACACTGGACGGTAAAAAAACAAACAAACTCGCTTTTGTCTGTTTATACGATCGAGCACTACAGAACGAGCATATTTCTCTCTCTTCTTTGCAGTGTTACCAGATGATTCATTTCCTGGCTGTCTCCACGCTGTAAAGGCCGTATCACACGGTCGCTCTTTTCCTGCGACATCGTGTCCTGCGACACCATTTTCGACATGTCGCGGGAAACAATGGCACACGGCAAATTCTCAAGAAAGACAACAACGACGACGGACGACACCACGCGGGACAACCAAAACACTGTCACAAAAGCGAAATCCCCAAGGATGGACGCCATTAACCGAGCAATTTTAACTGTTGGAGCATGTGCAATTGTTTTGGAAGAAGAAGAGGAAAGAGGTTTGGACCAGGGGGCAGGCGAAAGCAGAAACGTAAACAAACCCCGAAATCAAATCAATGTTCCATGCTCATATTTAACAGTTAAATTTGGCGTATATAATATATAAGATCTAGGAATACAATTTCTATATTCAAATAAAGATACCTAACACTACTTAAATCATAATATGCCATAATAATATATTGCATATAATATTATTCTCTATAGACTTTCAACGACTTTCTCCCTGTCGCAGGAAATCCCCAACAGTTTTCGATAGTTTCCGTGGACACCTCGTCGTCCGAAATCTCCCGTTTCCCGCGACATGTCGTCGAAAATGGTGTCGCACGACACGATGTCGCAGAAAAAAGTGCTCGTGTGATACTCGCTTAATGCTCGCCACACACCTACCAAACTTGTTTACTGGAATGGGTTTTCATAACAGTGTATGCCCGTAGAGCAGTGCTCGATCGTGTGGACGGCCTTAAATTATGCTTGTGTTGATTGGGCCTACCACACCCTGTCAAACATGTCAACGGTCTGTTACAAAATCCTCCCTCCCCCACCAAGGGGTCGAGAGTCCCTGGGAATGGCTTCGGTCACCCGGGCAATTACCACATCCCTCACAACTCGGCTACACATTCTTTCCACCACCAAGAAATATTCTCAGGCTGTCATTTCTCGGCTTCTTGCCGGAGACATTGAAATTAATCCTGGACCCATTTACAAATACACATGTCAGACCTGCTCAAAACCCATCACATCTAGTAAACAGACAAAGGGTTCTGTTCAATGAAACTCTTGAACAAACTGGACCCACTTCACATGTACGTCACTTGCCTCCAGAAAAAACTACACAAACACATGGACCTGTCCCACATGTCCCATACTTCTACTATAACAGCACCTTACCCTCACTCCCACCTCTATCACCCTCACTTCATACACCATCACCCCTACCACCATTATCTCCATCCCCTCACTGACTCCTCACCCCCGTGCACCAACACACAACATTAACATACTTCAATTAAACATAGATGGCATCAACACAAAAATACAACAACATACACATTGGCATCTTACAAAGAACAAGATTACGCAACACATAAAACACCTACATTTCCCAATTTCACCACCATCAGCCAAGACCTGGCCTACAGCAATGGCGTTGGACTCGCCACCCTAGTCCACAAATCCCTTAAATATAAAGAATTCAGTGCACACCAACTCTCTTCCTCCCCCATCAAGGAAATTCAAGCCGTCATAGTACCGACTGGCAAAACAACAAGTATTACAATACTTGATCTATACATCCTCCCTAATGCCTGCCCGACAGTTCCCCATAATTTTTCACCACAGATCCAACAAATCACTAACCAACCTGATCTCATCCCGAGTGGTGACTTCAACGCAAAGACGTTGGTCTTGCAAGTCAACAACCCAGATATAGAAAGAGGGTTTGAAATCCTTTCTCGAATGGACATCCTCATCACATTAAAAAAACACTCACCAACACCACGACATCCCTCACCAAGCCCTCTGCCAATAATCACCACCTTCTGCACCCTAACCTCGCCCCCAGAACGTCATTGATAGTGGTGAGAACCCATGGCTCTGACCATCTCCCATTCATAATCATCACAAAACAAGAATCACTCCAACTGACAACAGACACACTAACTACAAAATAGCCAACTGGGAAGTCTTTACTACCGAATCAGAATAACATTTTGAATGGTACACCCATCACAAACATAAACAATGTTGTACAAATTTTCAATAGAATTATAGAAAACGCAGACAAACAACACAACCCTAGAGGCAACAGAAGAAAACACAACCCCAACTTTACACTAGAAATTCAAGGCCTCATCATCAGACAATTAAACAATTATACTCACATTCGCAATTCTTCTCGCACAGCAAATACAAACACTAATTACAAACACTATTAAAGAACATAAAACACTTTGGCAATAGTTTGACACACTTTATCACAAAAACACCAGCAAAGTCTACAAAACTCTAAGACAGCATCACACAGTCCAACAGCAACACTACACAATCATATGAAGCCATAATAAGAACAGACACTATACCCTCAAATAAATAAGCAAACATCCTCATCCACCATTTCTCTCATGTCAGCCACCTTCACCCTAAAGACCGACGAGTTACCAGACGTAAGACATTTCCCCCACTGACCCAGACTAAGCACCATTCACAAACTGTCAGACGAATCACATCATCCACAACCTCCAGCACTCATCTACCCGTGGCCCTGACAGCATCGGTAACATAGCCTACACCTTGGACCACAAGGCATACAAACACTCTCTAACATAGCAAACTACAGCCACTCGCACAACATCTAATGGCATGGAAATATCATCACTATCCCCAAACCCAACAAAGATCCCACACTACCTTCATCTCGTCACCCTCCTTTGCACCACATCCATAGTTACTGAGCGCCTCTTCATTAGTCTAATCACACCATTCATTCCCCTTGAATCCTCACATGGTTTCAGACCACTACACTCAACGAACACTTTTCCCATATACTTCACACAAATAATCTCTGATGGCATCAACTCTGATAGACCCCCCCCCCCACGCAGAACACTCCTCGCCACATTGAACATCAGCAAAACATTCGATGCCATCCCCCGCCACAACCTCACAATCTGAACATACAACACAAACATGCATAACACAAAAATATGGCTAACAAATTCTTGGGAGGAAAGTAGCCCAGGTTACAATTGCTGGTCAGTCATCTAATATATATATCACCAACGGTGTCCCCCCAAGGATCTGTATTGTTACCCACTTTTTTTCAATTTATGCATGCATGACCTACCAACGCCCCAGACACCACAAATACACGTAGCATCCTACGCAGACGAGTTATCACACACACATGCAGACACAGCCACTCGCATCCTCCAACCCTACCTCGACACACCACAAACATAACAAAAAAAAAAAAAAAAAACTTAGTACCCACCAAGTCAACTGTCACTCTTCTCACAAACAGGAACGCTGAACACCGCTACACACCTCACCTCACCATAAACACACCTATACCACACACTCATAATACTTGGCACAACAAAACACATCTGTCATTCAAACAACACAATCATCAAAAACAAATGCATGCAAAGACTTAATGCCCTCAGATCACTTGCCAGCACAACATTTGAACACAAAGAAACCACAACCACAGTGTACAAACAATATATCCGATCAGTGATGGATTATGCAAGCCACCAACTCTTGCCTTAAACCTCACCAAGACTCGTCCCAAGACTCAACACCCTTCCCAATAGCAGTCAGTCTCCTGGATGGGTATGAGGAAAGTACAACATTAATAGTTTGTGGGGGGGAATAGAATTCAGGATAGTGAAGCTAAGAAAACACCTGTTTGAAGAAATAGAATAAGAAAGAAGAATATTGTGAACATACTTTTCAAAACTATAAGTTTTCATGAAAATAATTTAGTCAGGTACTGGTAATGTGAAAAATTTTCATGTGTTTTATGGCCATTGGCAGTATGTTGGAGTGGGACGTGTTGGTTGTTCCCTCGTTCAAGTATTGACAAGGCTCCATTGTGATGTTGGCTTCGGTAAGTATAATATTGTTCATAAGTATTATAAAGTTAGTGTTCTTATGATATGATACAGGAAACAGAATTTGGAAGAAATGAATGATAATGCAAGGGGTTAATAGTTTAAATAAACAGGAAGATTAATTAATATCGATAAAAGATGTTGAATTTTAGTCAAGTGCGTGACAAAAAGAATAAATAGTAAAAGTAGTTTAAATGTAATGAAGATATCTTGAGAGGAATTTGATATTTAATAAAAGAAAAGTTAATGACAGTTAATAATAGGAAGCCTAATAAGTATGAGAGAAAAGTGATGATAATTATAAAAATAGTGAAGGGTATTATAAAGATGTAGGCTTTATATTAATAATGGTCGCATAAAAAAATGGATGTAAACGAACTTATGGAGCCGACTGTATATGTGTATTGTGTGCGAGAGTGTGGTAACAACTTATATTAATTGCTTCTGTAACTCATAATAGTTACCAAATACTATAGGAGTTGTTGAATGTTTCTAATGATGATGTTTGTAATTGCAGGTGGTGAAGAAAGTGGTGTGATGCGCCAGTACACACACCCAGTCTTCATTGTATTGGGTGGTACAGCATTGTGCGGATACGTGTACTGGCGCCGGGCTACACTCTCCTGAACACACACACACACACACACCCTGTACCAGTAGTGGGGGTGTGAGCCTTTCAGTGTGCTGGGTACGGTTGGCCACACGAATTCTTACACAGGCTATATGGAAAGAGAGGTCATTATTCTGGAAGTACTGCAATGAATGTTCTACCAAGAGACTCGGTGATTGCTAAATAACAAACCTAATAATATTAATAATGTTGTATTGCAGTTACATAGTGTTACATTTTCTGTATGTTGTAAACCATGGAAAACCATTGTGTATGTATGAATTGTTGTGGCCAATAGTACGTGTATATATATGTGTGTGTGTGGTGCTGTGTTTGGGTGGAAGTGACCCCCTTCCCCCTTGGTGCTGGGGACCAAGGGGGGAAGTATTACACTCTGCAGTTACCTGAAGGAACCCCGTTGGGCCCTCCTTATAATTATGAGGGGGGCCTGGGGGTTTCCTGAGGGGACATGCATGAGTCATCTCCAATCTTGTATTGAAGTAGCATATCGTTACTTTGATATGCCCGAATACGAATTTCAATTTTTTTTTTTTTTTTTTTTATAAATATTTTTTGGCGGGATGATCCTGGTTGGGTTCCGGAGAGTCTTCGGAGTATGAAATAAAAGGAATAGAATGTATTAAGGTATCTCGAAAGAAAATGAGTTGTTTGTTTTGTATCCTGGTATATAAAAGATTGAGAAATGGAATGATTTGTTACTATACGAAAAAATTGACGACAGGAGTCCTAGAAATGTTGGTGTTCCATAGGTGTGTGTGTGTGTGTCTGGTATGGGCTGAGGTAGGTCTAGATTACAGATGTGAAAACTCGGCCAGAGAGAGGGAGATACAGTACATAGAAATAGAGTATATAGATGTACAGTCTGCCTCAGGAATTCATCTACACCATTGTGACATCAAGGGCTCATAACAACTAGAAAATGTTATGCATTAATTTGGTAACGCCAAACTTTTCTAGTAATGATGTCTGGCTAATACTAGAATCCATCAGAATAACAATGCCTATGGTATGTGTTGAATAAAGACTCCTATTAACTAATGTCCTGTGTACGAATTCCTGAGGCCGACTGTACACGAACCTGTGAGTATGAAGATATTTGTGGGAGGGAAAAAGGGGAACATGCAACGATGAGAAATAGGGTTAATGGCAAATAAGGTAATTTTTATGTTTGGGAAAATTATTTACGCAAGTTGGCATTGGGATGTGAAGTGTAATCAATGAGTGACTGAGACTGTGGACGACGACACTGGTCCTACTCCACCATGTCAAGTAAGTAACTCTGCCAGCCATAGTATACTGTGTGTCCCATAGTGTTGTAGGCAAAGGCAGCAGCCCTACTCGGTTACATCAGTACAGATCCACTTCATTTAGAGGTGATGCGAAATGGGGGAAAAAAGAAAGTGAAATTGGCAGTACAATTTCTGTGGAGCTATGGGTGGAAATGCCCTACAGGTGCATAATAATAATGAAGTATATATTTTCCTTAGTGACTTATATATTACTTAGGTAGGCAGTTTAGTGTCGTATGGGTGGTATAGTGGTTTTATGCTATAACTATATTACTTAGTCAGTATAGTGTCGTATTATTAGTATGGGTGATGTAGTGTCTTATGTTATACAACCAAAGTACTCGAGGTTTGATCATGGGGTCTTATTTGGTGTGTGTTCTGCTTGCGGTACTGAAATGCCAATGTTATGTTCCATAAATTATTTATTTATTTCCCGCAGATAAAAGTTGTCGGAGGAACTGTGTTTTTGGCTAGATGAGTTTTGTCGCTTTCAGGGTCATTACTTTTCAGGAAAAAGTTTACTGTATTTTTACATAAAGGTTTTTTATTTTCCTCTGAGTACTACTTCAATCAACTCTTCATAACAATTGCACTATAAAACCTGCAATACGTGTAGCCTATATATATTTTTTAGTACTGTATATGGCTAGTGGGAATATAATCGCTATTACCTACACAAATCGAAGCCTTCTGAGGCAGGAAGGTGGATGCGCATCTCGGCCAGATGAATTCTATAATCATGAGTGAAATGGTCGACAAGTGCAGCCGGCACGCGCTCCACTTTACCTTACCTGAGTTGTGTGGGTGAGTTGCATATGGCCAGGTTACCTGCCAACCACAACAACGTGCCCAACTGTTCTTTTATTTTATACAAATAAACCAAAATGCATTAACACAATATCACGCCTCTAGTCCCGCCCAGCCTTTAGTTAGGCAAGGGGGGCTAACAATCTCCCGCTCATCGAATTTGTTTTTTTGTGTGATAAGAGGGATCATATTTATTTGGTAACTGGAATGCTAGGACATTAAATCAGCACGGCAACATCGAAGAACTTGTTGCTGGGGTTTGAAAGGTACGGCCTGGATATGTGTGTGTCGACGAACACTTGGTTAACTGGAATACATAACATGAAGTTACATAGTGGGTTGAGTTTGTTGGTTTCTGGAAGAAAAGACAATTTGTATAAAGGAAAATAAATACATTATTATATTAACACATTGTTTTATTTTCCCATCAAGTGAATATGTTGATATTTTCATACCTGTAAGAGTGTAGGCTTCAAATAAATTGTTTTTATCTTATTATAATACTGTGTGTGAGACAAATCCCCCAGACAGGTGTTATAATAACATCCATTGTTATACAGTATTCAAATACTGTACAGTCGGCCTCAGGAATTCGTATACACACACCACTGTGACATCAAGGGCTTGTAACAACTGGACAATATTGTTAATTAATTTCCTAACACCAAACTTTACTAGATAATTTATTTAACTATAATACTTGAATCAGTGAGAACAACAATGCCAACATTTTGAATAGAATACACATCCCTTATAACCAATGCTATGTGTACCAATTCCTGAGGCCAACTGTACGTGTAAGGGTGTATGTAGAGTTTAAATAAAACCTGTTGATGTTATTGTAATACTGTGTGTGAGAGAGAAATCACACACACAGGTACGGTAATAATAACAGTTTTATTTATATGAACCGTATTATACCCTTTACCTAAGATTATAACAACATTGGTGAAATGAGGACATCAAACCTATGCCTTCAATGCCTCCAAAATATCAACATTGTATGAAGGTATACTATGTGAAGCTGTTTCTCAATACACTGAATACTCACACCATGCTCATATTAAACTACTTTTTCGAGTAAAAAGTTCTTCGTCTCTCAATTTGTATTTCAAATGTATACAAATTGAGTAACTAACAGCCTTTTCCTCAAAGTAGAACGTAAATATCAGCTACAGTTTCTATTATTTCATAAAAAAAATAGGTTGTCAATTTGAAAACTATTTAACCTATACAATACTTTGAAGATTATATCAAATCAATTAATCCATCTTCAATGAGAATACCATTATATTTTGTTTTTCATGAAATACTGCAATGTTGATATTGTTAGTTAACGAGGTAATATCCTTTTGGTACAGCCACAATCAAATATCCACCCACACTTTCCTTCCATCGTAGTCAATATCTTGGTAATAAAGCACAACACGTGTATGATTTTGCACCACCTCATAATTATAATTGAGGGGTTGAATTGATATGACATGTTATATGATTATATTTTGATTTGATTGTGCCTGTACATTCGTGATACATAATTTCTGACCAGAGTGTGAGGAGCAGAAAGCTTCGAATCGCCTGGTATTGCTCATTTTCCCACCCTGTACTTCTATAGAGGCTGAGTTCGAATGCAGGGTACCGTATGTATGGTGCCTGTCGGTCGTCTCTGGTCAGGGATTACGTATCACGAGTGTACATTAGAGCTTTTTGATTTCTCCAAAGTAGGCCAGGAAACAAACAACACCAGATGAACAAAAATAATGGTGGCCTGTTGCTTGGAATAGTTTGGAAGAATCAGATGCTTCACATTAACCAACACTGCACTACTCTCCCCTTTTCGTTGGAATTGATAACTTATATTATAGAAATTAAAAGAAAGCTTAAATCAGAAGGCAGGATATACAAAGCTTGAAACATAACAGTGTCTCTATATTGGCTGCTACTGTACAATTGTTTTAACTATTTATTTGTTTATTGCCTTCCCCTTCAATCTTTACTCTGGTCATGTGTGTTTGATCAATATGACATAACAATTATAAGGAATAATTTACAAGTACAGAAAATAATTCTGCCATAACTACACCAATGAGTGAACCAGACAATGAATATACAAATCCACAATACATAATAACAACACTTCCTTAACCAGTGCACTAAATATAAGTCAAGTTACTGTTATACATACCAGACAATAATTCCACAATGGTACAGTTGGACACAGTAATGGGTGGTACAGCCCAGGTGAAAGATACTTGTCCCATTTGAGTAACCAATGTGTATTATCAGGTACTTGCTTTTTATTACCATCCTCAATACTGACTTCTGTCCCTGATGATGTCTCCTATTTGGCACTAAGGAACTTGATATTGGGAGAAATTGACCATCTTTCACTTGGGCTGTACCACTCATTCATGTGTCCAACTGTACAATAACAACGTTTTCTTAACCAGTGGACTAAATTTAACTAAATAGAAGTCAAGTACTCTTAAGGAATAAATGGGCCATATTCAAGAACATTCGTGGTGCATACGATGGTTGGTACAAAGTCACCATAGACAAACAAACAACAGAGCCATCGTACCGGTACCACACCATCATCAACACCACGAATGTTCTTGAATACGACCCAATGAATGAATGGTCAGGTAGGAGTGTTGTTGTTAATATGTGTGATTAATTGATATTAGGTGCCGCAACAGCGAGGTCATATAGCGCCATGAGAGAGAGAGAATATGTGTATGTGTGAGTGGATATAGTTTTAGAAGAGAGAGAGAGAGAGAGAGAGAGAGAGAGAGAGAGAGAGAGAATGTGTGTGTGTGGATAGAGCTTTAGAAGAGAGAGAGAGTGTGTGAGAGTGTGTGTGGATATAGCTTTAGGAGAGAGAGAGAGAGAGAGAGAGAGAGAGAGAGAGAGAGAGAGAGAGAGAGAGAGAGAGAGAGAGAGAGAGAGAGAGAGAGGAGAGAGACAGCTGTAGGAGAGTGAGAATGTGAGAGTGTTGTTATGTGTGATGCCCTCATAATAATAATAATAATAATAATAATAATAATAATAATAATAATCATCTCACCATTTACAGTAGTGATGTCAGTCAGTGATGAGGTGCGAATGTGATGATGCATTTCTGGTGTGTCTTCATAACCACTTCACTTCACAACCTGCAATACAACCCAAGTAAACATAAGTGTCATATTATATTCAATCAACTAGTTCTTTCGTCAATAAATTCCCAACACTCTTTTACCTGCACTCTGAAAAGTTAGGCACACACAAATGACATTCAATCTCTTCATTACTTTTACTTATACTTTTGCCACGTTAAATTAAAAACTGTAGACCCTTGATACACAATAAATATATACTGTTTTTATATTTCTTATTTATACCTTACTCTGGTCTTTATTTGCATTATATTTTCTTTATTTTTATCATGGTTTTCCACTAAAAGTAGGTCCTCTATGTAAGATGAATGAATTTTGCATAGGACCTATTGCTTTTAAGACAGGCCCAGCAGACCACTTACTTAGTCTGTATATGGTAATGAAGAACAAAACCCTGGGAAAATATTTGGTGGTCTTCAATGAGTGACTGAGTGAATACAAGTTGTTGTTGTCGTTGTTGTTATTGATGTTCTCCCGGGGAAGAATGGCCTCCTGCCCCACAGACCCCTGTACACTCTGGTCGCAGTTACCACAAGAGCTACAAGTGGGGCCGCACCTTCCATGAGACCAGCTCTGAAGGGACCATAAGGGGGAGGGAGTTTACACTGCTGTATGCAAAGGGAATTACACCCCCTGTGTGCTGGCGGTCCACACAGCAGTGAAAAAATAGAAAATAGCCTCCGGTTGCAGTACACCTCAAGTGTATTTTTAATCCATGTGACCAGATCTCGTCAAATCCACAAGAAAGTGACCAGATCCTACAACAATCTGTATTCGAGCCTTGTGGAGGATGACTAATATTCACAGAGAATAATGTCAGCCCCACCTGGGTAGAAGTGGATACAAGTAGTTATTTATTGTATCTCCAGGGTTCACAGTATTACTATATTATGGTACAAATTATAAATAAATACTTTATTATAGAGGTATATTTATCCAATCAACAATAATTGTGCTTCTCACTGTGGCCAAGGGCAGACTAATTTAAGTGTCCGAGTTGGTGAATACCCCGGACCAAGTCAAATTCCAACTTCATAATGAGTAGGGTACCATACTTAATAATATTATAACTAGTTGAAGTCCACCTTTTCTTTCTAACTCAACAGTACGGTGTTTATAAAACACTAAACTATCAACACAAAGTAAACCAACATTCAAATTACCTGGTACTAAGCCCAACACTTTTATTGTTAAGCTCGCCTCCCTATCGCTACTAAACTATGGATAAAAATACACACACAAAAGAAAGAAAACAACAAACACACAAAAAGAAGAAATCAACACACACACACACACACACACACACACACACAAAAGAAAGAAAACAACACACACACAAAAACTAAAATTTTCCGCTCTTCGGTAGATTGGTTTAATTGTGTGAGAGGTTGATTGTGGTGGAGAGTGGTTTTTGTGGCAGGTGTTTGGCTCCACCATGACATCCCACTGTTATATATATATATATATATATATATATATATATATATATATATATATATATATATATATATATATATATATATATATATATATATATATATATATATATATATATATATATATATATATATATATATATATATATATATATATATATATATATATATATATATATATATATATATATATATATATATATATATATATATATATATATATATATATATATATATATATATATATATATATATATATATATATATATATATATATATATATATATATATATATATATATATATATATATATATATATATATATATATATATATATATATATATATATATATATATATATATATATATATATATATATATATATATATATATATATATATATATATATATATATATATATATATATATATATATATATATATATATATATATATATATATATATATATATAATGTAACCGAACTTTAATTTGATCTGCTCAGCTGTTCATCATTCTTTGTATTCTTTAGATATTTGAAATTTATTAGCCACGTTAAAGTCGTGCAGAATTAATTCGTCGTAACACCGCCCTAGGCCTGGAAGACCCTGTAGGATTAGGAAGAAAGAGATAGTCATAGAGAGGAGAAACAGCAAGCAAGAAGAAAACAAAGAAAGTAGGGAGAATTAAAGATTTATAAGAGGGTCTTTGGGATCCAAAGTGACTCAATAATTCCTCAGCACTTTATACAGTATACCCCACTTGATAGACCAGTGGTTCTTAACCTGGGGGGCGTGAGTGATTTCCAGGGGGCGTGAGTGATTTCCAGGGGGACGAGAACCTCACGTGAAAAGTAGAGATGTTTCCAGTTATATCTGTTATGTTCTTGACAAGAGTGTGGGCTAGTATTGATTTGTTTATAAAAATACAGAAGTATCGTCATTACAAAATCTTGGTTTCAAAAGTCTCCTAGGCTTACTATTTATCGTAATTATTGATCCCCCCCCCCTCCCTGACCATCGATACCCATGCATGGTGGAGGGTAGGGAAGAAAGTTTACCCATCCTTTACCTGTATACTTTTGTTGCTCACTGGTGAGCCCCGTTCTCTCCCAGTCTCCCATAGCCTACATGTCCGTGGTTATAACATCTTTTCTTTCACATTTTTTCAGGCGATTGAGGACTAGGTATGTTTTAGTTCATTTGTTATATTTATGAATTTAACTAAACATGTTTAGACGCCTTAAGTTTATTGGTGAATTGTGAACACACATGTCGTTGTATTTGCTTTTAGATAGTTGCGAATTCATTTTGTAATAAAGCAGATTTGGAAGTGCTTAAAATCACGAGGTAGTTACAGGAAAGTCGTATTAACGGTCATGATTATTTTTTCTTAAACGCGTATTTATGATCATGATGTGGTGCTTATGATGCTGATTTCACTAATGTGACTAATTCATGCTTAGTAATTGAACTAGAAAGGCATTGTTTTTCTTATAATTTGGGAGTGAAATCTGTCTACAGATGCAAGGGGGGCGTGGAGAGAAAGAACTGTTACCAGGGAAGGCGTGGTAAAAAAAATGTTAAGAACCACTGTGATAGATTAAATATTGTTTGCAACTGAGACAGAACAGAATCATAATGTTATTCATTGGAAAGGCTGTAAATAACATTTTATCTACAGGTTTAATTGATGAACACACCAATATCCATACATATCTTTATACTTACCTTAACCCATGAGACAAACTGTCGAATAATTTGCTTAGCTATGACAAATATTAGCTACACAACAACATTTATGCATCTTTTTAATTAATGATACAGATAATGCGTCTCCAAAATATAGTCACTTGTCTAAAATATATGATAAACATATATTATTCAAATGGGGCATTTTGAAATTAGCCTGACCTTACCTAACCTAACCTAGACCACATCAGACTACCGGAACCTAACCTGGGCAAACTACCGGGAAATAACCGTGGTAAAGTACAGGAAATGACCGGGGCAAAATACTGAATCTGGCAACACTGCTACAAAACGGTAATTCTTTCAATAAATACCAAAAAAAGTAGAAATAATCACCTCTATTTACCTCATGTCAGGATGCTCTCAAACTCGGGTTTCAAAACACTAATACTGATTTTCCCATGTGTTGTTTTTCAAATTAAGAAGATCGGGAGTAGGGTAGGAGTAAAAAGGCTAGCTCACCTTTAAGGCCTTCACAGACTATCAACCATGCCTGAGCAAACTGAGTGATTGTGTAGGCATAACCGTGGTGTGTGTGATTGATGGTTTGCCCAGATGACTGAACCATATCCAACAAGCTTTTCGTCAATCACACACACGCTTGTACAGTGATGTATGATAATGTGTGGAGGGGGGGGAAGAGAAAGAGAAATATAAAAGAAAAAGGAAAAAAAAGAGAAAGAAAAATAAGAAAAAAGAAGGAAAAAGAGAGAGGGGGGAAGATATAGAAAAAAAAAAAAAAAGGGTCGCTTGGAGCTCGACACGTTAGGAGAACTCACTTGATACCATATTGTTACTATAATTCTCATTTGGCTATAAAATACAGATTGAAAGTGTATTATAAAGGCAGAACAATAGTAAAATGCGTGTTTCCCCCAACCGTCAACCCCCGATTCCCATCGGGCCCCCCATGTTTCTATGGGTATTGGGAATGGGGCATATCTCGAAAACGGGGCATTTGAGGAAGAAAAACCACAGAAGAAAAGTGTCTTAGAATGGTCCAAAATAGTGGGTAATGACAGTAAAATATCTATTATACGGTAAGGTCCACTTCTGTACCCTTACCAAAAAGAAAAAGATAAATAAAAAAAATAAAGGAAAAGAGAAAAAGAAAGAAAAAGAGGGGGGAAAGAGAAATAAAAGAACAGAAGGAAAAAAGAGAGATAAATAAAAGAAAAGAAAGAAGGAAAAAAGAGAAAGAGAAATAAAATAATATAAGGAAAAAAGAGAAAAAGATAAAGAAAACAGGAGAAATTGATAAAGAGATAAAAATGAGAGACAATAAGAGAGAGATCTTCCCCCTGCGACCTTCACCTTAACACTGACCACCAACTCCCTCCATTCCAAAGCTCACAGTTCCATATTATCGGGTCGAACCATCCAACTCAGATTTCGAAATGTGTAAAGTTTCGAATCACAACTATTGAAGCTTCATTACTCTCTTCATCTTGGAATTCGACACGTGTGAAGCTTCGAATCGCAACTATTGAAGCTTAAATACTCCCTTCAACTTGGAATTCGACAAGTGTAAGGCTTCGAATCACAACTATTGAAGCTTAAATACTCCCTTTAACTTGGGATTCGACACGTGTGAAGCTTCGAATCACAACTATTGAAGCTTAAATACTCCCTTTAACTTGGGATTCGACACGTGTGAAGCATCGAATCACAACTATTGAAGCACCCTCACACACACACTCCCCCTCACTCCCCAAACACACTCCTCCATCACCCACAACCAACTACAACAACAACAACAACAACAATAACAACATAAATAAATAAATCCCTCACGTATTTTAAGGTTATATTCTCTTTTTCTTGTTGGTGAATTGGAAGGTCTGCGATTTTTTCTCCACCAGACTATGCCACCAAACATATCTCCTAGTAGTACAGCCACAATCAAATATACACCGACACTTTCCTTCCATCGTAGTAAAATAATATCTTGGTAATAAAGAACAACACCTGTATGATTTTGCAGCACCTAATAACAATAATAATAATAATAATAATCTTGGTAATAAAGAACAACACGTGTATGATTTTGCAGCAATTTATGATAATAACTGAGGGGGTTGAGTTGACGTAAGGTGTTGTTGTATGATTATATTTTGATATGATACTGATTTATTTGCACGATGGAAGGAGAGTGTCGGTGGTTATTTGATTGTGGCTGTACCACTGAGGTCTCGTCTGTTTTCTGGCATGGGTAGAAGGAATGAGTAGCCTTCCAATTAGACAAGAAATCTTTGGCAGGTGTTTTAAAATCCGTCGAGAAACATTTGAAACATTTGAAACATTTATTAATAACCAAATAGGTGCAGTTACATATGTAAGAGAGAGAGAGAGAGAGAGAGAGAGAGAGAGAGAGAGAGAGAGAGAGAGAGAGAGAGAGAGAGAGAGAGAGAGAGAGAATTTGGCCAAAGTTACGGTGGTAGGGGGGTGGAATAAGGGGGGGGGGTTGTCAAGGAGTGGGGGGCAGTGGGTGGGGATGGGAGGAGGGAGTGGGGGGAAGGGAGGGAGCGAGGGAAGGAGGTGAGAGGGAGAAATGAAGGGAGGGAAGGAAGGATGGATGAGGGAGAGAAAAATAAAAGGAGGGAGGGAGGGAGGGAGGAAAAAGAGAGCAAAGAAGGTATAGGAGGAAAGAAAAAAAGGGGAGAAAAAAATTGAATGAAAGAAGGCAGGAGGAATGTGAGGAAAGGAAAGGATTGGAGGAGATTGATTGATCGATTGATTGATATTAGGTGCCGCAACAGCGAGGTCATATAGCACCAGAAGAAGGTGATAGAGAGGTGAGACAGCAAGTAGGATTGAAATAGAAAGATAAGAGGGACCGTTAAAGAATTGAAAGGGAGTGGCTGGGGCCGAAGGGACGTCAAAACCCTTAATATAATGATGCCCCTATGGAGAGAATAGAAGTAAGAGGAAGAAAGGAGGGAAGAAGGAAGAGGAAAGGAAGGATGGAGGAAGAGGAAAGGAAGGAAGGAGGAAGAGGAATACAAAGGAATACAAAGGACATTCAAACAGCAACAGACCTACTGGTCCTTACGAGGCTGCTTGATTTTGCTATTCTATCTAACCTACAAGAGTGAGGGAAAGTATAGCAAAGAAGAAGGCTACCCCCCCCCCCCCCACCATTCCCTCCAGCAGAAGCTGGCAGGAAATGAAAAGATACCATGTAGTATGGAAAAACTAACATGGAATTTATATAGGACAGCAGGAAGGTTCTTACACTATGTCTTAATATACAGTATAGTTATATATATATATATGACGAAAAGTATTGGTGTAATAGAGTACTAGCTAGCTAAACATACCAGTGGAATATACTCTGCCTGTCTTAATTAGGTCCTACACTCTATGCTACGAATACTACTGACCTGGTGAGTCTGTGATTATTCTACTCTTGTCGGAGTATATATAATAAGTGAACTGCGGTTATGTTGCTAATCTTATTCGAGTGTGAATAGTTGGAGGTTCGGGTTATTAGCTAGATACTTGTCTAGGTGACTTTTGAGCGACTCTATTGTTGCACAGCTTATAACAGCAGAGGGCAGTTGGTTCCAAATATTTACGATACGATTAAAAAAGAAAAAATTAGCTTCATTCGTGTTAAAACGTTTCCCGACGATCTTGAGCCCGTTGTTCCTGGTTATATTTCTATTGTCGATGCTGAAGTAATTACTGGCATTTAAATTACTGAAACCTTTGATTATTTTGAAGACTTATATAAGGTCTCCTCTTTGTCGCCGTTTGCTGAAGCTATATAGATTTAATTCCTTCAGTCGCTCCTCATAGAGCTTATTTCGTAATCTAGGGATCATTTTCGTTATTCTATGCTGTACTCTCTCCAGTATTTCGATGTCTTTCTTGTAGTACGGGGACCACAGCTGTACACAGTATTCGAGGTGAGGACGTACGAGTGAGTTATATAATGTAATAATAAGATCTTCTGATTTAAATTCAAAAGTTCTACCGAGAAATTCTATGAGTCTGTTTGCTGTGTTGTCTACTTCTGAACACTGATGTCCAGGTTTTAAGTAATTTGTTATTGTGACACCGAGGTCTCGTTCCATATTTACGCTTGAGAGTTGAACGTTATTCATAGTGTATTGTACTTTACTGTTATCGTTTCCAATATGAAGAACTTTGCACTTTTCTACGTTGAAATACATTTGCCACTCATTTGCCCAGTCTACCAAAGTGTCCAAATCGCGCTGTAAGGTTTGCCACTCTTCTCTGGAGGTTACTTTACTTGCTAGGTTTGTGTCGTCTGTAAATTTTGATGTTTTACAAGTGAGCCCATTATCTATATCATTAATATAAATTATAAAAAGGATGGGCCCCAATACTGATCCCTGAGGAACTCCACTTTGAACATTACGCCAGTCAGATGCTATTCCATTAATTACTACTCGCTGTTTACGCTCTGACAGCCAGTCTTCGAGCCATGCCTGGACTTTCCCCATAATACCGTGTGCGCCGAGTTTTCTTATCAATCGCTTGTGAGGGACCTTTTCAAAAGCTTTTTGGAAATCTAGGTAAATTACGTCCACGGATCTCGACTCATCATGCATGTTATGAACGTCATAGAAAAAATCTAATAGGTTTGTGAGGCAGGTCCGTCTATTTCGAAAACCGCATTGCGAGTCTTTGATTATAGTGACATTATACCATTCTCTTCTAGGAACTTTACAATTTTGTCTCTGATAATTGTTTCCGTTAGTTTACAAACTACCGATGTTAGTCTTAGTGGTCGATAATTACCAGGTAGTGACTTATTTCCTTTCTTAAATAGAGGTGTTACGTTAGGTGTTTTCCAATCGATTAGTACTTTCCCCGTTTTTATTGATTTCTTCAATATGACGGAAAGTGGCTTGGCTAACTCGAATTTCACTTCCTTCAAGATTCTCGGGGAGATTTTATCTGGTCCCGGTGTTTTGTTTACATTGATGATGTAGGTAAGAGATGGAGGTAAGAGGAGGTAACCTGGACCAGCTGCATAGTAATTAAAATTACCTGAGGAGCGAGAGAGACCGAATAGTACATTGGCTTCAGTAAATAGTTCATTCCTTAGTTGGCCCATGGAGAGGGAGGGTGGGAGAGAGGAGAGAGAGGTGAGAGGAGGGAGGGAGAGGAGAGGAGAGAGGAGGGAAATAATAGGGGGAGGGAAGGAGGAGAGGAATAAGGAGGGGAGGGAAGGAGAGAGAAGAGGAATAAAGACGGGAGGGAAGGAGAGAGGAGAGGAATAAGGAGGGGAGGGAAGGAGAGAGGAGAGGAATAAAGAAGGGAGGGAAGGAAGGAGAGGAGGGAAATAATGGGAGGTGGGGAGAGGGAGGGAAATAAAAGGGGAAGAAGGAGGGGAGGGAGGGAAATAACAGAGGTAGGGAGGGAAGGAAATATGAGGGGCAGGGAGAAGGAAAGGAGGGAGGGGTGGGAGGGAAGGAGGAATAAGAGGGGGGTAAGAGGGAGAGTGGAAGGAGGGGAGGGATAAGAGGAGGGAGGTTAGGAAGGGGAAGAAGGAAGGGAAGGATAAGAGGAGGGAGGAGAGGAAGGGGAAAGAGGGAAAGGGAGGGGGAAGGGAAGGGGTGCCAGTTTGTCCCTGCGTACGTTTGTATTTTTCCAATATTACGGTATTGCTAGCATTATCAGAGCACCCACAACTCACTCAACGTGCGTAAAATCATCATCCTAATGTGTGAAATACATCAGTTTGAGTCAGGATCAATTAATAATTTCGTATGATTATTTATCAATACTTCTTCTGGTGAACGTCAGCCAACACCCTGACCTTGAACTTGAAATACTCGCACTGTCAACAATGGCAGACGTAAACATTACCTTTTTTCATTAATAATCAGTATTCTGTACAGAGATCGCACACAGCATATTTTATAGAACAAAAAGACTCGTTATCAGCTTTTGTATATCTGGTTTAATTTAACGTAATACCTCGCGATACACCCTGTATAATATATATATATATATATATATACTTTTTTTTTATTGAATCAGAAGGAAGTAAGGAAAATAATAACAATGAAAACAAAGTCCATGTGCCTAATGGCATCCTTCATTCATATAGTGTGTGTAACAGTTGGATTTAAGAGAAGCAACCTTTTGTGTTGAATTAGGAGTCAGTGTAGGCAACCAAAGTCAGCTATAAAGCAACACATCCCTTGTATAATTCCATATGGAAGGGGGTTCTGTTTGTTTCCTGGCATAGTTTGGAGGAAGCAGTAGCCTTTCCATTTCCTATAATTGGTTTCTCCCGTTAATTAAATGACTGAGGATTAAAAACTGGTGGAAAGCAGTTTTGAGGAAGTACAGTTGCCAAAAAAGGAATTGCGACAAATCTTGATGAAACTTTAACCATAGTAATATCCACATCTATTTGTATGGACTATAAGCATGTATAACAGAAAGAAATATACATATCTTTCTGTAATACATACTTATAATGTCTACAAACAACTATGGACATTAATATATATAATGTTCTATCAATAGTTGTCACAATTCCTTTTTTGGCAACTGTACATTCCAAAAGGATGTGGTTCTGGGAATAAATGAGTTCTGATAAGCAGTAGTTCTACATTGGGGAGGAGACATTGTAAAGTCACTCACATAAAATATAAGTATGTTTTTTGTTACACAACTCGCTTATAAAACGAAGGAAATTATTACGACTTTCAAATGGAATACAAATTAATGGGGAGTAAAGGGGGTAATAATATCATATCGCGTCTTGTTAATTAATAAATATTTTTAGTTATTTTTTTCGTTATTATCTTTTCTTTGTCGTGTCATAAATACACCTATTCTCTTCTTAAGTTAAAATTGATAAGCGTAAACAAAAAAACAACAAACACACACACACAAAAAACACGCAAACAAACACACACACACAAATAACAAAAACACAAACACACACACAAACAAAAACGCAAACAAACAGAGACAAACAAACACACACACAAACAAACACAAACACACACACACAAACAAACAAACTGAAAGAAAGGCTACTGAATCCTCCAAATTCCATTTTCTATTAAAATGGGTTGCAGCGGGGTTAGGGAGGGGGGAGGGGCGGAGACCCTAGGATATTGTGTGTGTGCTTTTGTTTGTTTGTTTGTGTGTGTGTTTGTGTGTTTTTTTTGTGTGTGTGTGTTTGTTTGTCTGTGTGTCTTTGTCTGTCTGTTTGTTTGTTTTTGGTTTTTGTTTGTGTGTGGGTGTTTGTTTGTTGTTTTTTGTTTGTGTGTATGTTTGTTTGTTTGTCTGTTTTTTTTTTATTTTTTTTTATTTGTGTGTGTTTGTGTTTGCTTTTTTTGTGTGTGTGTTTGTTTCTATTTTTGTTTGTGTGTGTGTTTCTTTTTTGTTTGTGTGTATGTCTGTCTGTCTGTCTGTCTGTTTGTTTTTTGTTTTTGTTTGTGTTTGTTTGTCTGCTTTTTTTTTTTTTTTTTTTTGTGTGTGTTTGTTTGTCTATTTGTTTGTTTTTTGTTTTTGTTTGTGTGTGTGTGTTTATTTGTGTGTCTGTCTGTTTGTTTATTTTTTGATTGTGTGTGTGTGTTTTTGTCTGTTTGTTTATTTTTTGATTGTGTGTGTGTGTGTTTGTCTGTTTTTTTTTTTTTTTGTGTGTGTGTGTATGTGTGTGTGTGTGTGTGTGTGTGTTGGGGTTAAGGTTGTTTCAAATTGTACACCAAAACAGTGTCAGGAATCCAATAATAATAATGTTACTAATAATAGTTTGGTGGAATCAGCAATTTACCTCTCAGTGATTCTCCCCTTCTTAACCCTTTGTTTGCAATTGCAAACTGGTATATACCGGATTATTAAATATTAATGGATTATTACCTGAGCATAATGAAAAAATAGTCTGTCGTATCTATATTGGAATGTAAGAGTTTATTTGCTATAACTGTGTGGTTATAAAATTTTCATCAGGTGAAATTCAAATTTTGGGCGGGAATTGACGAACGCCTGTAGAGGCCTACTCCTACAGAGCTATACACATAGAGCGATCGACCCTGTGTTATTAGATAGGGGAGGAGTGTCGCCAGCCAGCCTGCTCGGCGGCCATTTTGAAATGCCCTTTGGCGCGCGCTTTGAACTCCCGTACGTTCTTGTATAGTATGTTTCTATCCACAGTTATTGACATTTCCCTGATTTGTAAAGCATTGTATCTTGTTATCTAATTATGCAGGTTTTGTTAAATCAATTAACAAGGCTAAGATAATGTCCATACGGAAAATTATGCAAAGAAATTAAACTTAAACTGGTTTATTAAACAAGACAAATATATATAACTGTAATCTGTCTCCCTCTCCCTCCACTTACCTTACATACATACATACATTTTACTCTAGTGTGACATTCATACATACACACATATTCTAGTGTGACATATATACATACATACATACATATTACTCTAGTGTGACATACATACATACACACATATTCTAGTGTGACATGCATATATACACACATATTACTCTAGTGTGACATACATACATACATACTGAACAATTGTGAGTCATTATAATGTAGTTAATATACCATATTATCAATGAAAGACCGAATAAATGAAATAATATCTTACCCTGGCATAAGCTAACAGGCTGGCGGGTTGAGGGGAAGGGCCACTTATCATGGCCGCCAACCCACTTCCGGTGGTGACACTCCGGGGGGGGGGGGGGGGGTGCACGCTCTATAAGTTTATTACATATATAAACTAATTTACAGCAATTTCTGAATTATGCTGTTTTGGAAATCAGTCTTTAATTCGTTATATTATTATTAAGAAATGTGAAACATATTTAAATAAGTCTTCATTTGTAGACAGTTTTAACCCCACGACCTAAACTATTCCAAAATAGCTTCAATTTTAATTAAACAAATCAAGGAAAATGATCGAGTCGGTGTTTAGACTAAAGTAGCCAAATTGGGCTTCGAAACCACGAACGTTGCAACACTGTTATAATTTTATATACACATTCGTATCGGCTCCATGACCTTATTATTATCATATTTAACAAAGTAAACA
>JAWQEG010001850.1:10000-45000 GCA_033782935.1 Petrolisthes cinctipes | reverse complement strand
TAATTTTTGCCCATTACAGGTGGCAAGTTAGCCAAATTTCACCTACTTTCTATCTTTCCTATAAAAAAATTTCCTTGTGGAGTATTTCTGCCAACCCCACAAGGTTCCCATTCCTGACTTTATTTCCTGTACGGCTCAGGCCGGAGGGAGTGGAGGGTGGGGAGAGAGCCTTCTACTTTGCTATCCTTACCTACGACTATCACTGGGGAGTAATTCATTCTCTACCAGTAACCTTCTAATCGGGTCACCTCGTTTGGACCGTAAGGTCTGTTGTGGTCTGTGTTTCTATGTAACTCTATGTAACTCTATGTAACTTCACTTCCATACACCTTCTTTACAAATTCCTCGCCTTGCATTCTCGTTTCACTCTCTCAACCACTCCACACTCAATACCAATTGCCTTCTCACTCATACCACATCTCTCATATACATTCTCATTACTTTCTCCATCCCATCTAGTAAGTCCACATGCTCCTCTCAAGTAACTCATTTCCACAGCACCTATTCTAGACTGATGCGCCCTATTCCATGTCCATGTCTCCGACGCATATGTCAGTGTTGGCAGGATTATACTATTTCGTAGTCCCCTTTTCACTTCCATACTCACACTTCTACCCTTCATAATCCTCCCCAGTGATCCTATGACCTGTCTACCCTTCACTGCTCTCTCCCTAATTTCTCCTTCCATACTTCCATGTTTACACATAACTGTACCCAGGTACTTAAACTCCTTCACTTCCTCCATCCTCTCACCCCTCAGAGTTATCTCACACTTCGTCCCAGTTGGTACAGCCACTCTGTAAGGTGTAGCAAAGTCAATCACTTCAGTTTCTGCTCTTTCAAATACCATCACTTTACTTTTACCCACATTCACCTTCAGTTTCCTTCGTTTACACACAGACTGAAATTCGTCCACCACTCTCTGTAAATTCCTTTCATTCTCAGCCATCAGCACAGTGTCATCCGCAAACAAACTTGCCACCAGGGACCAATTTGTTTCATTCAGCCTCAACTTCACCCCCAGACCATTCACTTTGGCTTTCACCTCTCTCATACAACCATCCATATATATATTGAACAGCCATGGTGACATAACACACCCCTGTCTCAGCCCTACACTAATATTAAAACTCTCACTTAGATCACCCTCTACCCGTACACATGCTTTTGCATCTGCATAAAAAGCCTCAATACCTTTCAGCAAAGGCCCCCCAACTCCATAAATTCTCAACACCTCTGACATAGCTTTCCTATCAACTCTATCATATGCCTTCTCCAAGTCCATGAAGGCAGCATACAACTTCTTACCCTTCCCAATATACTTCTCCACTATTGATTTTAATGCAAATATTTGGTCCACACATCCTCAACCCTTTCTGAATCCTCCCTGCTCCTTACTAACTTTATTCCCTGTTACTTCCATCAGTCTTTCAGTCAGAACCTTCCCGTACACCTTCCCCGGTACACTAAGAAGGCTTATTCCCCTATAGCTACCACACTCATCCTTACTTCCCTTCCCCTTATACAAAGGTACAATTATGGCTCTCCTCCAATCCTCTGGCACCTCTCCCTGCCTCCAGGCCAATGTACATATAAGCAACATCCACTCCACCACTACCTCCCCCCCACACTTTAACATTTCAGCAGTTATCCCATCCACCCCTGGTGCCTTTCCCATCTTCAACTTTCCTATTGCTTTCCTAACCTCTTCCCTTCCTAATTCTCCCTGTACATCCTGTCGTCTACCACCTGCCTCCATCCCCATGCATGTCACCACCGCCTCCCCTCCCGTCCCCCCATTCATCAACCGATCAAAATGCCTCTTCCACACTTCTTTCACTTCCTCACTTCTACTCACAGTAACTCCATCCTCTCTCTTCATTCTCACACTACCAGACTTTCCTTCTCCTCTTTCTCTTTTAACCTCCTTCCAGAATAATTTCTTGTTCTCTTTAAACTTTTCACTCAGCTTCATACCAAACTCCTCATCCACTCTCCTTTTACTCTCACTCACCATCATTTTCACTTGTCTCTTACACACATTATATTCTCTTTTCCATCTCTCTCTCACTTCTTCCGGCACATTCCTCTGTAGTGTTCTCCGATATGCCTTCCTCTTATCCTCTACAGCATCTTTCACTTCTTCTGTCCACCAGGCACTCCCTTTCTTGCCCCTCTTCTGTGACTTATATCCTACTACCTCTGCTGCTGTCCTTAATACTCTCATCTTAAACATTTCATACACCGCATTCACTCCCACTCCCTCCCCTATCCCCATCCCTACATCCCCCAGCACCTCACCCACCCTCCTCTTATATTCCTCCCTATACTCTTCTACATCTAATTTCCCACTAGCCACCACCCTCTTATTCCTCACCCCTTCATCCCTCCTACTATACTCCCACTTAACCCTAACCTTCATCCTCACCAACACCGCAAAATGGTCGGAGCAATGGACCATTCCTCTCACTACTTTTGCGTCATACACATCCTTCCTCAACCTTTCATCCACTGCCACATAGTCAATCAAACTCTTCTGCTCTCCTCTCTCATCCCTTCTCTTCCATGTATACCTGTGGATCATCTTGTGCTGAAAGAAGGTGTTCGCCAAGAACAACCCTCTCTCAGCACAGACATCCACCAGATATTCACCATTCTCATTTGTTCCTTCTACACCCCATTTACCCACAATATTCCCCACTTCCTCACCTCCCACCTTTCCATTCATATCTCCCATCATCACTATTCTCCTTCCATTATCAATTCCTCTCAGACATGCATTCAGCTCTTCCCAAAACACTCTCATCTTCTCTTTCCCTGTCTTACTCTTTTCATTCACTGGTGCATAAGCACACACCCAAGCATACTTTACCATCCCAATCTTTCCAGTCATCCATACTATTCTTGATCCATTCCACCCATGTCCATCCACTCCCTTCCACACCCACGGAGACACCAACAGCGCACACCCTTCCTTCCCTCTTCCTTTACTCTTTTCATTCATGCCCGTCCATACTACTCCTCCCTCAATTCCCTCCCACAGTCCACTCTCCCTTCCTTCCTGACACTCAACCACTCCACATCCTTTCACGTGTGTCTCCGTCACTCCCATCACATCCACTCTTCCTTTCTTAAAACATTCTACAATCTCTCGCCTCTTGGTCCCATCCATCATTCCATTCACATTCACAGCTACCACTCTCATACAATCCCTCTTCCCTACTCCCTCTACAGGGCAACCCGGAGACCCTCCCACGCCAGTAGCCATATCTGTCCACTCCCCCATTGGGGGGCCACTGATGGCTGGCAAGGCCAATGCAGTGCTCATTCCCGGAGGGACACGGGCCGTCGGCATTGTCAAAAGCTAAAAACAAGGTCATAAATTTAAAAGAAATTATCACAAAATATAAAAACATGCAGTCATGCACATACCAAACATAATTGAGGACTCGGAAATTTTACAGTCAATATTAGACAAGAACCCATACATAACCGAGCTAATTGACCATGAAAATGAAATAAGGCTATTGTTCACAAAACCCTGCTCAGAAGACACTAAAACTGCCGTAATTGCTGTTTCACCACAAATAAGATTAGCAATAAAAAAACATGATGATAGAGTCTACTTACACCTCACTAGATGTAAGGTATATGACCACTATTGGGTACAGAAATGTAGTAGATGTATGAGATATGGGCATAAAAACGAACATTGCCATGCAAATAAAACAATCTGTGGCTACTGTGCCGAAAACCATTTATCTAAAGAATGCAAGAATAAACACCAACAATGTATCGTTAATGCAAGAGAAAAGATTGACCACTCTGCTTTCAATACTAATTGTCCATCATTCATCTCTGCTAAAAGCAATGTGATTCGTAGAACTATGCAATATACACAAGAAAAAAACTAGATTTGAACGAAGACAACAATAAAAGAACAACAGAACACGGCTACCAAGATGAAGATCCTAACCCGGTGCTCCTCACACTGATATGCTGCAACATAGAAGGTTTACTTCCCAGAAAAAAAAGATATAAAACTAAAATGCTTGGCGAATTCTCCCAGATATACAACTGTTTATTAATGTGTATAACCGAATCACACCTGAGAAAAGACATATGAGAAGCTGAAATATCAATAAAAGAATACCAAATATATCGCATGGACGGCCAGAAGGTATAAAAAAGGGTGGAGTGGCTATTTACGTCAGAGAAAATATAGTCCCTTATACTAAACTTGTAGCATCAGGATCCAATGGCCAGGTAGAGTATATTATGTTGTATATACATAAATGGAGAACAGTGGTAATAACGGTATATCGCCCAGGCTGCTTGTTGGAAAACTTTACGACAGTGCTGGAAGCAATCACTTTGGAAGTGAAAAGGTTGGGAAATCCTGAACCCTCCGTTATTATTAATGGAGATTTTAACTTACCCAATGTCAACTGGACTGAACTTAGCATATATGGTGGAACACTAGCTGACAGACTACAAGCCAACGCCTTGGCCTTGTTCAGCTTGATCGATGAGCTTATGTTAAGACAAATAATTGATTTGGCAACCCGTGGCCAGAACACTCTTGATCTCTTCTTCACCAATAATGAAGATATCATCAATGGTGTGTGGGCCGAGGACACAATCATGTCAGACCATAGACTTCTAGTAGTAGAAACTACCTTAGAATACTGGCCTACGAAGGACGCGGAGAGTAGCAAGTGTTTGTTTTTTTCTACTTTGAACTTTTTCAGTGATAACACAGACTGGTCAAGCATTAATAATGCAGTCGCAGATATCAACTGGAACAAGGAACTGAGAAACATGACAACAACTGAAATGTAAACTTTCTTACATCTGTTCACTATATGTACCAGTAAGAAAACAACATAGAAAAACAATCATACCTAGAGATAGAAGAATATTAATGAGAAAGAGAACTAAGCTGACTAAAAGGATCGCACTTGAAGGAGAGGATAGCAGAATTAAAGAGCAATTGACTAATATAGAGAAGAAGTTGGCTGAATCACACGAAATAGAATTGATCGCAGTAGAAGAAAAGGCGGTAGAAGCTATATCTCATAACCCAAAATATTTTTTTCACTAAGCGAGAAAGAAATCCGTGGTGCAGAGCAGAATAGGACCTCTTAAACACAATGGTACACTGGTTAACAACCCACAACAGCTGACTGAAGCCCTGAATATGCAAAATGTATCAGCATTTAGTAGACAGACCTGCTTCCAGGAGGATGAAGAATGGAACCCTTCTACACAGAGAGCTACCGAGTTTGAATTGAGAAATATAGAGTTCAGCAAAACAGATATTGAACAATCAATCACCAGCATCAACCCTTACGCATCAGCAGGACCAGATGGAGTCCCAGCCATTTTACTGAAACGATGTATGAACACAATATCCATACCCATCTACATACTTTGGAGAGCCTCTTTAGATTCAGGCACTATCCCATCACTACTAAAGGAAGGGCTCATTACACCGATCTATAAAGGGGGCGACAGAACAGAACCTAAAAATTATCGGCCAGTTACACTAACATCACACGTGATTAAAGTGTTCGAGAGGATAGTTGTAAAAAGATTAAACGAATATCTAGAGTCTAATACACTATACAATACCAAGCAACACGGATTTAAACATGGCCGATCATGCTTATCGCAACTATTGCAACACCGTATGGATGTGCTTCAATCACTCGAAAAGGACGCCGTCGATGTCATTTATCTTAATTTTTTCAAGGCTTTCGATAAAGTGGATCGTCAAATACTATTAAGAAAGTTATCACATATTGGAATAAAAGGGAAAATGCTCAAATGGATACACTGCTTTCTAGAAAACAGGAACCAATCAGTTGTCGTAGAAGGCACTAAGTCTGACAAAAAAACTGTGTTGAGCGGAGTTGCGCAAGGGTCGGTCATTGGCCCTATTATGTTCCTGATATTAATGGGCGATATAGATACCAACGTGTCCCACTGCCTTGCCTCGTGTTTTGCAGATGACACCAGACTTCTGAGTATGGTGAAAAATAATGAGGACCAGAGATTACACAACTAGACCTAGAAAACATTTATGAGTGGGCAAACAACAACAACATGAAGTTCAACAGTTCGAAATTTGAGTTACCGAGATACCGTCACCCTAATGTTGAAACTCCCAGCGACTACTATAGAACACCAGAAGGCAACATCATAGAACAATGTAATCATCTGAAAGATCTCGGAGTCACTATGAGCAGCGACAGTGATTTTCAGATACAAATAGACAACGTAACTACGAAGGCAAGACAAACCATGGGATGGATATTAAGGACCTTTAAAACAAGGCAACCCGGTGCACTCTTGATACCTTATAAAATACTTATATTACCACTGTTGGAATACTGTTGTGTGCTCTGGAACCCAAACACAGTCGGCCAGATTAGAAAAATAGAAGCAATACAACGAACGTTTACCGCAAGGATGGCTAGAATGCAAGACATGAATTACTGGGAACGATTGGAATACCTGAAACTGTACTCATTGAAACGAAGACGTGAACGCTACATCATTATATATATATGGAAAATTATTAATGGATTGGTCCCTAACTTGGAAAATGGAAGTTCAATCAGAACAGTTAACCGAGGAAGAAGAGGCCTAATATGTATGATTCCACCGATATCGACGAGATGGACAAGACTGCAAACACTCAAAGAAAACTGTATAGCAGTGCGGGGACCCCGATTGTTCAACTGTATACCACAGGAGTTGCGATCATACTCGGGCACCTTGGAAATATTTAAGAGACAACTAGACGAGTTCCTGCACACAGTAGTGGACAAACCGCCGCTACCCCACTATCATCAGACCTCGGAGGGAAACAGCCTGCTACACCAGATTGGAACGACCAACCCAAGGTGGCGCACCAGCATGACCTAGAACACCACCTCTAAACTACATCACAGGAAATGACAGGTGTGTGTGTGTGTGTGTGTGTGTGTGTTTAAGGGGGTGAGTCTTGTCCCCCTTTAGCTGGCTTAATTAAGGGGTGGTAGTTTGTGACCCTCCGTACGACACTATCCACTCACCATCATCACCCACTCACCATCATAACATATACACCATCACCCACCCACCATCATCACTCACCCACCATCACCCATTCACTATCATCACCATCATAACATACACACCATCACCCATTCACTCATCACCATCATCACTCACCCATTTTCCAATTTGTATGTGTACTTTTAGGAGTATAAAAATTAATATTGCTACTCTGTGTAGACGAAAGTCATCAGTATATATATATTTTTTTTCCCATAAAATTATTCTAAAAATATTATTATACTTCCCTCATAACCAACACCACAATATATATTTTTTTCACTATGTTTCATCATCAGTTTCAGGGGAAATTCTCTTGTTGGTGAATATTAAATTGGAAGGCTACTGATTCCTCCTAACTAAGACACAAAACAGATGCCCTCAATGGTACAAATAGGGGATCTATCTGTTGTTTGGTGGCAAAGTATGGAGGAATCAGAGACCTTCTAATTCACCCACAAAGGAATCAATCTCCCTTTAATTAAATGGAAGGTCTCTGATTCCCTATTAGTACCATTGAGGGCGTCTGTTTTCTGACATAGTTAGGAGGAGGATTCAGTAGTCTTCCAAATCACCAACACATCACATCACTACCATCATCATAGCATCACCATCTTCATCACCATTAATATTTACCTCACTGCCATTTCACCACCTCCACCTCATCATCTCCATAAAACCTACTGTATGTATGTATGTATATATATTTTAATAATACTAACGGCGAGTGTATTAAATATATTCGGGCAAGCACTCCCACCAATTTTAATGTAAAGGAAAGTTGTTGTTTTTTCTGGCAATAAAATTAAAATCTCATTCATCAACATTTACTACAATTACCAGTATTATTTTCAACATTTTTTATTATTATTATTATTATTATTATTATTATTATTTTTGTTGTCATCACCACCTACATGAAACTTATGGTAATTTTCACTATCATTATCATCATTAAATAAACACCAGTATTCATTTCACCAACACTATCATCATTACCAAACACAGTATATCTACTATCATCACTAAATATAAAATAATAATGATAGTAATAATAGAGTAGTTGTCAATAGCAATGATAGTAATAATAGTATTAGTGATAATAATAGTAGTCAATAATAATAGTAATTATAGTAATAGTAGAAGTGACAAGAAAAATCAATAGTAATAATAATAATAGCAATAATGTTGTAAATAGTAGTAATAATAATAATAATAGTGATAGGAATACTATTGTAAATAGTAATAATAATAATAGTAGTAGTGATAGGAATTTCTGTTGTAAATTGATGGTGTTAATGGTGGTAGAGTTGTCAAGTTTCATTAACCTTCACATCCAACACACACACACACACACACACACACACACACACACACACATGCCTTCATCACACATACATGCCTTCATCACACATACACACTGTTACGCCCTCCTTTCTGGCCAAACGTCTTATCTAACTATTACCGGTGATTACCCACCACAGGAGAGTGAACAGAAGTAAAAATGGGGGAAATAGGGAAGGTTAACTATACTCAGGAGTCTATAAAAAGATAATTATATTTAAGGGGAATAACAATCACAAACAATAACATCAGAAGACTGAAATACAGCTCAAGTCACCTATAACATTAGCAGAATTCCAAGCCGACACAGTCACCAACCCTCACCATTACCAGTTACATCCCAGATACAGTAACTGAACACTTAACACAGCAAACCACATTAAACAATAAACCACAATAATAAAGCTAAATGAAATTAACCAATGAGGTCACAATATAACAATACCCAACGTAATCTTAAATGTAAAGAATCAATAACACACAGAAACACAGTATCCTTAATAACTAAAATAATCCTAAATACCTAACGTAAACCACCTAACAATAATAGTACATAATATTATACTTATCTCACAGAAGTTCATCAGCACAATAAGTATATAATCCACACACAAATGAGAGGAGAAGGGAGTCACTTTACACAAGTTACACTGTTGTAGGTCAAGCATATTTTTTTTTTTTTTTTTTTTTTTTTTTTTTTTTTTTTTTTTATGCCTATTACCCATAGTTGTGGGCATTAAGGCAGTGTTTTATTTTTTCTTTCTCTTTTTACTTTTTGTTGCTTTCTTATCTATTTCTTTACTGCCAAAGACAATTGGTTTGGATTTTTCAAATTTGGCCTGTGATGTCAACCTGCTGCTGGTCCAGACTTCCCTGATCTGGAAGATGTCGGGGTCTTGGCAACTGGGGATGTGCTGATGGAAGAGGTCGAGGCGACGAGAGGCAGACATCCACCAGTCCACGGTGACTGTGGGTGGTGGGTTGGTGGGTGGGCTGTCCTTCCTCCTCCTCTTCTTCCTCTTCTTGACAGTCTGCCATTCCCCTTCATCTTCCAGGTCCATATTGTTAGTCGCGTCCTCTCTCGTGGTAGTTGTGGAGGAGTCAGAGCAGGAACTGGTGTCAGGGACCTGAGTATCCTCCTCCTTCGCAGAGTCCAGTTCTGAAGTCTCAAGTGGTAGTGGTGGTGGTGGTGGTGGTGGTGATGGTGGTGGTGGTGGTGGTGGTGCCTTCAAGCTGTTCGCCCGGTTGAGCGGGTGAGGCAACATCAACTGGCGACGGGGGTGGGCCGGAACGGGTGGTGGTGGTGGTGGTGCATCCGTTGTGCTCCTTCCCCGTCTTGCAGGCTTGTTGCCTCGTTTCTTGGTGGTGGTTGTAGTAGTAGTGGGTGGTTGCAAATCAGGGGAAATGGCTATTGGTGGTAAGCCATTTCTCCTGAAGATGTCCAGGAGGAGGTCAGAGAGACGACCTAGCCCTTCTGCAGCTAAGGCAACAGCAGTCTTGGTGCAGACGGTGACGATGTCTGCCAGCTGCTGCCGTCGCTGCGGTGGTTGGGCGTCAGCCGTCCTCCTCCCACGGGCATGGAGTGAGCCTCGGACCTGCCCACTATCAGGTCCGGCTACGTTGGTAGCCTCCACGCCCTTCCTCCCTTCTTCCACAGTGAAGGACACCTCCTCTCCGTCTCCCAGTGATGGTGGTGAGGTGGTGGCAGCAGAGAGGAGGATGCCCCTCCTGTAGACGAAATAATCTTTTGAGTTTGAGGTTATAAAGCCATAGCCCTTCAAATGGTTAAACCACTTCACCCTGCCAACAAGACGGTCGACAGGGGAAGTGGTGTGGTTGGCAGTAGGTGCTGTCTGGGCCATGGCTGGATGTAGACTCAGCCACTGGGGCACACTCTTTCTGGCGTATTTATACCCCCAGGAAGCTTCAATGAATCCCTTAAAAACAATGTTCCCGAAACATTGTGGTGGTTCCGAAGCAGAATATGGTTGGGGCAGTTCCTTATCCCATTGTTGTGCAGAACCACAGGAGATGGCGAAACCGGTAGTTACACACAAGTGGTGATCGAAGAATTCGTAACACCTCCCTCCTTAAAGAAAATGTTGGCAAAGACAATATTTACTCAGCACAAAATATTAAATTTATATCCTAAACAACCAGTCGGCAAGCACATTGGCTCGTCCTGAGACATGATGTATATTCAAGTTATATTCTTGGCGATATAATGACCACCTTGTTAATCTCTGATTTTTATTCTTAAACTTATTTAAAAACTTAAGAGGATGGTGATCAGTATAAACATCTATGTTTCTGGAAGGGTTAAGATAAACAGAAAAATGTTGAAGTGCCAAAATTAAAGCTAACAGTTCTTTCTCTATTACTGAATAGTTCTTTTGGGCAGTATTGAACTTTTTGCTGAAATATGACACGGGGTGATCAATTCCCTTATCATCATCCTGTACGAGTACACCACCAGCTCCTAAATCACAAGCATCCACCAGTAACTTAAAATCTTTATAAAAATTTGGGGCTTGTAACACAGGTCTGTTACACAAAATTGACTTCAACTGATCAAAAGCTACTACACAATTTTGTTTCCATGAATATTTAACATCTTTCTTCAACAAATTAGTCAGTGAAGCTGGAATACAAGAAAAGTTAACGATGAACCTGCGGTAATAACCAATAGCTCCGAGGAATCTTCTCAACTCACTCTTATTCTTAGGTGCATCCATCTTCATAATAACTGCTATTTTAGCTGTAGGGGGAGCGATGTGCCCCTGCCCAATGATATATCCAAGGTATTGTACATATGCCTTCACAAAGTCACACTTCTCAAAATTCAATACAAGTCCAGCCTCATGCAAGCGACTAAGTAACCTATCCATTCTCTGTAAATGATCTTTCCACTCATCACTGAATACAATAATATCATCAATATAGGTTATACATCCAGAAATATCAGAGGTTATCCTATTCATGAGCCTTTGAAAGGTTGCTGGTGCATTTTTCATGCCAAAAGGCATCACATTACACCTGAATGTTTGACCTAAAGCTACAAAAGAACTAATCTCTTTGGCTTTTTCTGTCAACCCGACTTGCCAATATCCTTTTGCTAAATCTACTTTAGTGATAAACTTTGCATGGCCCACTTGATCGATGCATTCCTCCACCCGAGGAAGTGGGTAGGAGTCTGTCCTTGTCACCTCATTTACTTTGCGATAGTCTATGCAAAACCTAAACGACCCACCTGGCTTAGGTACTAGTATGACAGGTGAGCTCAACTCAGACTGACATGGCTCAATAAGGTTATATTGCAGCATGTAGTCTAGCTCCTTCCTGATCACTGCGGCCTGTTGTGGGCTTACTCGGTAGGGAGACTGTTTAATTGGTCGTCCACTTCCCACATCGACGTCGTGCGTTGTCATGTTGGTATAACCCGGGGTATTCCTGAAGACTTCTGGGTATCGCAACAGGAGAGCAGTGAAGTCCTCCTTCTGTGACACATTAAGGTGGGACAGCTTCTCCTCCAGCTTCTGCTCCAGTGCAATAGTAGTTTCCTCACTGCTGTTCCATGGTTCCGTGATTTCAATAGCGGGATCTTGCTCCATACATTCATCTGGTACATCTGTCTGCAACTTGACAATACATACAGGAACACAAGGATTAGAATCACTTTCATCTCTTGCATGGTACTCCTTGAGCATGTTTATATGACACAACCTCTTTCTTTTCCTTCTATCAGGAGTAGATACCACGTAGTTTACATCACTGATTTTGTTGTGTATCTCATAGGAGCCTTGAAACTTTGCCTCTAATGGTTGTCCATGGAGTGGTAACAACACCAATACTCTGTCTCCTGGCTTAAAGTTCCTCACCCTTGCAGTCTTATCATACCAATGTTTCATTTTCCCTTGTGTATTTACCAAGTTCTCTCTTGCTAGTTCCCATGATCTATGCATCCTGGTTTTCAACTCAGTCACATTCTCAAGCAAACCCGGAGTTTGTTCTCGTGCCAACCAACTCTCCTTTAGTATCTTTAATGGCCCTCTAACCTCATGTGTAAATATCAACTCAAAAGGGGAGAATCCTAGAGTTTCATTTGGGACTTCCCTTGTTGCAAAGAGGACAAAAGGTAACCCTTTATCCCAGTCTCTGGAATTCTCTGCACAATATTTCCTCAACATGTTCTTTAATGTTTGATGATACCTTTCTAAAGCACCTTGTGTTTGTGGATGGTAGGCAGTGGAGACAACCTGACTTATACCCAGTTCTTTCAATGTCTGTTTACAGCTTTTTGACATAAAAACTGAACCTTGATCCGACTGCATTTCTTTTGGCAGCCCGAATCTTGTAAAAAAGTTTACCAACTCTTTGACTACTGTTTTAGTGTTTGCCTTTCTGATCGGTATTGCCTCAGGGTATCTCGTTGCCATATCCATCATAGTTAAAATATATACATTCCCAGAAGTAGTCTTTGGCAATGGGCCAACAATATCTACTACTACCCTGTTGAAAGGTTCATTAAATGGAGGGATTGGAACAAGGGGAGCCTTCTTTACAGGCTGGTTACATTTACCCACCAGTTGACACGTATGACATGTCCTACAATACTGAGACACATCTTTACGTACTCCAGGCCACCAAAAGTTCCTCCACACTCGATCTAACGTTTTCCGCACTCCTTGATGACCTGCAAAACTGGAATCATGTGCCAACCTCAAAATATTCCCTCTACATTCCTGCGGCACAACTATTTGATGTATGGATCGCCATTCAGCATCCTCCTCACTACATGCTTGTGGTTTCCACCGACGCATTAATATATCATTAGTAACATAAAACTCTGAACATTCATCATCAACAATATCAAACAATTTCTGAAGACTAGAATCAGCCTTTTGCTGTTCTATTAAGTTTTTCCTAGACAACGAAAATTCTTCTTCCTCTCTACTCTCATGTCCACTGTCTAAGTTAGCCAGAAATGTTTCACTTAAGTCTACTTCCAGATCCTCACACAGGGGAAGTTCCATCTCTGTCTCGTCAGGTTCAGACTCTTTCCTAGCAGTCATTGACCTAGTTACGGCACATACTGGGAAAACATCAGGTACTTCCTCTACTAGCTTCTCAGTCTCCTTCGATTCCACAGGTACTTCAGACACTACTGGCAAGGATCCCATCTTCCCTCCAGCCAAGTCATTACCAAGGATCAATTGTACACCTGGGACTGGTAACTGGTCTACAACCCCTACTAGTGCAGAACCTGAGAAAAGTTCAGACTCCAAGTGAATAGTCACCAACGGCACTGCGTCGAGACCCCACAAAGAATTCACCAGGACAGTCTTACCCGACTTCTCAACAGGAACTACTCCTTTCAAAAGTAAAGATTGCAAAGCACCCGAATCACGAAGCATTGTAACTTCTTCCCTATTTTCACCACAAGAAATCAGATCTTCAGACAAAAAGGCATCATAATTACCAACAAATGGGTCCTCCTCCAAATCACCTTCACCACAGTTCCACTTAGGATTATTGGCTCTAACTACAGTACTACCCATCCTTGTTTCCACACTTTCACCTCTCATAGTGGACAGCAAGGCCACTGACTGTGTAACAGAATGGCGACATTGGTCATTTTCCCCCTTGATTCGTGCAGGGCTTCTGTAAGTTACCTTCGCTGAATCACCTTCTAGGGATCTATCCTTAGAAACTAATGCCACTGGCTTACCTCTCTGATTGACATCTCTTTGACAGATATCTCTCTGACTGACATCTCTCTGCTTGCTCCAACAATCTCTCGCAAGATGTCCGGCTTTCCCACACAAATAACAAGTCCTTAACTTTAAATTACCCTTACTTTCACCAAAAGTCTTTACTGGCTCGAACGGTGACTGGGACACAGCAACATCTTGGGGAGAAACACGCACATGATAAGATTCATTAGAAACTCCATTTCCTTTACAATATGTTGTGAACTTCTGTGAAGGGATTCGATGATTCAGTGAATATTCATCTACCAAAATTGCAGCTCTCTCAATACCCTTAACTTCCCTCTCAAGAAGATATACAGAAATCTCTCTTGGGATGCTTTTCCTATACTCTAATAAAATTAGTTGTTTAAGGTCATCCAGAGTTTTTACTTTACTAGAGTGTAACCACCGATTCATCAATTCCCTCTTGTCTCGAGCAAACTCTACATACGTCTGATTAGATGGTTTACGTTCGGTTCTAAACTTAAGTCTATATACCTCAGGTACTAATTCGTACGCATTCATGATAACTCTTTTAACAGTGTCATAGTCAAAACTCTGATCAGCAGACAATGAAGCATATGCATTTTGAGCTTTACCTTTTAATACTGTCTGTAGCATTATAGACCACTTGGATTTAGGCCATGATAAACTTGAAGCAACATTCTCAAACATAGCAAAGAACTTAGTGACATCATGCTCATTAAATTCTGGAACTAATTTAACATACTTAGTTATCTCAAAATCATTCTGACGTGACTGCCTCATTTGAACCTCATGATCCAATTTAGTCTGTTCAAGTTGAGCTTGAACTCGAGCAGTCTCTAACTTGGTCGTTTCTGCTTCAGCATTAATCCTAGACTGTTCTAACATTATTTGAGCATATTGGAGTTGTAAATGAATGTCAAGTGCTAAAGGCACGGACGCCTGCTGTTCTGTCGGCATAGCAACATTACTTGGAGTAATAACAGGCTCCTTTGTACCACTCGTCTCACCACCTTCACAACCAACTACCGGTACTTCTAGAATACTTAACTTGTTAGCCACCTCATTTAGTAACTCTTGCTTATTAGCGGTACCATGTATTTCTAGTGCTAGATATTGTGTAATCAGCCTAAGCTCATGAACTGACAAAGCAACAAGATCATCTAACCTTGGGTTCGAATTGCAAAACTCGAATACGTCCCTTTCACTAACGAGATGCATGGTGATAACAAGTGAACTGTGCTATGACATGGAATCCTGGCGAGGTCGCCAAAATCCTGTTACGCCCTCCTTTCTGGCCAAACGTCTTATCTAACTATTACCGGTGATTACCCACCACAGGAGAGTGAACAGAAGTAAAAATGGGGGAAATAGGGAAGGTTAACTATACTCAGGAGTCTATAAAAAGATAATTATATTTAAGGGGAATAACAATCACAAACAATAACATCAGAAGACTGAAATACAGCTCAAGTCACCTATAACATTAGCAGAATTCCAAGCCGACACAGTCACCAACCCTCACCATTACCAGCTACATCCCAGATACAGTAACTGAACACTTAACACAGTAAACCACATTAAACAATAAACCACAATAATAAAGCTAAATGAAATTAACCAATGAGGTCACAATATAACAATACCCAACGTAATCTTAAATGTAAAGAATCAATAACACACAGAAACACAGTATCCTTAATAACTAAAATAATCCTAAATACCTAACGTAAACCACCTAACAATAATAGTACATAATATTATACTTATCTCCCAGAAGTTCATCAGCACAATAAGTATATAATCCACACACAAATGAGAGGAGAAGGGAGTCACTTTACACAAATTACACTGTTGTAGGTTGTGACAGCTAGAATCACGTATCCGCCACAAACATCAGCCCTCATTGCTGATTGGCCAAAATAGGGTGCTCTTGATCACGCACCACCTTGCCACACTACAGAATCAAGAGACCTATCACGCCACGGATTGCTGCTTCCTGATTGGCCAAAATAGGGTGTTCTTGATCACGCACCACCTTGCCACGCTACAGAATCAAGAGACCCATCGTGCCATGTCTCGCTGCTCTCTGATTGGTTATTATTGTTACCCATATGATATTGTAATACCTTTATATGTCCGCATGTCTCACTGAATAAACCACATTATGCGTCCAGACTTTGTTGTGTCCAGACCTCGTCCTCGTTGTGCATAGCAACAACAGACTACAGTATTGTTCGTGGAGTTACCTTGGTGTACCGAGGCCTCTTACCGGCAGTACTCTGTTGTTTCTCTGCCTGGTGTAAAGTAATATTGTAAAGTAAATTTGCAGCGTTTTGCTGCACTGCTGTGTACACCTTCAGTGATTTGTTTTTTGCTGGAGGACAACCAGTAGTATATGGTAGATAGTAGTTAGTTGTTCCCCACACCAGACCCGCAGCACTCACTGCCTCAGGGGAAACCCTGTGGTAGGGGGGCCCAGTAGTCTGGTGTGTCATTTGGGCACCTCTTTTTCTTAAACTACTTTTTCTTCTATATTTTCCGTGCGACCTCCTGGGCCTACGGTTGTCTCTTGGCTGAGCAACGGTATTCGCTTGGGAGGTGGGTTCTAACTACACCACCCCTCGCATTAGGCAGGTTCGGTGGTGGGGAAGTTCCTTCCGCACAAACTCCGATCCCCTAGCTGGTACTGGAGAACGCCGCCAGGCTACCACTAGGGGGGGGCGAGTAAAGGTAACTTTTATTCCCTAAATTATTGTCCATTTTTGGGGGTTGATACAATAGTTAAGGGAGGTAGGTGAGTGTGCGAGGAGAGGGGTCGGACGTAGTCCGATGCCCCGGATGGATGAACCCCCGACTAGCCTCCCTCCTCCTCAAGGAGGGAGGTTAAGAGACCAAGGACCAAACTAGGACAATGGCTGACAATAATGGAACCCCTACGGCAGACAGACAACGACAACCTGATGTTAAAATTCCTCCTATGAATGCTCGCTATGTAAATATTAGATGTGTAGATGTGGGTCAGTCTCTCAAAAACTTTAACCCCTTTATCGTCAAAAAGGTCCTTGATGGTCAAGTGGGTGGCAGTCTTGCTGCTGCTAACAAGTTGCGTGATGGTAGTATCCTGGTAAAAGTACTGAAGGCATCCCAGGTTAAGGATCTCCTTAAACTGACGCAAATTCATAACTTTAAGGTGAAAGCCACCATTCCAGTGGGGCCGAATACCTGTAAGGGCGTCATTTTCCATAGGGATTTGGCCGCTCTGGATGAGGCTGAAATTTTGGAAGGAATGAAGGACCAAGGCATTATTGATGTTCAAAGTATGACCAGGATGAGAGAGAACAAGAGAGAGAAATTTGGCTTGTGTTTCCTGACTTTTGCTTCAGCCCAGATTCCGGAAACGGTAAAGATTGGATATGAAATAGTTCACGTTAGACCATACATTCAGAAACCGATGCGTTGTTTCTGCTGCCAGAAATTCGGACACACAGCATTGAGGTGCTTCAATAAAGATTCATTCACTTGTGGTAAATGTGCAGGTAGACACGAGACTGAGTTGTGTTCAGAGACAGTCTTCAGGTGTGCTAATTGTGGCGGCCCCCACCAGGCAAGTGCAGGTGACTGCAGGAGCCTTAAAGTGGAGACTGAAGCAATGGCATACATGAGGGCTCATGATGTCAGTTATGGTGAGGCAAAGAGGAAGGTGGAGGGGGTTAACCAAACTCCCACAGTTTCCTATGCTGCAGCTATGACTGGCACCACTGCTCCTGTAACTACAACAAATGTTAACGTGGCTATCCAAGCTAAAGATAATGAAATTAAAGACTTGAAGGATACTGTAAGTAAATTAACGTTGCTAGTAGAAAGTTTGACAAAGAAATTAGAAGTTGTTGAATCAACCCAGCAAAAGAAGCACCACAAAGCTGATGATACCGTATCAGCTTCAAAATCTCATGTTCTCGCTCAGGTGACTCCCATGAATCCTACATCCGGGAGTCGTCCGGTTCGTCGCGAGACGAGCCGTTCAAGGACTGGCTCTGTACCTCATGGAGAGGAATAGGCGATGGAGACTACCGTCGCGAAACCTGCCCGCGGGAGGTCCCCGGGAAGTGCAGAGGAGGAAGAGGGTCTTCCCTCCCAGCACAAAAAGGTTCGGCCAGACGAACAAGGCTCCAAGAAACCCCATAAACAGCGATAATCTTCGCGCTAACCATATTCCAATGGAACTGTCGAAGTCTTAGAGCTAGATTAAATGAACTTAAACTTTTGACTTGTTCTTACGCTGCCGATATTATTGCCCTTCAGGAAACTCATCTGAACGACCAAGTCGAAGACGAGGTTGTTCAGCTTCGGAACTACAAGTTAATTAGGAGGGACCGTGGGGGGAGGGGTGGAGGTAGAGTGGCAATCTACATCCACCATAACCTCCCTTTCACTGATGTGCCCTGTAATTTTCCTCTGGAAAGTGTCGCTTGCAGAGTAAAATTCGGTGGCACCTACCTGACTATCTGTTCTGTCTACTGTCCTCCTGATACAGTAACTTATGATGATGTTTTTGATCTACAGGACAGTCTGCCCTGTAGAAAATTAATTGTAGGTGATTTTAATGCTCATCATACGTTATGGGGTTCCCTGCAGGATGACAGAAAGGGGGAACAGATGGCTAGGCTAATCAGTGATTCCAATTTGGTTCTTCTGAACGACGGTAGTCCGACGAGAGTTGATGATCATACTGGTAATTTTAGCGTTCTTGACCTATCTCTGGTCTCCCCATCAATTGCAGCCTCTTGCCAGTGGCTACCCATTGATGACTCATTGGGAAGCGACCATTTTCCTATTGTGATTAAATTTAAAAGCGACGCTATTAAAGAGCCTTCAGCACCTAAATTTAACGTAAAAAAAGCAGACTGGGTGTCCTTCACAAAGGGTGTCAATATTGAAATTGTTGGAGAAACCATTGATGATAAAGTAAATAATATTCAAGATAATATCCTCAAAGCCGCAATGCCAACAATTCCTAAGACTTCGGTAGATAGCGCAAAGCATAGAGTTCCATGGTGGACGCCAGATTGCCGCAGGGTACTGTGTGAGAGGAATAGAGCCTACAGGCTTTTCAAAAATCGCATTAGTGATGAGAACTTTCGCAAGTATAAACTTGCGAGAGCTAGGGCTCGTCGAACCATCAGACAAGCCAAACGAGACTCCTGGCGATGCTTTGTCTCTAGTATCAACAGTGAAACATCAATTTCCCAAGTCTGGTCCACTGTAAGAAAATTAAATAAGAAAAAAATCTCTAATAAAATTACCAACATCACTTTTAATAACATCAATTATGACGAACCTAGAGACATTGCTAACGCCCTCGCCAGGCAGTTCTCTTTTGCTAGCAGCTCTGAAAATTACCATCCAGCTTTCCTGCCCATCAAGGAAGCATCGGAGCTGCAGCATATTGACTTTGCCACAGGAGATGAATTAGATTACAACAGTGATCTAACAATGCAAGAGCTTGTCCAAGCCCTAGGAGCCTGTAGTGGGACATCCCCAGGACCCGATGAGATTCGGTATGAGATGATAAAGCATCTTGATCATGATTCCATGATCAAGATGTCGCAAGTGTTTAACGAGATTTGGAGGGGTCACACCTTTCCAAACTCGTGGCACTTTGCACATGTCATTCCCATACCGAAAGGAGGGGGGGACCCCAGATCGACTTCATCGTATCGCCCTATTGCGCTCACAAGTTGCTTATGCAAGGTCATGGAACGAATTGTTAATCGTAGGCTATTGCATTTTTTAAATTCCAGGAATTTGCTGGTTGACGAGCAGTGCGGCTTCCGTAAAGGTCGCCAGACGCTCGATCAGCTAGTGAACCTGGAAGTTCAAATTCAAGAGGCATTTGCCAAAAAAAATTTTTTGATTGCAGTATTTTTAGACATTGAAAAAGCCTACGACATGACATGGCGACATGGCCTCCTCAGGAAACTATATGCGATGGGATTACGCGGTAACCTGCCCTTTTTTGTTAAGAATTTCATTTCTGACAGAACTTTCTCTGTCAAGCTTTTTTCGGACACAGTAACTTTCTCGGACATATTTGTCCAGGCAAATGGGGTGCCCCAGGGGAGTGTTCTGTCTCCGACCTTATTTCTATGTATGATCAATGACATACTACCAGCTCCTCCTCAAAATCTTAAATACTCACTGTACGCCGACGACTGTGCGATATTGCACTCCAGCTGTAATGCAGAGTTTTCGGCAACTCGGATCCAATTGGCACTGGATTTGATTCACAATTGGGGCCTCCAGTGGGGTTTTAAGTTTTCTGTAAGAAAGAGTGTAGGGGTTATTTTCACTCATAGGAAGAAGCCAGACGTCAGGCTGACTATGGGTGTCAACCCCCTACCTATTCAAAATTCTACTAAATTTCTTGGACTGCATTTTGACAGTCGACTGACATGGCGAGTCCATGTCAGTCAGTTAAAAATTAAATGTTTAAAAGCACTCAATTTGCTGAAGTGCATTTCTGGTACTCAATGGGGAGCAGATAGGAAGTCATTGCTAATGCTGTATAAATCCCTGATTAGATCTAGAGTAGATTATGGGTCAATAGTGTATGGTTCGGCATCTGAGTCTGTGTTGAAAGGTTTGGATGTTGTACAGAATGCATGTTTGCGTGTGTGTCTTGGAGCCCTACGTTGCACTCGAATCGAGCGTCTAGAGGTGGAGTCACAAGTGCCTCCCCTCCGATTGAGACGAGATCAACAACTTCTACTATATTGTGCTAAGAAATCCAGGGTGCCGAGTCATCTTCCCGGGAATGCCTTGCTTCGGCAACAGCACCCGGGGGGCCATGGCTATAGGCCCCTGGCAGAGGGACCGAGTCGTCCGTCCGGGAACCCCTGCGCCCCAGGGGGCACTGGTGTGAGGCCAATGGGGACCAGGCCCCAAGTTCAGGTACCCGGGGAGCCGAGTCATCCTCCCGGTAATGCCTTGGTGAGGCATTTGCAGCCGGGGGGCCATGGCGATAGTTATCAGCCTGGGCGTCGCACGGCCCTGGAGGGCACTGGCGTGAGGTCCCTCAGAGCAAGACTCCACGACCTCGTAGAGTGTGTCGGTATAGAATTATCAACAATCGATTCCCTGGTTTTAGTAAATATTGCACCCTGGGTAACACCCCCCTTCACTATTGTGGATTCCTGGCTGCCAGGGGTTAAATCCCGGGTGCCGGAGGTGGAGGTACACCAGAGGTTTCGTGAGATAATTGTTCAACATCTTTCATATTTCCATCTGTATACCGACGGTTCCAAGACGGATGAATGTGTGGGTGCAGGTGTATGGTCGACTGAATGTCAGTTAAGATTCAGACTGCCGATTCATACATCTATTTTTATTGCTGAACTTTTTGCTATTAATAAAGCTTTGGATTTTGCCCTATCGACGACCCACGATAGGATAGTTATTTTTACAGATTCATTAAGTTCACTTCAAGCTATCAAATCCTTAAATACAACTAACAACGAAATACAGGGTAATATCATTAGTAAGCTGTTTTGTGCCAATAAATCAATCAAGCTAATATGAGTACCTTCACATTATGGTATCTATGGGAATGAACAGGCTGATATACTAGCCGGGTCAACTGTTGATCTGGACCTTAGCATAGTCCGTACGGATCTCAGGTGTTTTGGTTCCCTCATTAAGTCTCGAATTCATCTCCTGTGGCAAAGGCAGTGGACCAGATTAGACATCAAAAACAAAGTCAGAAAAGTTATTGAACCCTGGGCTACGTCATCATGGCGTAGTCGCAGGGACGAGGTGGTGTTGGCCCGTTTAAGGGTTAACGCCACATGGTTAACACACCTAGAACCCTATGTTAATAGAAATTTTCCCCCCATGTGCCCAGCATGCACATCAGTAATGTCCATCACTCATTTAATAATTTTTTGTAATGAATATGAAAACCAAAGAACTAAAATTAAACAATATTTCCAACGTAAAAATATTGCTTTCACCATCGAAAATATTCTATCAGATGATAAGAATATTATAAACAAATTAATGAGTTTTCTGAGGGAGACAAAACTTTATGACCTTATATAGATTGATATAATAAAATGGATCCAATGGCTTAATGATCTTTGGCTATATGCCTCTGGTCGATAGCCAAGAAATCCAACAAGCAAGCAAGTGAATAAACCAGATTAAAACCTCACCACTAGTCTTCCTCCAAACCTCTCTTAAACCTCCAAGTAAAGAGTACTATAATAGACTGCCTACCACTTTAAGGATTATAGACACACTTAAGGATTATAGACACGCTTAAGAGAGGTAACTCATAAGACTAGAGTAGCTGCCGCTACATTGGTGACCCCGGAGTGTAACTTAAGCTGCACCACAAAACGCCTCTACAAAATGACTTCGCCCACCGAGTCAGACAACTACCCAGCCGCAGCCGCCCAAATCAAGCTATCCACATTCTCCACAATTGAGGCGCCAACTTGGTTCAGACGTGCTGAAGTACAATTCCGGCTTAAAAAGGTAAACCACTCCTCCTCAAAAGCTGATCACGTCTTAGCAGCCCTTCCAGATGATCTCTTCCCTCGCATAGCAGAGTGGCTGGAGACAAAGGGCGATGCAGCAGTACAATATGAAGATCTAAAGGCCTATCTCCTGCAACGGTTTACACCTTCGCCAGTACTGCAAACTGCACAACTCCTCCAGCTGTCGAAACAACCACTTGGCTACCAGAAACCTTCTTAGGCCTTACTGGAAATGAAGGCATTAGCAAGACTTCCTTCAGCATCCAATGGGAAGCCACGCCAAGTTGACTTACTGCGAGCACTATGGCTCCTTTCCCTACCAGAACCCATTCGTGCAGCTATTCCCAATGCAGAGGAAATCGGCGAAGATGACCTTCAACTACAAGCGGACAAATTAGTGGACGCCCATGCAGCATCAGCCCGTCACATCACTGCTGTACCTACTGGTCCCCTTCCCTCATCCCAAGAGGATGCCGCAGAAGTCGCAGCAGCACACCGTCCACCAGCAACCACTCGCCAAGTGAGTAAACAACGGTACCATGCAAGTCATCCACACCAACCAGGGGACAAAAGGAACTTCAGAGACCAGTTTTGTTTCTACCATGCCAGATTTGGTCCCCGAGCCAGAAAATGTGAAGCAGGATGCCTGTGGTCAAAAAACGAGTAAGGCGGCCGTCGCACATTGCGGCGGCCCCCACTGGAGTCAACGCTTTCTTCCTGCAGGACCCTACATCAGGCACTCGCTTCCTTGTGGACACTGGAGCTGCTCGTTCCCTCCTGCCAGTAGCTCGATGCAAGGGCCCGTATCAACCAGCAACCAACATCCGTCTGGCAGCAGCTAACGGCACTACCATTCCTGTATACGGTCAACAACACCTGAAGATCAACATCGCTGGTCGTACTTACAGCTGGAACTTCATAGTGGCAGACGTCACCCTCCCTCTACTTGGAGCTGACTTCTTAGCCAACTATCAACTCCTCGTCGATGTTGCTGGGTGTCGTTTGATGGATGCAGCCTCCTTAACGGCCACTCCTATCACCGCTGCGCCCATCAACCTGGCTCTACAAGTGGACAATGCAGCAAACAGTTTTTCTCACCTGCGCAACACCTACCCTGACGTCTTCAAGCCGGAACTCCGTCAACATCCTCAGCAGCCAGCAAAGCACGGTATCTATCATTGTATCAAGACATCTGGCCCACCTGTGTTCTCCAAGTTTCGGCGACTGGCTCCAGATAAATTGGTGGTAGCAAAGCAGACCTTTGCAGAACTGGAGCGTTTAGGCATCTGCCAAAAGGCGTCAAGTCCCTGGGCATCACCTCTGCACATTGTAACCAAGAAGGATGGCACCCTGCGACCATGTGGTGGCTACAGTCGCCTCAACACTAGAACGAAACCCGACCACTACCCACTACCCAACATTGCGGATATTACCTCCTTCCTCCATGGTGCCAGAATCTTCTCCAAGCTGGACCTCCTCAAAGGCTACTACCAGGTCCCTATGCACCCAGATGACATCTCCAAGACTGCTATCACCACACCATTTGGCACCTTCACCTTCAACTACAGTTGTTTTGGACTACGAAACTCCGGAGCCACTTTTCAGAGAATGATGGATGGTATCCTCGGCGATCTTCCCTTCTGTGCCTGTTACATCGACGACATCCTCATCTTCTCTGCATCAAAGGAAGAACACGTACAGCACCTAGCTCAAGTTTTGGAGCTCCTGCAGAAAAACGGCCTGGTGGTGCGATACGACAAGTGCGTATTCGGCGCCAGAGAAGTGGATTTTCTGGGACACCACCTCTCGCCCGCCGGAGTTGCACCTCTTCAAGACAAAGTGGCCTCCATCCAACGCTACCCTACTCCCTCTACAGTCAAGGCCCTCCAAGAATTTGTCGGAATGGTCAACTACTATCATCGGTTCCTGCCCAAGATTGCATCCACCATGGCACCACTATACTCGGTACTAGCAGGCAAACCCAAGGATCTAACGTGGGGCCCTCTTCAAGAAGATGCCTTCCAAAAAGCAAAAGATGCCCTTGCCTCATCAACTCTCTTGGTTTTTCCCAACCCCAAGAACCCTCTCATCGTCACCACGGATGCCAGCAACATCGCCATCGGAGCTGTTTTGGATTAAGTGGTACACGGACAGCCTCATCCCCTGAGTTTTTTCAGTCGCAAGCTCGTTAAAGCTGAAAAGAACTACTCCACCTTCGACAGAGAACTCCTTGCCGTCCACCAAGCCATCCGCCACTTCAGCCACTTTTTGGAAGGCGCAACGTTCACCGTGCAGACAGATCACATGCCTTTGGTCCACGCCCTTACAAGACAAAAAGACGCTTGGTCCCCTCGACAACGCCGACACCTCTCCGCAATCGCCGAATTCAACTGTACCCTCACCTGCCCGGCAAGAAAAATCCTGTAGCTGACGCACTCTCCAGAATCGAGATCAACGCAGTTCAGCTAGGACTTGACTACAACCAACTCGCCAAGGAACAACAACAGGACCCTGAAACTACAGCAGTGAGGACAGCAATCACGGCTTTACAATGGAAGGATGTCCCCCTGGGAGATTCTAACATCTCCATCCTCTGCGACGTGAGCACCGGACGTCCACGCCCTTGGATACCTTCATCCCTGCGTCGCCACGTTTTCAACTTGATCCACGGCCTCTCACATCCCTCACGTAGAGCAACCACACAACTACTTACACAGAAGTTCATCTGGCACAAGATCTCCCGCGACGCAGGAAACTGGGTGCGATCCTGCGTGCCTTGCCAAAAATCCAAAGTTCATCGTCACACAGAAACCGGCCCAGGAGCCTTCCACCAACCACAAAGGCGTTTTGCTCATATTCACGTGGATGTTGTGGGACCCCTTCCGATGGACATCGTTACCTGTTCACCATTATCGATTGCTCAACCAGATGGCCAGAAGCCATCCCCATGGCCAACGCAACATCTACTTCATGCGCCTCCTCCCTGTTGTCAGGTTGGATCTCCCGATTCGGCATTCCTGAACACATCACCTCCGACCGTGGCACAACCTTCACATCGCATTTATGGACCTCCTTGGGACAGCTAATGGGCACCACAGTCCATCACACTACAGCCTACAATCCAGAAGCAAACGGCATGGTGGAACGACTTCATAGAACTTTGAAAGCTGCCCTGATGTCACGATGCAACAACTCCACATGGTCGTCGCAACTACCCTGGGTACTCCTCGGCCTACGAACCACTCCAAAAGAAGGACTCGACGCCTCTCCAGCAGAAATGGTCTTTGGTGAACCCCTCGTCGTCCCAGGTGAATTCTTCCCTGACGCACCATCAAACAACAACATCAGCCGTCTTCGAAACATCGTCGGCAAGTTGGCACCCTGCAAGCAAACTTACAAACCACCAGACCACTGTTACACCCCCCGAGACCTTCATTCAACAAAACATGTCTTTCTTCGCACCGACGCCCAAACACCACCCCTCACGCCACCTTACTCCGGCCCCTAAGAAGTCATCGAAAGAAGAAAGAAGGTATTCTTGCTACGAATAAAAGGCTCCAACGACTGGATCTCCATCAACAGACTCAAGCCAGCCTATCTGCAAGTGACGTATAAACAAACATGTGAAGCAACCAACACCTCAAAGCGTTACTCGTTACACCTCCGCCTCTACCCTTCCCCATGGAGCGCGCATATTTAAGGTTCAGCAGTACTGTATAATGAACAAGAAAAATTCACAATGCCGTGAATGCAGAAGTCTAGTGAAAAACCCACATTTATTTGTAATTTATTGAAAAAGATATACGACTTTTCGGTTACATCACGTAGCCCTCTTCAGGTATGAGTGAAGACAGGTAGTGTAAACGAATATATATGTATACCGCTCATAGTGGGGGAGAGGCGGAAGGGTCACGTGATAGGCGGGAGGCGGGAGGGGGAAAGAGAGTGGGGGTGGGTGAATTCACGCAGGAGGAAGGAAACGGAGGTAGAAGGGGGGGAGGAGAGGCGGAGAGGACGAGCTGATAATGGGAAAGGAAAGAACATCGGGGCAAATAAAAAAAAATACATGGAATGGTAACGGAGGAAGTGGAACAAAACAGAATACAGTCACATACAAATAAAAATGGAACTATAAGTTACACAGCACTGTCTGTTATATGGATGTGCCTTTAACCTGAAGAAGCAATAGCGAAACGTCGTCAATAAAGGCTCCTCGTCATAGAGTGTTGTTCTTACCATTTTGTCAAGCAAATGCTTATTTTAACTCAACGTTCTTCATCTCACTAGGCTCTATCAAAATAAATTTTAACGATTCGTACTGAAAATAAATAAGAAAACAGATGACAAAATTAACAACAAACGATAACACTACTTCACTATCTGTAAATGTAAATCGTTATAAATTTGTCTATAATTATATAAAAAAGCATATATCCTATCCCTATTACTAAGGTAGAAATGAATATTTGAAGCCATAAAACGAATCACATCACGAGCCGTGAGACCGTGAAGCAATGCCAGGCAGATCCCCTCCCATCACCATCAGTTGGCTGATGTATGACAACCACAACTGAGAATAAAATACGAGTTATTCCAGTATGCGTTATAATTCAGTTCTTCATTAACAATGTATGCTACTGTTCTTCATATACTGTATATATGGCAAATAAACATAATATATATAGTTCACCACAATGCTCTCTTGTTTAGATATAATAAGGCTATATTATCACTAAACTTTCCTAGCAACTTATCGACCAATCATCTCCGTCGTTATATGTTCAACTCTCTACACCTCCGTCACCTCCTTGTGGGGTAGGGTATAGAGGAGCCCAGGGTGATAAAGAAACTCCCTTCCGCAACTGTACAACCTGAAGAAAGCAGCATTTATTATTTGTTCAGCGATGTAACACTAAATAATAAATATAGAGACAGTTATTGACTTGTTATTAACCCTAAGTGAATACAACATCTTCACTAACATCTTGACTACCCCTGTTTCACAGTGTTGTTACATCGCGACGTAACAATATAATAATAATAATAATAATAATAATAATAATATCAATAATAATATCAATAACACTAATAGTAGTCACAATAATACCAATAATATTAGCAATAATAATAATAATAATAATAATAATAATGATAATAATATATATAATAATATCAATAAAAATAATAGTAGTAATCATAATAATAATAATAAGTACAAAAATATAAGAATAAAAGTGTATGCTGAAATTATAAAACCACCGGTATTTTATACAATAAGTATAAGAGATTAAATAAATAAATAAATAAATAAATGCAGGAATATTATCTTGTGTTTTTATTATCAAATCACATATAATTATCAACTCTTATATATAGCAAAGAAGGATTGATTGATTGATTGATTGATATTAAGCGCCGCAACAGCGAGGTCACATGGCGCCCGTGGAGGAAGAAGAATGTGAATTGAGAGGTGGGACAGTGTAGTATAGAGGCAAAACATTTAAACACATTCAACTTTGATGTAATGATGAAGCACATTTTCTTTTTCTTTTAATGTTTGGAAAAGGGACCCTGTGATCGTGTACAGTATGAGAATTGGAGGCTTCTGATTCCTCCTGACCATGCCACGAAACAAGCTCCTTCCTTATTATAGGTGGTGACAAAAAGGCAGAACATGACAACCTCAGAACAGCTGAACGAGATAACAGCAGAAAGATAATATCAGCAGAACGGTAAAGCAGTAGAACGAGAGAACAGCAGAAAGGCAATTAAAGAGTAGAACGAGAGAACAGCAGAAAGGCAATTAAAGAGCAGAACGTGAGAACAGCAGAAAGGCAATTAAAGAGCAGAACGTGAGAACAGCAGAAAGGCAATTAAAGAGCAGAACGAGAGAACAGCAGAGTCAAAACAGCAGAACAAGAGAACAGCAAAAAGGCCAAACAGCAGAACGAGAGAACAGCATAAAGGCCAAACAGCAGAACGAGAGAACAGCATAAAGGCCAAACAGCAGAACGAGAGAACAGCATAAAGGCCAAACAGCAGAACAAGAGAACAGCATAAAGGCCAAACAGCAGAAGGGTTAAAATCAGCAGAGTGACATAATATGAACCAAACCTCCTTCTCTTCTTACCTTGGCTCTCGTGTTCCTCTATAGGCAAGGAAGTGGGAGAGAAAGAACGATGTATAATTTGTCCATCAAGATCAGTTAATTAATTATTGAAAAGTAAACCACAACGAGAGTCGAATCTGCTATATACAGGGTTATTCAAAACTACATTTACAAAATAACAGGGTAAATTCCTGACATGATGTTAAACATAGTTCCATATATATTTTTCAAAAATGTAAAAAGTTAATTACACACATGAAAGCCAAATCCATTACCGTGGGCGAACGATCGAACGCTTTAAAATGAACTCCTCCCCCCACCTCTCTCTTAAGTGGACGAGGCAAGTTTTAAAACGTATGAAGCAATGAAACCCTTATCGATCATGGGATTCAAACATATCCGTTGGCTTTTAATCGATCCCAAGGCTTCGTGTTTCTTGTAATGTCAGATAAGTTAGTAGTACCGCCCTGGCATCTACACGTATCACTCGGTAAGTGTAACTCGAACACAAAACAATAGGTAGAGGTACAGTCATGGACAAATCTTTAGGGATACTACTACTCTCTTAGCCTATCTGACACTACAAGAAACACGAATACTTGGGATCAATTCGAAGCCTAAGGGTCTGTTTGAATCCCGTGAACGATAAGGGTTTATTGCTTCATACGTTGTATTAAGTTCCCTCGTCTACCCGAGAGAGAACACGGGGTGCTGTGAGGAGTTAATTTTAGAAGTGTTCGATCATTCGCCCACGGTAATGGATTTGGCTTTCATGTCTGTCATTAACTTTTTAAATTTTTGAAAAATACATATGGAAATATGTTTAACATCATGTCAGGACTTTACCCTGTCATTTTGTAAATGTAGTTTTGAATAACCCTGTATAGTACTGTGGTTTATTGCCACCTTCAATTTCGTGTTAAAAATATATATATACAAAAAAATAATAATGTATATATGCATTAGTACTCCTCTTTGAAGCCATACAGCCATACACTATACGCATATTTAGGAAAATTTACACATGCATTCCTATGTCCTCCGACCCATTTTAAGAGATGTAGGGGACAACGACGAATCAATGCGAGGACAATTTAGCTCTAGGATAAAGGATGGAAATTGGAGGAAATAATAATTATGTGCCCGTGTGATAGAGCCACGACTGACCGCAATTAATAATGAGGAGGGAAGTTTACTCATAACAGTTTCTAGGATACAAAGGAATGATTATTGAGTTCTTAGTGGTATGAAGTGTGTGTGTGTGTGTGTGTGTGTGTGTGTGTGTGTGAAGGAAGGAATGAGGGAAGGAGTAGATGGATGCAAGGAAGGAGGAATGATGGAAAGGAGAGAGGGATGGAATGAAGGAAGGAGTGGATGGATGAAAGGAAGGATGAAGGAGAGAGGGAGAGAACGAAGGAAGGAAGAAAAGCAAGAATGAACGAGTGAATGGATGAGTAAATGAAGAGAGGAAGGAAGTGGAGGAGGAACAATGATAGGTGGGAGAGAAGGAAAAAGAATGAAGAAAGGAAGATCAAAGATAGGAAACGAAGTAAGGAAGGAAGGAAGGATCGAGTGCAAACAAGAAATATCTTTGATGTAAGGGAACAAATTGCATTCATTCGGTGAAGTGGAGGCTACAGATTCCTCCAAACAATGCCACAAAACAGACTCCTAGCACTCCAGTACAGACGCTCTTGTTTCTTGAGTGGGTTTTGGAGGCTCCAGTAGTACCCATTCTCTGGACGACGACCCCCTACTGCATTCAACAACATGAGACAATAAAGTTACGCTTATCACACCAACTGGGGCTTTGACAGAGAGAGAGAGAGAGAGAGAGAGAGAGAGAGAGAGAGAGAGAGAGAGAGAGGGCAGAGGGGACAGGAGGGAGAGTGGATAAGGTGGCTTAGGAGAGAGAGAGAGAGAGAGAGAGAGAGAGAGAGAGAGAGAGAGAGAGAGGGTGTGAGTGAGGGCAGAGGGGACAGGAGGGAGAGTGGATAAGGTGGCATAGGAGAGAGAGAGAGAGAGAGAGAGAGAGAGAGAGAGAGAGAGAGAGAGAGAAAGTTATGACAGTAGGAGCATGGGTCGACTGGGTTGGGGTTGAGGGGTGGGTGGGGGTGGTTGGCTGGTTGGGGGGGGGCGTACTTGGGAAATACTGGCAGACTTGTTATTGCGTTGTGTTGTTGCTGTGTGTGTGTGTGTGTGTGTGTGTGCCATGTATACCTGTGTGCAAGTTATGTGTGTAAGTATGAATTACGTGTGCCTTTATGTTTATATCCATGTATACGTGTATGTAAATATCCATCCACGTTTTCAGTCCCACCCACTCATCTCTAACTTTGACAAAAATATATAATTAAATAAATAAAAAATATAATATAAAAAATAACGTGTAGGTGAAGTGTGATTAAAACAACACGTATTCCTTTTTCATCTCATTTATATGTGATGTTTATAATTACGAGTTGGTGAATAGAAGAGAAGGGACATTAATACAATTCGAGGCAACTGTATTTATGTAGATGAGTACAAGTCACGTGTGTGTATATTTGGTGTGTGTGTGTGTGTGTGTATGGGAGGCAATATTGTTAGACTGTGAGGATACTGTACTTGATCAGGGTGTAAGGGGAAGTCTGGTCAAGGATTATGTGCCGCGACTGTACCGTTCTCATCTAAACCAATGTTGGTGGCATTGTTGTGTGTGTGTGTGTCTCTCTCTCTCTCTCTCTCTCTCTCTCTCTCTCTCTCTCTCTCTCTCTCTCTCTCTCTCTCACAGGTCACCCAACAGAAAGCCCTCTCGTAAAAAAAAAAAAAAACTACAAAGAAAATCCAAGCTGTCACATAATGAAAGAAACAATATCAAAGGTCGATCGTCATCTATACCGTAGACTTATATTATTTATTTCTCTATCGCAAACAACAGATAATCGCAAAGGTCGAACTTAGACTATAAACAACACTATAATTCACGAGAAAACGTCTGGGATTTTTCTGAGGTAAACTGGGTCCAGCTGTTCGTCAATTATCCTGGCTACGCCGACACGTCAAGAAAATACCCCCTACATCGTCGTCAACTCATAACATAGAAGATGCCAGACCATATTCCAAGATGCTGTGAGTGACGGTGTAGCTGCTCTCCCCTCATAGTGACGCGAATAAATAAGGTGTCGTCATCTAGTGGGACAGAAGAGAAGCTATGGTACCAACATCACCACGAAGCTCTACTGTCTCATCTGGTGCAGCACCCAATAATCTCGGGGCCTCGCAAGAGTCACGGGCTACTGATAGCCTACAGCCCCGAGGTTGAGGTATAGAAATAACTAGAATTCTATCATATACACATTAAATATATTCTACTCATCACTATATACCCCACACTCTTTCAAAGACAACATTAATACTATAACACTTGAGTTTTATAGTACAATTTAAATATTTATAGATTCCTTTAAAGACAAACTTACAACTCGACCGTAAACAAGTAAATATCACAGACAACAAACATCATCATCATCTCGTTAACTCGATAAATATCACCTGGTAAGCATCTCATAACTTCCCGAACCTTATGGTATCGTACGTGACACAACAGAACAACAACACCATTTCAAAAGCTCCGTCATAAAACTAACTGGAAGCGATACAAGTTCCGCTCCACGAGGCGCCCGATGGACCGAACAGCAAGCACCCGAAACAGTACTACTGACTGCTTTCTCTCTCTCTCTCTCTCTCTCTCTCTCTCTCTCTCTCTCTCTCTCTCTCTCTCTCTCTCTCTCTCTCTCTCTCGCTACAATGACCGTGATGCAGTGATGAGAAGCGGCAAGAAACTCAGAGGCACAAATATTTATGTAAATGAGGACCTGTGTGCTGCATCGCAAGCTACAAAGAACGCTCAGATGCCCCTCCTTAAGGCAGCTAGAGCTCAGGGCAAGGTAGCCTTCTTCCGCCACACGAAACTCATCATTAAGGAGAAGATGAGTGGGGGTGCTGACGGGTGGGGACAGCGGTCGACGGTGAGTGTGGGCGGCTGTTCGGTGGGCGGTGCTAGTGGCGCTGCTGCTGGTGGTGGTGCTGTTGCTGGTGCTGCTGCTGTTGCTGGTGGTGCTGCTGCTGTTGTTGATGCTGCCGCTACTGGTGGTGGCGTGGCTACTGGTGGTTCTGTTGCTGCTGGTGACGCTGCTGTCGCTGGTGACGCTGCTGCCTCTGGTGATGTGGTTTGCGTGGAGGTGGCGGGAGTGTGGTCTGGAGGGGATGATGCTCGTCCATCTCTACCCTCATCTCAGCCGGGTGGCTCCCGTGCGCGTCCAACGTCATCCTCGTCTGCATCTGCATCAGTCGTTCCTTCGCCCCAACGAAAAGAAGTCAAGAAACTAAGGAGTGCTACAAAAAAATAAGAATGTAAGCCGTAGCTCTAGTATCATTGAATAATTAAAATTCTTGGTGACATCATGGATATAGAACAATATCTTCCGTTTTATAATTTGGATAATGAAGATTTTATCAACACAGTAATTAATGACACTCACAATTACCCATTAGACATAATCAACTCATTACAGTATAGTCCCAATGACTCCAACATCCCTAGCCATAATACAGATGACTGTGAACTACTATTACCTGAGCCAATGTGTAATTATACCTTCTGCAACGAAGACTTGAGGCAAACTTTTCCCAGTAATGGATTAAAGATATGTTCTTTTAATGTAAGTAGTGTTCCCTTGCATCTCGAGTCTCTATTTGACCAATATTTAACCCCATGTGGTGTTCAATTTGATGTTGTTGGCTTGTGTGAGACACGCCTTAATGATAACATATGTAATTTATATAACCAACATAATTATTGTCCTTATTTTTTCAACAAGTCGACCCAAGGTGGTGGCTTAGCTATTTACGTACACAATAAATTTCAAGGTGTTCGAATCGGCGATGCTTGCCTGCGGTTAACTCATATAGAATCACTATTTATCGAAATTTTTAAACCGGAAAAATTCATAATAGGAATTATATATAGACCCCCAAACAGCACATTTGATGATTTTTTTGGCTCTTTGGAATTTATTTTAGAGTTGTTATCCAAATTTAAATTAAATTGGGGGACTATAACATAAATTTACTAAATGTGAATGATAACATTATGAAATACACCAACTTATTTCACTCGTATAATTATTTCCAAGCGATTACAAAACCAACCAGAGTTACCAGCAGGTCTGCAACGTTGATTGAGTGGCATTATGTACATAACTTTAAGTGATCATTTTCCTGTATGGAGTTTATTTTCCGTCTCTACTACAATACAGATCATATTTATATAACTAAAAGAATCTATAACAGTGATAACATATGTAATTTTAGAGAAGATTTAAAAAACTATAAATGGGATTTAGAACTGACCAATACAGAGGGAGCTGAAAATATCTTTAATTCATACATCAGAAAATTTAAAAATCTGTATGATGCCCACTTTCCTGTAAAGTAATTTCCAGTTAAAAAGAAGCACCTTGGAAAACCATATATAACACCTGGTATCACGAAGTCCATAAAACATCGGAACAAATTACAGAAATTATATGCACGATGGCCATTAACATACGGTAAAATCTTTAGGAAATATAGAAACACGTTAACCACAGTTATTCGTACAGCTAAAGAAAATTACTTCAAGTCAAAGTTAAGTCAAGAGTCAGGTGATGTGAAGAAGACATGGGTAACACTAAATCAATTAATGGGTAAAACTAAGTCTAACTTGCCGTCCTCCATAAATTTCTTAAATGAAACTGTGTCAAGCAACAAAGATATCGCAGAGAAGTTCAATGATTATTTCAGTAGTATTGGGCTCAAACTAGCCTCAGACATCGGACCAGCGGGGGTCCCTTTCGAGTCATTTTTACCCGAACCTGTTCCATTCTCATTTTACCTCAAACCAACGTCAGAACAAGAAATTTTAGACGTCGTAAAAAATCTTAAAAGCACTTCTCCTGGATATGATGATATCCACATAAATATAATCAAAGAATGTAGCAAGGAAATGTCGTCTTTTCTAAAATTCCTAATAAATACATGTTTCAAAGAAGGTTACTTCCCAAAACAACTGGAAATAGCCAGGGTTGTACCAATTTTTAAAAAGGGTGAAAAATATATACACACTAATTATAGACCTGTATCCAT
>JAWQEG010001850.1:0-5000 GCA_033782935.1 Petrolisthes cinctipes | reverse complement strand
CTAATTAACTCACATATATAATCCCTCCCTTAATTAATGACCCCTTAATTAATCCGGGTGAGTAATAATTGTCTGTGGAATAATTTAACCATTGTCCTGTAGAAGATGGACCCCCCTAATGACCCCACTAATGACCGCCCTTAATTAATCGTGTGAATAATTATCTGTGGACAAACGTAATCATTATCCTGTAGAAGATGACCCCCCTAATGACCACACTAATGACCCCCTTAATTAATCCGTGTGAATAATTATCTGTGGAAAAAACGTAATCATTTATCCTTGTAGAAGATGACCCCCTAATGACCTCCCTAATGATCCCCTTAATTAATCCGTGTGAATAATAATAGTCTGTGGGATAACGTAATTATTATTCCAGGGTTGTCCCTGTGTGTCATGAAGTATATTAATAGCCTGGGGTCAGAGAGCAGTAACTGTCTCGTTCATACTCACAATTAATTTAAAATGGGACTTAAATCTGCAGTGTGTACATTATTTTGTAGTCAGAGAGAGAGAGAGAGAGAGAGAGGAGAGGAGAGAGAGAGAGAGATGAGAGAGAGAGAGAGAGAGAGAGAGAGAGAGAATCAAATTGAGAAATGTAGTGGAGGAGAATACAAATACAAATCCCTCCACCCCTCTCTCTCTCTCTCTCTCTCTCTCTCTCTCTCTCTCTCTCTCTCTCTCTCGGCTTTTGTAGCTAGCCTGATACACTGGTAAGCATATTCTTCGTAAATAAATAAATAAATAAATAAATAAATAAATAAACAAAGAAATAATCCAATAAAAAGATAAACAAGCACAAATTTGTAAAAGAAAGTGAACAATCCACTTCAAAATAAATATAAAATAATTTAACAAATAAATGAAACATATGAACAACAGAAACACACATAAATATATATATATATATATATATATATATATATATATATATATATATATATATATATATTTATATATATATATATATATATATATATATATATATATATATATATATATATATTTATATATATATAATATATATATACACCCACCTACAAAAGCGCTGTCGCCTCATCTGCAGAGTCATGAACCCCACAAGCTTCACAATTGGAAAATGTTGTTGTGTATGGTATTTCGATTCACGAGTCTTTTAACCCCAAACTTCAAGAACCGTTTGGTGAGGCGACAGCGCTTTTGTAGGTGGGTGTACATGCATCCACTTCGTTAATTAAGCGGGTTGTAAAGTGTTGGTAAATCTGGAGTAACTAATTCCACCAAACTATTCCAAGCAACAGTACACCACCCTGTATGAGAAATTGGAGACTTCTGATTCCTCCTGACCATGCAACGAAACACACATACTCCTTCCATAATTATACAGTAGGTGTGTGTGTGTGTGTTTCAATGGCAATGTTTTTGTAGGACTCACTCACCTCCAATTTTTTTCTGACGATATCACAGAGGCCCTTAAATTTAATCTCTGGTGGTCCTTTTTCGTGGCAAACTTTGGAGGAATCAAGAAGCTCTAATACACCAAAAGTTCTCCCTATTATTTTGTACACTCCGTCTCTCAGCTACATGTATATATCCCTTTGAGTTTCCCCCTTGTTAGAGCTCATAGAATTTGGTTTAAAAAGCGGGGATAAAAATTTCATGACGGATAATTAAACTCTGAAAACGATTGAATCGGGAAAACTGAGACGTGATGGGAGGCTTGACGGTGATGGGGAGGGAGGGAGGGAGGGGAGATAGATGGTGGGGAGAGAGAGGAAGGGAGGAATGATGGTAGTGAGTGAGAGAGAGAGAGAGAGAGAGAGAGAGAGAGAGAGAGAGAGAGAGAGAGAGAGAGAGAGAGAGAGAGGAGAGAGAGAGGAGAGAGGAGAGAGAGAGAGAGAGAGGAGAGGGGGAGGAAAGAGAGACTGAAATAATGCAAAAAGGGGCGTCATAGTGATGGGGGTGAGTGGTTTGGTTAGTGGGGGTGATGATGGAGGGAGGGGGACCGTTAGAGACTGAAAAAATGTAAGAGGGGCACGTGTTTTACAGTGATAGGGGAAGGGGAGGAAGGGGGGGGAAGGGGAGGAAGGGGGGGAAGGGGAGGAAGGGGGAACGGGGAGGAAGGGGGGAAGGGGGGGAAGGGGAGGAAGGGGGGGAAGGGGGGAGGGGGAGGAAGGGGGGGAAGGGGAGGAAGGAGGAGGAGAGGAAGAAGACAAGATGGAAAGAAAAAACAAATAACTAGAAAAAGGATCGGTAGGTGAATGGTTGCAATGAATGCGACAGACCCAGAACACGTCAGACATGAATAAATCTCACACCACCAGAGAAAAGACAGAAGAATCGTATAGGAACAGACGCATCAAGCAGGATCGACTCACCAATAAAAAAACAAACAAACTTGTAGTCGTAGAAATGGGCATAACAAACGCTGCTGGGAACAAGGAAAAATATGCAGGGGAGAATCTCTTGTTGGTAACTTGAAGTGCTACTCATTCTGGAAAATTGTGTCAGGAAACAGATAACCTCAGTGTTCTACATAGAGGGTCTGTTTTTGTGGCGTGGTTTGAAGGAATGAGTAGCCGTACAATTTAATGTCATGAGAGTGTCCCTTGGAATTAATTAAACCAACTCACAGGTATCCTGGCGTAGGAGGTGAGGTGCAGCCAGTTGGGTTCTTCTCCAAGTCCCTCGTCCTGGAGTTGTACCCTCAGCTCTCTCTATCCTCGTCCGCCACCTCCCCCACTGCCTCTCTCACGCCGTAGGAAATGTCTGACGCCCTCCCGCCTCACCCTGATGGAGGTGGCGGTGTCTCTGGGGTGTGAGGGAGGCGGTGGGTTCGGCGGGGGTGTGGGGATGGGATGCTGGTAGTCGTCGTCGTCGTCGTTGTTGTTGTTGTTGACGTCGTCGTTGCTGTGGTTGAGGTTATGGGGTCGTGGGTTGCGTTTGTTTACATCCTGAGGGAGTGTGTCTTCTGCTGTACCATCTCGTGCCCTGGATCTCCATTCCTCCTTGATGTCCTTCACCTGGGACTTGAGCCACAGTAACTCCCTCGAGAGCATAGACTCCTGACGCCCTTCCATCGCCTCCATGCTGTCCAATCTCCCCTTCAGTCCCTCCAGCCACGACAGCAGGAAGTAAAAGGACGCTACCTGAGTGACCACGAGCAGACCACACAACACGGAGATGAGAGGGAAGAGGAGAGGATGGTGGTGTTGTTGTTGTTGTTGTTGATGGTGGTTGTGGTGTTGTTGTTGTTGTTGATGGTGGTGGTGGGACGGCTGGTGTTGGTGGTGTTGTTGTTGTTGTTGATGGTGGTGGTGGTGGTGGTGGGACGACTGGTGTTGGTGGTTGTTGTGGTGTTGTTGTTGTTGTGACGGAGGTGGGGGCGTGGTGGTGCGTCTTCTCTTAGTAGGGATGGGGGTGGAGTCTAGGGAGGTGGCGGTGTGGGGGTCTGTGTGTGTCTTTCATGATGGCTGTCTTGCCTGTTTTTATGTACGTCTTTCTTAATATTTATCTTTCTACCTTATGTGTATTATTACCTCATTTTCTCACCTTTTCTTTATTCCTTGTATTTTACTTATTTTCCCTTTCTGTCTTTTTCGTTCTCATTCTTTATTACGTTTATACTTTATATCTTGGTTTTTATATTCATGTCGATTTTCTTTTTATTTATTTATTTCATGACTCGTGTATGTCTTAAACTATTCAACCAAGTCCCAACACAAGCATCATGACACATATATCAAAGAAAGACACATAGTACTGTAAGGAATGTAACCTACACTGACCTCTTCAATGTGTGTGTTCTTACCTATTTGTTCTTACCTATTTGTATCTTTACAGGATTGAGTCAAGCTCGTAATGTCCCGTATTTTAAATCACAATTATCATATTTTTCTTTAAAGTTATGTATGTTTTTGACGCACACCACTTCTTCTGGTAATTTATTCCATTCGTCTATTACTCTATTTGGAAAGCTATATTTCTGTACATCTTTATCTCCTCTTCTTTTAATTAATGTGTGTGTGTGTGTGTGTGTGTGTGTGTGTGTGTGTGTGTATCAAAGACCCCTCTTCATTTGTATTAGCCAGCACACCACTCGTTCACTAACCACTCGAGTATTTTGTTTATATACTTATCAGTGTTCACGTCTTACAACACAACTTAGTTAATTAAAGTTATTGCATTGTTCATTAAGTTCATCTATAATCTCCTCTTCGTTTATATATATTTTTCTACTTTTTCTAACACAAATTTTCTAACATATTCAGTTCAAGCACACCTAGACGCTAATATTTAGTAATCTTGTAAATTTCTAACAATAACTGCAACAATTTTTTTCTGACACTTAAAACAAGGATCCGTTTTCTAAATTCTTCGTGATCGGCTTATTGAGTTTGATTTCCTTTACGATCATCGGGGAGGAGTGACTCTGGGCTCGGGTTTATGGTATTCCTAAATAATTAATTACCTTTATAGGCTGAGCATCGGTACAATAACAACATCAATATAGCAACCAACCCCTGGACTTGTTACTCTCAATCTCATCCTTATTATTATTATTATTGTTTCGGGTTTTGACTGGGAATACGATCGGTTCAAACGTTGTCTTTGGATCCATGCATTTACTCACAATTCTTTTCACTACTCACACTCGCAACTTATAAATGTGTGCAATATACTCATCGCCTTCCTGGTTAAAACAAAAATGTCACTTAATTATGAATATTTTTCAAATAGATAAGTATTCTGAACACCATTAAAGTCAGACCTCATTTATGTGTATCTTTTTAACACCACGACAGTTAGTTATCATTTCATTTCTCACTTAATAAATGTGTGTGCGTTTATTTTCATGACACCACACACACAGGTCAGTTATCAATTATATCTCACTTATTAAACTCGTACGTGTATATATTTCATCACAACTTCAGCAACACTAGATCATCACAGGACTATATGGTTTCTTTCTCCCTGTATCCTGGAACTAAGAAATTATCTGTGGAAAACGAGGCAAT
>JAWQEG010001849.1:5000-17252 GCA_033782935.1 Petrolisthes cinctipes | reverse complement strand
ACCCATAACTATATAGTGCTGTGGATGTATGTATGGGTGTGGAAAGTGTGGCTCGTGACTTTTGCAAATTGTGTGTTGATGGGAAGGAATGCGGGCACGGGGTAGGAGCTGCCTCTTGAGTGTATGTGTGTGTGTGTGTGTGTGTGTGTGTGTGTGTGTGTGTGAATATTAGTAGTGGTAATGGTGAGGGAATAAGGGTGGTGTGTGTGTGTGTGTGAATATTAGTAGTGATAAGGGTGGTGTGTGTGTGTGTGTGTTTGTTAAAATTTACAGTACGGTACTGATGGTCGAAGAAATAGTTGTAATGGTGTGTGTGTGTTTGTTAAAATTTACAGTACTGATGGTCATAGAAATCGTTGTGTGTGTGTGTGTGAGCGGAGTGCGGTGAGGAGTGTGTGTTGATGGAGTGAAGTGGAGTTGGCACATTTATTGTTGACATTAGAATGATGAAGGAGGGGGAGGAGGAGGAGGGGATGTGTGTGTGTGTCTGTCTGTATGTCTGTATTCACGATAGGAGGTTATAGTCACATTCTAAAATCTATGTATAGTCAAGGTGAAAAGTCCTACATCGAGTGAATGAGTGAATGAATGATAGTGAACCGTGAGAGTGAATTATACAAACCAATATTACAGAAGAGACCAACAACAACAACAACAAAAACAACAGAGAGAGAGGAGGAGGAGGAGGTGGTGGTGGTGGTGGTCATGAGAGAGAAAGAGAAGCTATAGTTTTGCATCATCTCTCGAGGTTGTTTTATTAGAAGGTGTTGCAGGTGAAGCCTATAATTGACCGTGACTGCCACCAGAGAGAGGTCAGAACATAGGGTACCTCTGTAGGTTATATTACAGTAGGCTATGATTAGGGGGAACCTGTTGAATAGGCTAGCATAGTATTGGGGAATCTGTGTTGGTCCTCCTCTCCCTCACACACACACACACACACACACACACACACACACACACCCTACATTCACACTCACACCCTACCATCCTACATTCACACTCACACACACCCTACCATCCTACATTCACACAAACACACACACCCTACCATCCTACATTCACACTCACACATACCCTACCATCCTACATTCACACTCACACATACCCTACCATCCTACATTCACACTCACACCCTACCATCCTACATTCACACTCACACATACCCTACCATCCTACATTCACACTCACACCCTACCATCCTACATTCACACACACACACACCCTACCATCCTACATTCACACAAACACACATACCCTACCATCCTACATTCACACAAACACACACACCCTACCATCCTACATTCACACACACACACACCCTACCATCCTACATTCACACAAACACACACACCCTACCATCCTACATTCACACAAACACACATACCTTACCATCCTACATTCACACTCACACCCTACCATCCTACATTCACACAAACACACACACCCTACCATCCTACATTCACACAAACAAACACACCCTACCATCCTACACACACACACACACACACACTCACACTAAAGTCGACCTTGGTAAGAAAGCAATTAATTCATTAAGTGGAGATTTCTTCTTTTGATGGTAAATTGAAGGAGCAGTGAATCCTCCAAAACCATGACACTAAACAACAACAGATCCATCACCTATTAATAACATTGAGATGACGTTTGTTTCCTGGCATAGTTTGGAGGAATCAGTAGCCCTCCAATTTACAAACCAAAGAAAATGCTTCCTTAACAAATATATACCGAGGCTCTGTTGTTGCTTAGAATAGTTTGGAGGAATCAGTTGCTCCAGAATTATTATACACCAACACTATACTACCCCTTTTAAATAAATAAATAAATAAAACAATAAATTAATAAATAAATAAAACAATAAATGAATAAATAAATAAAACAATAAATTAATAAATAAATAAAACAATAAATTAATAAATAAAACAAAAAATAAATAAATAAAACAATAAATAATTAAATAGATAAACAAATAAAACAATAAATAAATACAACAATAGATAAAACAATAAATAAATAAAACAATAAATAAATAAAGAGATTAAATAAATAAAAAATATATACCATTTAATAATTTCCTGTGGCTTGATAACTGGTACATACCCATCATACCTTAATTGAAATATATGATAATTAAGATACCATTACCCTAAGTTAATTAATAGTGTTGTAAATTACAGGTGAGGCTCGGTATATATAACATTTCCTCTCAGGTATATATATGCTAGGCTATACAGTTGTGGTCAAAAGTTTGTTGTTTATATTTAAGGGAATAGTAAATTTTAGACACGTTAATTAATGGGGAAATACAGTGTTGGTAAATCTGGAGCAAAGTATTTCCTCCAAACTATTCCAAGCAACAGAAGAACACCATTATTTTTGTTCATAGAGTCCTGTTTCCTGGTATACTTTGGAGGAAATCGTGGCACTTCAATGTAACAAAAGTGAATTATCCCCTTAAACAAATGTAATGGTGGTCTCTTGTTGCTTGGAATAGTTTGGAGGAATCAGTTGCTCCAGATTTATCACCAGGAAAAAAGATCTGGTTTTCAATAATAATAGTGACTTCTTGTTGCTCTCTCTCTCTCTCTCTCTCTCTCTCTCTCTCTCTCTCTCTCTCTCTCTCTCTCTCTCTCTCTCTCTCTCTCTCTCTCTCTCTCTCTCTATATATATATATATATATATATATATATATATATATATATATATATATATATATATATATATATATATATATATATATATATATATATATATATATATATATATGTGTGTGTGTGTGTGTGTGTGTGTGTGTATCGAGACTTTTGCCCTCAACTGTACACTTAACTCTCTCTCTCTCCTGTATGTGTATCGAGACTTTTGCCCGCAACTGTACACTTAACAATCACACTCTATATGACCTTGGTTAATTATTATTGTTCTGTATTGTCTTGTCTGCAATCATGACATACGTGTTTGTGTGTGTGTTACAGAGACTATGAGTGAGTGTTAGAGTCTGTGTGTGTGTGTTAGAGAGACTATGAGTGTGTGTGTGTGTGTAAGTGTCGGAGTCTGTCTGTGTGTGTTTGTGAGTAAGTGTCGGAGTCTGTGTGTGTGTTAGAGACTATAAGTGTGTGTGTGTGTGTGTGTGTGTGTGTGTTATCAGGTTGACACACTAGACTTGAAGGAAGGAAGGAAGCATCTGTCAGGTATATTGTTCTGTATTGACGGGTGCATGATAACTGCTGAGAGAGAGACAGACAGAGAAAGAGAGCGAGACAGACAGAAAGAGAGAGAGAGCGAGACAGACAGAAAGAGAGAGAGAGCGAGACAGACAGAAAGAGAGAGAGAGCGAGACAGACAGAAAGAGAGAGAGACGGACAGACAAACAGACAGACAGTACAGGAAGAGGTGGGAAAGAATGTACAGAGAGAGAGAGTGTAAGAGTGAGAGTGTACATATTGCCACAGGTCTTGTTAAACAGTCTATATGGAAAGAGAGATAATTATTGTGGAAGTACTGCAATGAATGGTCTACCAAGTTAATGACTCGGTGATTACCAAAATAACAAACCTAATAATAATAATAATGTTATATTGTAGTTACGTAGTCTGACATTATCTATATATTTTACTGAAATGAATGGTCTACCAAGTGACTCAATGATTACCAAAACAACAAACCTAATAATAATAATAATAATGTTGTATTGCAGTTACGTATTCTGACATTATCGATATATTTTACTGCAATGAATGATCTACCAAGTGACTCTGTGATTACCAAAACAACAAACCTAATAATAATAATAATGTTATATTGTAGTTACTTAGTCTGACATTATCTATATATTTTACTGAAATGAATGGTCTAGCAAGTGACTCAATTATTACCAAAACAACAAACCTAATAATAATAATAATAATAATAATGTTGTATTGCAGTTACGTATTCTTACATTGTTTATATATTGTCAACCCTCGTAAACAACAGCATGTGTACTATTTCTTGTGGCCAATAATAGTTGATAGAAAAGGCTGGAGGTATATTTAGTACATACACATAGGTATATTTCGCTATGCATGAGTGAATAATAATGGAAAAAAAAAACAAGTAATGAATAACTTTGATTAAAAATAGAAAGCGAATAACCTTGATTAAAAACAGGTAGTGAAAAACTTTGATTAATAACAGGAATAGGTAATGAAACACTTGATTAGAAATAGGTAGTGAAAAACTTTGATTAATAACAGGAATAGGTAATGAAAAACTTGATTAGAAATAGGTAGTGAAAAACTTTTATTAATAACAGGAACAGGTAATGAAAAACTTGATTAAAAATAGGTAGTGAAAAACTTTGATTAATAACAGGGACAAGTAGTGAATAACTTTGATTAATAACATATTGCTAACCTAATGAATAACTATGATTAAAAATTGGTAGTGAATTAGAACTGATTAAAAACAGGTAGTGAATAACCTTGATAAATGAGATAGTAGTGAATAATGGTGATTGATTGAGGTGATGAATAATTCTGATATAATTACCGAGTTTAAATGTTGTTATGATATTATGTTTTATCTGTGGTGGTAGTGTGAATGTGAAGGTTGTGAAAGAAGGTGAAGGGTGACGAGAGAGAGAGAGAGAGAGAGAGAGAGAGAGAGAGAGAGAGAGAGAGATGGGGAGGGAGGGGGGGGTACCGGTGTGAATGGAGAGAGAGAGAGAGAGAGAGAGAGAGAGAGAGAGAGAGAGAGAGAGAGAGAGAGATGGGGAGGGAGAGGGGTACCGGTGTGAATGGAGAGAGAGAGAGAGAGAGAGAGAGAGAGAGAGAGAGAGAGAGAGAGAGAGAGAGAGAGAGGATGATGGAAGGAACGTGAATGGAGGGGATTAAGGAGAAGAGGAGGAGAGGAAAGGGAGGGGTCGAGAGAGAGAGAGAGAGAAAGGAGAGGACCGGGAGAGGGAGAAGGGAAAAGGAAGAAGAGAAAAGAGTAAAGATGGAGGAGGAGGAAAGCTGTGTAGTTAAAGTAGATGCATGGGGAAGGGAGAGGGGTTGAAAGAGAAAAGGTGAGAGTGAGAGTAAGAGAGGTAGGGGGGGGGAGGAGGAGGTAATGAGAGAGAGAGAGAGTAGAGAAGGTCATGAGGAAAGAGAGAGAGGGGAAAGAAAAGGAAGAGAGAGAGAGGGAGGAGGAGGAGGTCATGAGAGAGAAAGAGAAGAGAAGGAGAGAGAGAAAGGAGGAGGTCATGAGAGAGAGAGAGGGAAAGAAGGAGAGAGAGAGGGGGAAAGGAGGAGAGAGAGAAGAGAAGAGAAGGAAAAAGAGAGAAGAGAAAAGGAGGAGGACGTGAGAGAAAGAGAAGAGAAGGAGAGAGACAGAGAGAAAGGAGGAGGAGGTCATGAGAGAAGAGAAGAAAAGGAGAGAGAGAGAGAGAAAGGAGGTGGTCATGAGAGAGAGAAAGAGAAGAGAAGGAGGCCATGAGAGAGAAAGAGAAGAGAAGGAGAGAGACAGAGAGAAAGGAGGAGGAGGTCATGAGAGAGAGAGAGAAAAGAAGGAAAGAGAGAAAGAGGTGATGAGAGAGAGAGAAAGAGAAGAGAAGGAGGCCATGAGAGAGAAAGAGAAGAGAAGGAGAGAGACAGAGAGAAAGGAGGAGGAGGAGGTCATGAGAGAAGAGAAGAAAAGGAGAGAGAGAGAGAAAGGAGGTGGTCATGAGAGAGAGAAAGAGAAGAGAAGGAGAGAGAGAGAAAGGAGGAGGTCATGAGAGAGAAAGAAGGTCATGAGAGAAGAGAAGAGAAGGAGAGAGAAAGAAGGTCATGAGAGAAGAGAAGAGAAGGAGAGAGAAAGAGAGGACACGACAGAAAAAAGAAGAGAAGGAAAGAGAAATAAGGAGAGAAAGAAGGTCATGAGAGAAGAGAAGAAAAGGAGAGAGAAGAGAGAGAGAGGGAGGAAAGGGAGGGTCATGTTGGGTGAGAGAGAGAAAGAGAGAAAGGAGGAGGTCATGAGAGAGAAAGAGAGAGAGAGAGAGGAGAGAAGGAGGTCATGAGAGAGAAGAGAGAGAGATGGGGAGGAAAGGGAGGGGGTCATGTTGGGTGAGGGTTTAGGAGAAGGGAGGTTGGCTAGTTAAAGTAGATGGGTAAGGGACGAGGGAGGACGCTGGGTTTTAAAGTGGATAGATGGATGGATGGTTGGTGGATTGATGGGACGCGTGCTGGTGGTGGAGGTGGAGGTGGGGGATAGTGGTAGTGGTGATGGTAGTGGTTGGTGGTGGATGGAGGTGGGGTATAGTAGTAGTGGTGATGCTAGTGATGGTGGTAGTGGTGGTGGAGGTGGGGTATGGTGATAGTGGTGATGGTAGTGGAGGTGGGGGGTAGTGATGGTGGTAGTGGAGGTGATGATGGTGGAGGAGGTGGGGGTGGGGGATAGTGGTGGTGAGATTGGTGGGTTTGGATGGGGGTGATGGTGGTGGTAGGGGAGGTGATGATGGTGGAGGTGGGGGGGTGGTGGTAGTGGAGGTGATGATGATGGGGGAGGTAGTGGTAGTGGTAATGGTAGTGGTAGTTGGTGTGGAGGTGGTGGTGGGGATATTGGAGATTGACAGAAGGACAGATATAAAATGAAAAGAGAAAAGGTTGAAGAGAGAAATAGACAAATATATGAAATGTAAAATGAAAGATAAATGGGACTGATACAAAATGCAGAGAGACAGACAGACATTCACAGAGAGAGAGAGAGAGAGAGACAGACAGACAGACAGACAGACAGACAGACAGACAGACAGAGAGAGAGAGAGAGAGAAAGAGAGAGAGAGAGAGAGAGAGAGAGAGAGAGAGAGAGAGAGACAGACAGACAGACAGACAGACAGACAGACATTCAACTAGAGAGAGAGAGAGAGAGGGAGACAGACAGACAGACAAACAGAGAGAGAGAGAGAGAGTGAGAGTATAAGTATAAAATGGCCCTCTTTGAAGCCAATCCTGTGAATAGCAGTTAATAGCAAGTGGTGTGTCAAGTGGGAAAAAAATGAGAAGACAATTGGAGATTACTGAGTCCTCCAAACAGTGCCACGAAACACCACCCATATTAAAGGAAACTGTTACATGGCATAGTTTGGAGGAATCACTAGCCTCCAATTGGCATATAAGATAGCACAAGTCCTTCAGTTCAATATCGTGAGAGAGAGAGAGAGAGAGAGAGAGAGAGAGAGAGAGAGAGAGAGAGAGTGAATGAATGAGTGAAGGGCTACTGATTCCTTCAAAAACTATCTGGTCTGTTTCTTGGTGTTGTGTGGAGGAATCAGTGGTGTGTGTGTGTGTGTGTGTGTGTGTTATTCTCTGGACTTAGACAAGGATTTGATATTCGTAACAGTAATTAGTTTAACGCTTGTCATTTAATGTAGACCAAGACAATATAGTTAATAACATAATATACAATACAATAAACTCTTAATTTACAGTCACTCTAATTTATGTCACACTTGTCATTTAATTTAGGGGGAAGTACATTGTTGGTAAATCTGGAGCAACTGAATCCTCCAAACTATTCCAAGCCCTGTACAGAACACCATTATTTTCGCTCGTCTGATCCTGTTTCCTAGCATACTTTGGGGGAATCAAGGCACTCCAATGTACCAAAAAACTATAATTACCACCTTAAGGGGGAGGTAAGTACAGTGTTAGTAAATCTGGAGTAACTGATTCCTCCAAACTATTCCAAGCAACAACAGGCCACCATTAATTTTGTGAATCTGCTGGTCCTGATTTCTGGCATACTTTGGAGGAATCAAGGCACTCCAATGTACTAAAACTATACTAGGCTATCCCCCTAACACAAATCAAGTTAAAAATCTATATAATAATGAATAACAGAAGCCTGAGAGAAGATTATTTTGGTTGACTACAAAGAGAGATCTGATCCGAGTGTAAAAATGAAGATGAAAGTGTGAGATACAAGTATTACATTATTCCCTTTATTTATATCCATAGTCTACTGTATTGTTATAGGCTTATACATGTAATAATTGTAGTGGTGGTGGTGGTGGTGTGTAGGTGGTGAAGTGTACAGTGGTGGTGAATGATTTGGTGGTGGTGAAGTGTACAGTGGTGGTGAATAATTTGGTGGTGGTGAAGTGTACAGTGGTGGTGAATGATTTGGTGGTGGTGAAGTGTACAGTGGTGGTGAATGATTTGGTGATGGTGGTGAGTGTAGGTGGTGAAATGTACAGTGGTGGGGAATGATATAGTGGTGGTGGTGGTGGTGGTGAGTGTAGGTGGTGAATTATTTAGTGATGATGGTGGTGGTGTGTAGGTGTACAGTGGTGGTGAATGATTTAGTGGGGCTGTTATGTAGGTAGTAGGTGGTGGTGGTGGTGGTGAGTATTTTTATGATGATGGTGGTGTGTAGGTGGTGAATGTACAGTAGGTGGGGAAATACAGTACAGTACAGTATAGACTATATATATACATACTGTACAGTAGTAATTGTGTTGTATGTATGTATGTAGGTGGGCAGTGGTATAGTGCATTTATTTATTAACTTTTTTACTATTTATATTTATTTTTTTGCTTACCTACAAATATTAATGCAAGATGTACTGTATATAGTTATAATAGTGTTTTTTTTTACCGATTGCCAGGGCTGTGAGAAAGATTACGAGCGCATTGTGTGAGCAGATGGCACAGTAAGGAGATTGGGTGAGGCTGTGTGAGAAAGGAAGTGCAGTGTAACAATTATTAGCTACGGATGGTTCGCTTGTGTAATGGAATATGGTAGGAAGAGGAGAAAGAGATGATGGAGGAAGATGAAGAAGAGGGGGATGAAGTTGAAATGGAGAGAGAGAGCGAGAGAGCTGAAACAGAAGTAGGAGAGAAAGATTTGGTGGAAAAGGAGGAGAAAGAGAAAGAGGTGGTGGAGGAGGAGAGGAAAGAGGAGGAGTAGGAGGAAGAGGAGGTATAAGTTTGTAAATTTTCTCACGATAAATGGCACAGTTAGGCTATAGAGACAGTTGAAACACAAACAAATATAGCATACAAGTGCTTGCATATTCTATCGATAAAATATGTATGTAGTTACTTAAATAGGGCATTACAGTGTTGTTATTATTATTATTATTAAAGGGAGATTTCCTCTTGTTGGTGAATTGGAATATCTCTGAGTCCCCCCAAACTGTGCCACGAAACAGATCCCCTATTAGTAACATTAATTAAAGTGGTCGTTCGTCTGTCTCCTGGGATAGTTTGGAGGAATAATCAGTAGCCATCCAATTATCCAAACAGAAAAGAAAGTCTCCCCTCAACATTCTTCTTTCTTGTCTCTTCTGCCATGTACAGTCACCGTCAAAAGTCCTGCACTAGATGACAAAGTGCGAGTGAATATTATAAACAAGTATTACATAGACCAACAATAGTTATATATAGTTCGCACCAATTTTACATAGAACAACAAGTTATAGTTTCGCACCAATTTTACATAGAACAACAATAGTTATATATAGTTCACACCAATTTTACATAGAACAACAATAGTTATATATAGTTTCGCACCAATTTTACATAGAACAACAATAGTTATATATAGTTTCGCACCAATTTTACATAGAACAACAATAGTTATATATAGTTTCGCACCAATTTTACATAGAATAACAACAGTTATATATAGTTTCGCACCAATTTTACATAGAATAACAACAGTTATATATAGTTTCGCACCAATTTTACATAGAATAACAACAGTTATATATAGTTTCGCACCAATTTTACATAGAACAACAACAGTTATATGTAGTTTCGCACCAATTTTACATAGACCAACAAGTTATAGTTTCGCACCAATTTTACTTAGACCAACGACAGTTATATATAGTTTCGCACCAATTTTACATAGAACAACAACAGTTATATATAGTTTCGCACCAATTTTACATAGAACAACAACAGTTATATGTAGTTTCGCACCAATTTTACATAGACCAACAAGTTATAGTTTCGCACCAATTTTACTTAGACCAACGACAGTTATATATAGTTTCGCACCAATTTTACATAGAACAACAACAGTTATATATAGTTTCGCACCAATTTTACATAGAACAACAATAGTTATATGTAGTTCGCACCAATTTTACATAGAACAACAACAGTTATATATAGTTTCACACCAATTTTACATAGACCAACAAGTTATAGTTTCGCACCAATTTTTCGAAGCTGTTTCATTTGAAGGTGTAGCGGGATTGTTGACCGTGACAGTACGAAAGATAATTAGGCTGTGTAGGCTATAGGTAAATGACTCCTACACTGGGTAATTAATTAATGTGTCCAGTAACTGTTAAACCTTTAATTGATTGTATTTCCCACCACCATAACACTAGGCCTAAAACATCATTAATTTAAGTAATACTCTCTCTCTCTCTCTCTCTCTCTCTCTCTCTCTCTCTCTCTCTCTCTCTCTCTCTGTGTGTGTGGATCAGACAGATGTAGTTATATGGTAATATAAGTAACTCTCTCTCTCTCTCTCTCTCTCTCTCTCTCTCTCTCTCTGTGGATCAGACAGATGTAGTTATATGGTAATATAAGTAACCCTCTCTCTCTCTCTCTCTCTCTCTCTCTCTCTCTCTCTCTCTCTCTCTCTGTAGATCAGACAGACGTAGTTATATGGTAATTTAAGTAACTCTCTCTCTCTCTCTCTCTCTCTCTCTCTCTCTGTGTGTGTTCGGATCAGACAGAAGTAGGCTAGTTAGATGGATAGATGTAGGTTAATTGATAGACAGATAGATGGAATGTTAAGCATAGATAGATAGATAATTATATGGAAGGAATGATTAGAGTTTGATAGGACAGGCAGGGAGGGAGATAGATAGGTAAGTAGATGGCTAGGTTAATAATAAATAGAAGTAGTGACACACACACACACACACACACACACACACACACACACACACACACACACACAGATAAGTCTACTGTAGGTATAATTAAGGGGGAAGTACAGTGTTGGCAAATCTGGAGCAACTGATTCCTCCAAACTATTCCAAGCAACAGGACATCATTATATTTGTTCATCTGATTCTGTTTCCTGACATACTTTGGAGGAATCATGAGTCCTCCAAATTCACCTTCGTAATAAGGTTAGAATTCCCAGGATGCCAGAGTGATAATAATGATAATAATAATAATAATAATGAGACAGGAGAGATGCCCACCGCTTAATTAGGCTAATAAGTGGATTATTATTATTATTATTATTATTATTATTGTTTTACGCTTGTTTATTGTTGTTATTGTTATTATTATTATTGTTATTGTTTATATACCGTTTATTATTGTTGTGTCGATGAGTTTCTATGTAATGATGGCATGAAAAATAAGTACCGGTAGCATTTTGTGTATGAGAGAGAGAGAGAGAGAGAGAGAGAGTGAGTGAGTGAGTGTGTGTTAGTGACTGTATATATGTGTGTGAGTAAGTATTAGAGAATGTATGTGTGTGTATGTGAGTGTGTGTTAGAGACTGTATGTATGTATGTATGTGTGTGTTAGAGACTGTATGTATGTATGTGTGTGCGAGCGAAAGAGAGAGAGTTAGTGTGTGTGTGCGAGCGAAAAAGAGTGTGTTAAAGACTGTATGTATGTGTTTATGCATGTGTGTGTGTGTGTATGTAAAGGTCAGATTTTGTAGTCGTGTTGTTTCCGTTCATCTATGAGTAAGAGATTAGTCTAAGCCTCCTACAGTATACCCCTCACCCTTCAGTATACCCCTCACCCTTCAGTATACCCCTCACCCTTCAGTATACCCCTCACCCTTCAGTATACCCCTCACCCTTCAGTATACCCCTCACCCTTCAGTATACCCCTCACCCTTCAGTATACCCCTCACCCTTCAGTATACCCCTCACCCTTCAGTATACCCCTCACCCTTCAGTATACCCTTCACCCTTCAGTATACCCTTCACCCTTCAGTATACCCCTCATCCTTCAGTATACCCCTCACCCTTCAGTATACCCCTCACCCTTCAGTATACCCCTCACCCTTCAGTATACCCCTCACCCTTCAGTATACTCCTCACCCTTCAGTATACCCTTCACCCTTCAGTATACCCTTCACCCTTCAGTATACCCTTCACCCTTCAGTATACCCCTCACCCTTCAGTATACCCCTCACCCTTCAGTATACCCCTCACCCTTCAGTATACCCTTCACCCTTCAGTATACCCCTCACCCTTCAGTATACCCCTCACCCTTCAGTATACCCCTCACCCTTCAGTAT
>JAWQEG010001849.1:0-2500 GCA_033782935.1 Petrolisthes cinctipes | reverse complement strand
CACAAGAAGAGAGAGAGAGAGAGAGAGAGAGAGAGAGAGAAGGGTCAAATTTATGTTATCCAGACAAGAGTGATGTGGGTATATTATTATAATTATAGTATTGTGTGTGACATTACTCTCTCTCTCTCTCTCTCTCTCTCTCTCTCTCTCTCTCTCTCTCTCTTCTTGTGAGTGTGTATTGAAGGACCTTTGTGTGTGTGTGTGTGTGTGTGTGTGTGAAGGGAAGACTCATACGTCGTAGCAAAATCATCCTATCTCTCTCTCTCTCTCTCTCTCTCTCTCTCTCTCTCTCTCTCTCTCTCTCTCTCTCTCTTATACACAGGTACATACATACATAATATTTCACATCCATAAAAAAAAAACATTCACACCTCGTACACAAGCACTCACAATCACATACATACATACACACACACACACATGCACTCATATCCTGTATACTTACTTACACATATACACACTCACAACCACACACACATTCACTCATACACACACACAACCACACACACATTCACTCAAACAAACAAGTACTGTCCCCACTTTTCTTTCCTCCTCTATCCTCAGTCACGCACACACACACACACACACACAATTCTTCCTTCACTCACTCATTCTCTCCATCCAATCACCCTTTCCTCATCCACCCACCCACCCTACCCCCACTTCCCTTCCCTAATCAAACCCCACCCTACCCCTCCTTCCCTTCCATAATCAAACCCCACCCTACCCCTCCTTCCCTTCCCTAATCAAACCCCACCCTACCCCTCCTTCCCTTCCCTAATCAAACCCCACCCTACCCCTCCTTCCCTTCCCTAATCAAACCCCACCCTACCCCTCCTTCCTTCCCTAATCAAACCCCACCCTACCCCTCCTTCCCTTCCCTAATCAAACCCCACCCTACCCCTCCTTCCCCCTTTCCTCATCCACCCACCCACCCACCACTTCCCTTCCATAATCAAACCCCACCCTACCCCTCCTTCCCTTCCCTAATCAAACCCCACCCTACCCCTCCTTCCCTTCCCTAATCAAACCCCACCCTACCCCTCCTTCCCTTCCTAATCAAACCCCACCCTACCCCTCCTTCCCTTCCCTAATCAAACCCCACCCTACCCCTCCTTCCCCTTCCCTAATCAAACCCCACCCTACCCCTCCTTCCCTTCCCTAATCAAACCCCACCCTACCCCTCCTTCCCTTCCCTAATCAAACCCCACCCTACCCCTCCTTCCCCCTTCCCTAATCAAACCCCACCCTACCCCTCCTTCCCCCTTCCCTTTCCCTCCCTACCTAGCCTACCTTACAGATTATACCTCTCATCCATAGTTCCTTTTTCCTTCCCTTCTCTTCTCGTTTCTTCCCTTTCCTTCTCTCCCCTCCTTTCCCTTTACCGTCTCTTCCTTTCCTTGCTTTTCCTATATGTCTCTTCAAATCTCTTCCCTTCCTTTCCTTTTCTTTCTTTTCCTTTCCTATTTGTCTTTTCATATCTCTTTCCTTTCCTTTCCTTTCCTACCTGTCTTTTCTTATCTCTTCTCTTTCCTTTCCTTTCCTATTTGTCTTTTCATATCTCTTTCTTTCCTTCCTACCTGTCTTTTCTTATCTCTTCTCTTTCCTTTCCTATCTGTCTTTTCTTATCTCTTCTCTTTCCTTTCCTTTCCTATTTGTCTTTTCATATCTCTTCCTTTCCTTTCCTTTCCTATCTGTCTTTTCATATCTCTTTCCTTTCCTTTCCTTTCCTATCTGTCTTTTCTTATCTCTTCTCTTTCCTTTCCTACCTGTTTCTATTTTCTTTCATTTTCTTTCATTTTTTTCCTATTTCCTCCCATTCCTTTCCTTCCTTCCCTACTCACCAAATAATATCACCTTCCCTCTATCACTCCTTTCCTTCAATACTTATCTTCCTCCCTGTCTCATTCCCTTCCTGTCTGCCTCCACCCTCCCTCTCCTTCCCTCCACCCTCTCCCCCCCCCTCTCTCTCCTTCTTCCCTCCACCCTCCCCTTCTAGTCAGCCTATACCCCTTCCCTCCACTTCCTCCATCCCTTCACTTCCTCCATCCCTTCCTTCCACTTCTTCCCTCCACTTTCTCCATCCCTTCCTTCCACTCCCTCCTTTCCTCCCCCCTCACTCCCTCACCTCTCCTTCACTCCCTTCCACTCCCTCCATCCCTTCCTTCCACTCCCTCACTCCTTTCCTCCCCCCTCACTCCCTCACCTCTCCTTCACTCCCTTCCTTCCACTCCCTCCCTTCCTTTCACTCCTCCCTTTCCTTCCACTCCCTCACTTCCACTCCTTTCACTCCCTCCCTTCTTTATCCTACTGTACCCCTCTCCCTCTTCATTTTCCTTCCTCCTCCTCTCCTCTTTCTCTTCACGTTTCATAATCTTCATTCAAAGTGTATTTTTATATTTATTATTTATTTATTTATTTATTTATTTATTTATTTTATTTTTATATATTTTGTTGTTCATTGTTCTATTTATTATACAAGTTTCATTTTTATTCGTAC
>JAWQEG010001848.1:0-121969 GCA_033782935.1 Petrolisthes cinctipes | reverse complement strand
CTCCCTCCACTCCCTTTCTCTCCTTCCGCTCCTCCTTTCCTTCCTCCTCCCTCCCTCCTCCCTCCACTCCTACTCCCTCCACACCTCTCCTTCCACTCCTCTCCTTCCTCTTCCCTTTCTACTCCCTCCACTCCTCTCCTTCCTTTCCTCCTCCCTTCCTACTCCCTCCACTCCTCTCCTCTCGTCCCTCCTTTCTCCTCCCTCACCTCCGTCCACCATTCCTTCACTTTCCTTCCTCCTCCCGCCACTCCTCTCCTTCCTCATCCCTTCCCACTCCCTCCACTCCTCTCCTTCCGCTTGTCCCTCCTTTCTCTTCCCTCACCTCCGTCCACCATTCCTTCACTTTCCTTTCTCCTCTTCCTTTCTATCCCTTCCCTCCTTTCCTTTCTCCTCCCCTTCCTTCCTATCCCGTCCCCTCCTTTCACACCTCCTTCCACCATTCTCTCTTCCCCTTCCTTTCTATCCCTTCCCTCCTTTCCTTTCTCCTCCCTTTCCTTCCTTCCTTTCCCTTCTCTCCCTTTGTATCTCCCCCCCCCTCCCCGATCCACCACCACTGTTACTATCCTCTCCTTCTTCACTTCCCCTATTCTCTACTGTTTCCTCTCTCGTCTCGCTTTTTTTCATTCACTTCTTGTTGCCCTCCCTCCATCACCTTTCACCCTTTCCCTCTTCATAATTCCCCCCACCCTCCCTACTCCATTTTATCATATCTTTCTTTTTTTCATATACATTGCACTCTATTTTATCTTCTCCTTTTTTCCTTTTTTTTTAGTTTGTGTTTCTTTCTCTACCCTTTTGTCTCTCCTATACTTTCTCTTCACTCTCTTTTGTCTTTGTATCCTTCCTCATAATTATCTCCTGCTTTATCCTTTATGTTTTCCTCATCACTTGTCATCTTTGAATCCTCTGTCCTTCTTTTCATCTATCTACATCTTATTCTTCCCTTTACGTCACCATCTTCCTCCTTTACTCCTTCCTTTTCTCTTCCTCTGCCCCCGTAACACCCATCTTCCTTCTCTCTGCCACCGCCCCCCGCCCCCCTGCCCCCGCCCCCGCCCCCGCCCCTGGCAGCAGCAGCAGGACCCTGGTTTCCGGCGGTGGACCTTTAACTTCCTCTTGGGTGGACTTCCTGCCCTCTTTTTGTGCCTCCCTCACCTCGCCCCGGCCTGCCCTCCCTCCCTCCCTCCCTCACTCGTGATGTGGTAGATGGAATGTGGTATAGTTGTGGTGGTGATGTGCTGTATGATGTGTAGTGGTAGAAGGAATGTGGTAGTTGTGGTGGTGATGTGTTGTATGTGGTAAATGGAATGTGGTATAGTTGTGGTGGTGATGTGCCGTATGTGTGTATGTGGTAGATGGAATGTGGTATAGTTGTGGTGGTGATGTGCTGTATGATATGTAGTGGTAGAGTTCTGGTGATGGTATGTATGTATGTATGTATACTTTATAGAGTGTGGGTTGATGTGGCGCTGATTGGTAGATTGTTTTTTTATGTTTACGTTTGTGTATGGTGTGGTATTGGTGGTGTTGATATCAGTAGGTGTGGTGGTAGAAGTGGTGTCACGTGCTGTACTTTAATTTAGTTGTGGATGGGTTTGGTGTGGTAGTTTGTTGGTGGTGTGGTAAAGGTTCGAGTTAATGTATTTGTTTGATCTGTATTTATGTGGTGTTGAGTTAGCAAGTAATGTGTGAAGTAGAAGGTGAGGGAGTTTACATCCAAAGACCAAAAGGGGGAGTGAAAGCAGGTGTGTAGATGGTTGTGGAGTAGAAGCAGGTGTGTAGATGGTTGTGGAGTGAAAGCAGGTGTGTAGATGGTTGTGGAGTAGAAGCAGGTGTGTAGATGGTTGTGGAGTGGAAACAGGTGTGTAGATGGTTGTGGAGTGGATACAGGTGTGTAGGTAGAGGGTAAAGTGGAGTGACATGGTGTGGAAGACGGGTCAGGTGTGGAGGGAGCGATGAGAAGGAGAAGAGGAGGAGGAGGGTGACAGGAAGGAAGGAGAGTGGGGAAACGAGTTGTGTATCCCAGAGGAAGGGAGAAATAAGAAGTCTGATGAGAGAGAATAACAAAGAAACGGGACGAAATTAATATTGTAAGTAAAGGAAGGAAAAAATTTAGTGGTGTCACAGAGGAGGTAAGAGTGGAGTTAGTAAGAGTGGAGTTAGTAAGAGAGCAAAGAGTAGGGAGGGGAGGGGAGGGGTGTGTGGTGAGGTCACGGTGGTAGAAGGGGGGAAGGAGTAACGCCCCCCCCCCTCCTCCTCTTGCCACAGCCCCCGGCCACCTGGCGCCACTCTTCCCCCTGGTATCACGCTCTTCCTGTCAGGGGATACTTCACTACTCCCCCGTACACCACTCCTGTCTGCCTCACTCCACTCCACTCCCCCGTACAGTACACCACTCCTGTCTGCCTCACTCCACTCCACTCCCCCGTACAGTACACCACTCCTGTCTGCCTCACTCCACTCCACTCCACTCCCCCGTACAGTACACCACTCCTGTCTGCCTCACTCCACTCCCCCGTATATCACTCCTGTCTGCCTCACTCCACTCCACTCCCCCGTACACCACTCCTGTCTGCCTCACTCCACTCCCCCATACAGTACACCACTTCTGCCTACGTCATTCCACTCCACTCCCCCGTATATCACTCCTCTGCCTCATTCGTGCAATTTTCAACCTATCCTCATTTTATCCTCATTTCACACCAACACGCCTTCCTTGACTGTGGTCCGTCCTGCCTCTCATCTTGTGCCTGTCTCAACCCCTGCCCCATTTATGTCTGCCTCAACCCCTGCCTCGCCCTGTTCTCCTCCACTTCCTGCCCCACCTCTCCTGCCCCCCATCTCTCTCTCTCTCTCTCTCTCTCTCTCTCTCTCTCTCTCTCTCTCTCTCTCTCTCTCTCATATTCAGTATCCTTCATTTTCCTCACCTTCATTGCAACTTAATGCTTTCTTTATGTTTTATCAAATTATCTTCCTCATTTTCTCTTCTGTTTCGTTCATCCTTCGACTCAGACAGCTTCCTCCTTCTTTTGTGTCCTTTCCTATACCTCTCCTCAGCCTGTCCTCTTTCTCTCTCCTTTTTCCCTCCTCACTTTCTTTCTATCCTCTTCACTCACCATTTACACTGTCACTTCTCCCACTATTTTTTCCCTCATCTCCTTCCCTTCTTTTTTCTTTACTTTCCCTCTATGCCCATTTCATTTTGTCACTTTGTTTCCTTCCAACTTTCTTCTTTCCTCTCCTCCTCACTTTTCACTCTTCCTTTTATTCGTCTGCCATCTCCCCTTTTGGTGCCCTTTACTCCCCCTCCCTCCCCTACAATCTGCCTATTCCCTTCCTTCCTCATCACCACCCCCTGCCCCCCTCACAGCATCCCGCCACCGCACCCTCCCACCATTTCCTCTTCCCCTGGCCCAGGATTTAGTGTTAAGTTACCTACCCTCAAGATTACCCCCTCATCTTCCTTTCCTATACCTTCCTTTCCTCCCCTTCTTTCCTTCCTAAATTTCTTTCATCCTTCTTTCCTCCCTTTCTTTCATTCCTAACTTCCTTTCCTCCCTTTCTTTCCTCCCCTTCTTTCCTTCCTAACTCCCTTTCTTTCCTCACCTTCTTTCCTTCCTAACTTCCCTTCTTTCCTTCCTAACTTCCCTTCTTTCCTTCCTAACTTCCTTTCTTTCCTTCCTAACTTCCTTTCTTTCCTTCCTTTCCTTCCTAACTTCCTTTCTTTCTTCCCTTCCTTTCCTTCCCTTCCTTTCCTTCCTAACTTCCTTTCTTTCCTTCCCTACCTTCCTTTCTTTCCTTCCTAACTTCCTTTCTTTCCTCCCCTTCTTTCCTTCCTAAATTTCTTTCATCCTTCTTTCCTCCCTTTCTTTCATTCCTAACTTCCTTTCCTCCCTTTCTTTCCTCCCCTTCTTTCCTTGCTAACTTCCTTTCTTTCCTCCTTTCCTCTCCTTCTTTCCTTTCTTTCCTTCCTAACTTCCTTTCTTTCATCCCTTTCTTTCCTTCCTAACTTCCTTTCCTACCTTCCTTTCCTTCCCTTCTTTCCTTCCCTTCTCTCCTCCCTTTCTTTCCTTCCTAACTTCCTTCCTTTTTTCCCTTTCTTTCCTCCCTTTCTTTCTTTCCTACCTTCATTCCTTTCTCTCTCTTTCTTTCCCTCATCGATACGAAAGCAAAATTTTGTAGAACCAAGAAGTCCTACTGTTTGGAGGCGTGTGGGCGTGGGCGTGAAATATCCATGTATGGGCGTGGGAGTGTATTATGGAGGACTAGACGTGGGTGCTGATGAAGGTGTGGGCGTGGGTGTACAACTAGCCACAAAAATTCATGAACACACACACACACACAAACACACACACACAAACACACACACAGACACACACACACACAAACACACACACACACAAACACACACACACACACACACACACACACACACACACACACAGGGACTAGTAACTAATGACGGATTTTATTGGATTCGGACATCCTGTTTTGCCCCTACCTGCCCCACCTCTCTGTCTGTCCCCACTACACCTCTGTCTGCCCCACCCCACCTCTCTGTCTGCCCCACCCCACCTCTCTGTCTATCCCACCCCTCCCCTCTGTCTGTCCTACCCCACCCCTCTGTCTGTCCTACCCCACCTCTCTGTCTGCCCCACCCCACCCCTCTGTCTGTCCCACCCCACCCCACCATTCTTGTCTGCCCCACACCACCTCTCTGTCTGCCCCACCTCACCTCTCTGTCTGCTCCACACCACCCCACCTCTCTTGTCTACCTCACCCCACCTCTGTTTATCCCACCCCACCCCTCCTCTGCTACACCTCACTCTTTCTAACCCCACCATGTCTCATTATTTTCTTGTTCTGGCCAAGTTGTTCCATCTCCCTGGTCTCTGAAATGGTGTGGCCGGCTTCGTTCCGTTCCACCTGAGCTCCTTGGTGGTCAGTTCTGGTGTCCGCTCCGCCCTCAAGTCCAACACAAACCCGCTGCCCTAGTTATTAAAATGCCCACAGATGAGTACCCTTGCTAGTTCCAACAACAACCCTACTAGACTCTCCCTTACCAAACTCTGTCCTATATCGTTGTTGTGATGACACTGTCCTGCCTTGGTCCTGCCTTACCATACAGTTCTTTGCCTTACCTCGTCTCATGTGACCTCAAGAGAGACGAAGACTGGGGGAGGGGAAGGATAGGATAGGGGAGATGGAAGGGAGGAGGGAGGTAGTGGATAGGAGAACGCTCTGAGGAATGGAAAAGGACATTAGTGAAAGTTGTAATTTGTATGTGTTCTGGTAGGTGTGTGTGTGTGTGTGTGTGTGTACTAGTGTGTGGATTATTTCTCCGCATTTCTATTTAAACCTATTTTTTTGCGGGGTTTCGGTGTGTATACGGTATGCTTGTGAGTACTTTTCTGTCTGTGGAGCTTGTGAGCATTAATACATTTTATAAACTTTGAACACGTGCCCTTGTGTCTCTTTGTACAACTGCATGAGTATATATGTGTGAGTTGGTGATGGTGTTGGTTCGTGTTTGAAAGTTGTGTGCATTAGTGTTTTTGTGGATATGTTCGTGTGAGTGCGTTAGAGTTTCCGTATACCTCTTGTCATATTCTTGGTTGAGTTATGAAGTGTTTACATGCGTGTTTAACTTTACATGTGTCTGAGTGGTGTGAGTATGTATGTGTGTACTTGTTTATGTATGTACACGTATGTTTGTTATCCATGTGTGTGTGTGTGTATGTGGGAATATATGTTCGTTCGTGCTTGAGTGTGTGTAAGAGTGGGTGTGGCTGCGTCTGTATCACCGGCGACATAATACTGTAATCGGTGCCAGGTGAAAGGAAGTGACAAAAAAAAAAAATGTATCAAATATAAAAGTATTGAAATTATAAGGAAGTTTGTGGCAGCTCGATCCAACATATAACTACTCGAGTCTGATGTGATAGTCTGCATTAATGGATAGTAAGTAAGTAAGTACAGTGTTGGTAAATCTCAAGCTACAGATTCCCCCTAAACATTTCTATGCAACAGGCCACCATTATATTTGTTAATCTGGTCCTTTTTCCTGGTATACTTTAGAGGAATCAAGGCCCTCTAATGTATGTACCAAAAGAATATTATCCCCTTAATAAGTTGTAGATGAGTGTCTACGAAATTGACAGTGTTGATATTTGTTTACTTTTGTAGTAGTTCAGGTGATACTCGATTACTCTTTAAGGGTTCATTAAGTATCTCGTGTGGTCTAATTGGTGAGGAGGTATGTATATATTTCGGTGGTGTACGAGTAGGGAATGTGGTGTTAAAGCGGTGTTGTTGAAATGTGTAGCAGGCATCTCATTACTGGGAAGCCCTATACTGTAGTGTGCTGCTGCAGACGGGGTGGTGCATGGGGTGGCTTGCTGCTGGATCCCTCTCCTTCCCATCCCCTGCCCCACCCCACCCCACCCCGTTGTGCCCCGTCCCGTCAGTTTCTCCTCACGTCCCCTCCCGTCCCCGTCACGTAAGTTCGGTCCCTTCTTGTCCCGTCTTGTCCCCCCTCCCCCTCCCCCCATCTTCCTGCTCCATTAAGGGGGTCGTTTATGGTGTGCAAATTGGAGTCTGTGTAGCACTTAAACCCTAAAACAAAACAGATCCCCCACTTGTATACCGAGGCAGCCTGTTTCCTGACATATATAGTGTGGAGGATTCAGTACCCCTCACATTCTGCCAAAACGAGTGATCCCTTTAATTCCCTTACGAGGATCTTAATTAAAACTTGCAGTCAGTTTGCATAGCCAGTTACTTATGATGTTTTGTTAGAGGATGGTTCAGAAATCAGTAGATAGAGGTTGGTCGCCTGCTAAGCTCATAATTATTTGGCCTGTAGATTTGAAGTTATGTTTTGCTGTTGACTGTACTGGAGGTAAAGCGTACACACAGCATATTTTACCTGTACTTGAGGGAAGCAGTGATGTGTGTGTCAGTCAGTGGCTTGTGTTTGCTTGTTTCAGCTGATGTGTTTGTTGTTCTTGCTTGTGTGAGCTTTAGTTTGCATAACACTGCTTTCTCTGTTTATATTGCAGAATGTGGCTGGTCTTACGTTATTAATTGAAGGGAAGCTGTTATTAGTACAGTTACTAGCTAAAGTTTAGGTTCATATGTAACAAAATAGTGTATAAATGTATAACTCCTGATATGAGGCTATAATGATGATGGTCTTGTCTTCTTATGTTGAATCTGTGTGTGAATTTTATTGAGCTAAACTGGTAACGTATTTACGGCAATATTCTTTTTATTAGAGGCATATTTTTTTATTTTTTTTATTTGCTGAGAAGGTATATCAATTATTTTTCTATATATACTGATCAATGTTAAGTTGTATTATGAATGTAGTGTCATATTGGTTTTTGTGTTATCAGTTATTTTTATCTGTATAATGTTACTGATCAATGATAAGTATGTATTATGAATGTAGTGTCATATATATTGGTTTTTGTGTTATCAGTTATTTTTATCTGTATAATGTTACTGATCAATGTTAAGTATACAGTATATTATGTGTGTGTTGTCATGTTGGTTCGTATGTCCGCCCACAGAGGGATGCTCTTCGCGGTCGACGCCCAAGCCGCGGCCTCCGTCGCCCACCATGCGGCCCAACATCACATTCCAGACGTACGCCTGCCCCCCAGCCTACGCCGCATGGTACTGCCTCAATGGTGCCACATGCTTCACAGTCAAGATAGGAGAGTCCATCTTATACAACTGCGAGTGAGTACCGTAGCAATTTAATTCATTATTGGCCTATATATATTTTTTAGAAGATTTACATGTATCATCTTATACAACTGCGAGTGAGTACCAATTTAATTCATTATTTGCCTATATATATTTTTTAGAAGACTTACATGTGAGTACCATCTTATACAACTGCGAGTTAGTAGGTACCATTTCATTATATTATATTTTTATTATAAGAAGGTTTACGAGTACCATTTCTCTTTATTATATTATTATTCTGTAGGAGAATAGTGAGTACCATTTCGATTCACTTAATATATATAATAAGACTTGTGATTGAGTATAATTTCACTGTAATGTATTTTATATTTGGAAGACTCGTTGTCATTGGTAGTAGACGTGGTAATCAAACCCTCGTCCAGATGCCAACTTTTCCATACTTCAGAACACTAAAACATTTGTCAAGGTAATTTTTTTTACCTACATACTTACAAGTCATAATGTTCCCATGTTGGTTGTCAGTAATGAGGTCTAGGTCATCTTGAACACGACACACAGGCACGACACTATATACCACCCCATGACACACACACACAGACAGACAGACAAGACACACACACACACACACACACACACACACACACACACACACAGAGAGAGAGAGATGTTTTAGGCTTGTATTATTGCGTCTGGTGACCAACATAGTACTTTTATATCCCCTTAGGCTTGTAATGCTAATAACTTGTATTGTCTTCAGTCTTGTAGTTGAGTAATATTATATAAAGTTTTAGTAAATCTGGAGCAACTAATTCCTCCAAACTCTTCGAGGCAACAACAAGCCACCATTATTTTTGTTAATCTGGTCCTGTTTCCTGGCCCATACTTTGGAGGAATCAAAGCTCTCTAATGTAACAAAGAGTATTACCCCCTTTAGGAGATAATACACTTTTGATAATTCTCGAGCAAATGATTCTTCCAAACTATTCCAAGCAACAGGACACCAATATTTGTGTTCTTCTAGTCCTGTTTCCTGGCATACTTTGGAGGAATCAAGGCTCTCTAATGTAACAAAGTATATTACCCCCAAGAGTTAAGCCTTTGGTTCCCCTCCTCCACCAACAAGGATACAGGCCTCCCCTTTTTGTTTCACTTTTTCATCCAGCCTGCCATAAATATTTAGTCTTCTTGTACACTAGGCCTGGGTTTTTCCTGACCCACATCTGCAAGGCCTCCTTCCTGACCCATTTTTCCACATGTTTACGTTTTTGAAGGATCACTTTTTAGGAGCCAGGGTTTTAAGTTAAAGTAAAAATGTTTTATTTATATCTGGTTATGTATGACTGAATTGACCCGAAAACAAAACATCAACGCCATCATCTCACTCACGAATCACCTCAATTCGTGGCTGAAATTTGATGAAATGGTGTGTGTGTGTGTGTGTGTGTGTGTGTGTGTGTGTGTGTGTGTGTGTTGGGGTCGTCCTCCTTCAGCCACGAGTGTGTTTTCCCACGGCTGTCCCACATTAAGGTCACACGGTGGGAATGGTGCATGGGGGTGTTGTTAGGGGGCATTGGGGGGGGATGGGGGATTTTGGTCTATTACCCCCCTTCCCCATTCTCTCCAAACGTACTGTACTACCTCCCCTTGCCAGACCTTCCTTCCATATCTCCCTCATATTCTCTTCCTTCCCTCCCCACCCCACTTTATTCCATCATTTCTTCCCTCCCTAAAGATATTTTCGCATTTCTTCCCTCCCTTACATATTTCCTCATTCACTGACCTTCTTTTATCTCCATCTTTTCTTTCTCCATCTTTTCTTCCTCCATCTTTTCTTCCTCGTTATTTTTCTTCCTCTTTCCTCCTCATTACATTTTGTCCTTGCTCCATTCCTCATTTTCCTCCTCTCCCATCATCATCATCCTCCCACCTTCCCATTCCCTGACCTTCTTTATCTCCATCTTTTCCTTCTCATTGGTTTGCTTCCTCTTCCCCCCCCTCCCATTACCTCATCATACCCTGACCTTCTGTTTTGTCTCTTTCGTCTCCTTTCCTTATTCTTCTTCATCCCTGTTTGCATTATTCCTCACCCGACCATCTGTGTTTTCCTCATCCTCACTTTCTCCTCCCTCCCTTTCCTCTCCATTCTTCCTAGCTGCTTTCCATCCCTGTCTCTCCTTGTTTACCTTCCTCTCTCCATTCCTACCTTTCCTCTCTCTCCATTCCTGCCTTTTCCCTCCCCATTCCTGCCTTTCCCCTCCCCATTCCTGCCTTTCCCCTCCTCATTCCTGCCTTTCCCCTCCTCATTCCTGCCTTTCCCCTCCTCATTCCTGCCTTTCCCATTCTCCTCCCCAAAGTTTCCCCTCCCCTAATAATTTCCCCTCCCCCAATAATATTCCCCTCCCCAAACCCTTCCCCTACTCCCCAAAAATTTCCCCTCCCCAAATCCTTCCCTCCTCTCTCTCACTCCTCCCTAACGCTTTCCCCAAACCTCCCTTTCCCTCCCTTCCTCCCTCATCAAGGTGGAGAGAGGCAAGAGAGACCAAATCCCTCCCTTCCTGGTCCAGCTGTCACTCCACATCATCACTAACACTCCCACCAACCCACCCCACCCACCAACTCACCCCTCTCCCACCAACTCACCCCTCTCCCACCCACCCACCCACTCACTCACTAAGGGAATAGTTATACTTTTGGCAGACTGGAGCGCCTTGATTCCTCCAAAGTATGCCAGAAAAGAGACCCACGTGAAGAAAAATAATGGTATGTTGCCTCGGAATAGTTTGGAGGAATCATTTGCTCCAGAATTACCACCCAAAACAATGTGTTATATATCCCCTTAACAGGACTGAACCTAATCTAACCTAACCTAACCTAACCTAACCTTAACATGACTGAACCTAACCTACCCTACCCTACACTACCTAACCTAACCTAATCTAACCTAACCTAACCTAACCTAACCTAACCTAACCTAACCTAACCTAACCTACCTTGTCCATCCACAACATAACACTAAAAGTACAGGAATCCAATTATTACACTACTATAGCCTCTTAACCTTCAACCTATAGACATCTCATACAAGTACAGTACACGTAACTAGTCATATCTCAAGCACATAGGTGATAGAGAGATGGGACACACAACAATCACGAAGGAAATAGAAGGAAAGGAGGGAGAGAAAAATACAACGAGGGAAGGGTTTTGCCAATGGTGCTGCAGATATGGTAGTAGAAATGGAATAGGTGAAAGGAGTTAGAGAGGGGAGAGAGAGAGGTTAGACAGGAGAGAGAGAGAGAGAGGTTAGAGAGGGGAGCGAGAGGTTAGACAGGGGAGAGAGAGAAGTTAGAGAGGGGAGAGAGAGAGGTTAGAGAGGAGAGAGAAAAGTTAGAGAGGGGAGAGAGAGGTTAGACAGGGGAGGGAGAGAGATAGGTTAGAGAGGGGGGAGAGAGAGAGGTGAGAGAGGGGAAAGAGAGAGAGGTTAGAGAGGGGGGAGAGAGAGAAGTTAGAGATGGAGAGAGAGGTTAAAAGAACTCAGCTGGGGTATCATATGGTCAACTCTTGATATATGGGTGGTCGTGAGCTAACCCCATGGCGCGTGCGTGCAACAAGGTAGGTGTGTGTGTGTGTGTGTGTGTGTGTGTGTGTGTGTGTGTGTGTGTGTGTGTGTGTGTGTGTGTGTGTGTGTGTCATTACCGGAGACCATGGATGTATCGAGGCGAGTACATGTGTGTACTGTATGTGTGCGTGTGTGAATGACGATGTAAGTGAAATGGGCATATGTGTATGGAGGTGTTAGTACATTAAAGCGTGTGTGTGTGTGTGTGTGTGTGTGTGTGAGGGAGGTGAAGAGGTTAATCTAGTGTGAAAGTGAAGGCTGGGGTTGAAGGTGAGAAGGGAAAGGCAGAGGTCAGAATAATTAAGTGTGAAAGTGAATGTTGGTGTGTGTGTAACGTTGGATTTCGAGGTGCCTTTGTGAGCAACTACCAAACACACCCTCCTTCTCTTACTCCCCCCACCCCCTTCTCTAACCCCCTCCCCCCACCTTCTCTTACCCTCCCTCCGTCTCCCCTTCCCTCGGTATCCACTTTCTCCTTCATCATCATTTTCTCTCTCCTCCATGTCTATCCTCGCGCCATCCCTTCCCTCTCACCGTCTCCTTTCTCTTTCTTTCACTTCCCACTCAACACTTTTTTTTTTTCGCTCTATTTTCTGCCACTCCACATGTCTCCCTCTTCCTTTTCTATTCATCCCTCCCCAACCCACTTCTTCCCTTTCCATTCACTCCCGTCCCCCCTCCCCTTCTCATAGTGCGGGTAGGTAGGGTGTAAGGTTACATGAGGTGTAGAGAGGTCAGGGTGATAGCACATGTACACAGGGTTGGTTTTACATATGCCCTCCTCAGTGATAGCACATATGGAGTAGAAGCACATGTTGGTATATTTACAGGAGTGGTTACATAGTTGTTTTAGTTACTGTAGTTCCCTATTCTGCTTATTGAACCAGATGCAACCAGTACAGCAGTGTTATATAATCCGAATCAAAATTTCACTTAACATTTGGTGATTCATGTGAGTTATGTGAGTGAGGAGAGCTTACTTTTAGTCCAGGCAACTTTTCATAATGATGGTTCACGTATCCAGATGATTCATTTGGAAAGTTGATAACATTATGTCTTTTACTGATAGTACGCAAAAAAATATATTCTTACACGAATTTGCTACCTTAATTACTGCCTTTAGTGAATAGTGTCTCTCTGCCACTAACCCAGTAACTACCCATCTCTAGCACTACTATCCCAGCTACCATTCCACTGTTATACTACTCCACTGCCCTGAGAGGTTATCCATGACCCTAAACCTGACAGATTAACCACGACCCTGTAACCACGGTGGTAAAAGTAGAGGCGTGAGAGAATGTAGGGGAGGAGAGTAGGGGAGGCCATTTTTGTAGGGGTATGGATGGTGGGTATGAGTAAAATGGAGGGGAAATGGGGGATGTGGAGTTAAGTAAGAGAGAGGGATTTATTTTTGGAGGAGGGGGATGCGTCCGGACAGGTAAAGGATGGGTGACTGACTGACTGACTGACTGGTTGTGGGCGTTGGATGGAGGCACTGTCAGGCTGTAGGTGTCGGATAAAAGTGTAGGTGTTATATAGGGAAAGATGTGGTGTGGGCAGGAAGGGGTATGGGGTATGGGGGCGTGGGGTAGGTTGTGGGTGTCGGAGGAAGGTGATAGTGTGGGTGTTATATAGAGAAAGATGTGGTATGAGCAGGTAGGGGTATGTGGGTGTGGGGTAGGCTGTGGGTGTCGGATGAAGGTGATAGTGTGGGTGTTATATAGGGGAAGATGTGGTGTGGGCAGGCAGGAGTATGTGGGCATGGGGAAGGTAGGGGTGTGTTGTGTTGTGGGCAAGTAAGTGAGGTCGTGCAGGGGGCGTGATTCTGGTAGGGGGAAAAGGGGAATGCGGGCACAGGTTGGGGGGGAGGGGGGCTGTCTAGCTGGCTGGGCGGGGCTGCGTGACTCTGATGGGGCCAGGGGACTTAGTGACCGCACCCAACAATTGCCCACCCCCCTCCCCCCTTTTCAACACCCCCCCACCACACACACTGCGACGACCACACCAGGAGAATAAGGTCCCCTTGCGTAGGTCGAAATAACTCCATCCATCCGAGTTTAGTCTAGTTGGTCTCCACGTGGTTTGTGATGGTCACTATAATTTAAAAGAGTCTTAGTATTTATTATATGGTGGTGCCTGTGATATAGTATGGTGTATGTGTGAGTGTTTGGTGGTCGCTTGGTTGATAATGGTCTCTGTTAATTGAAAGTTGTCCTTATGGAATAAAATTGTCTGTGTTAGTTTAATCATTGTTGTTCTGAGGTGAAATGTATCACCTTAATTGGGTCTCCATGCATTTAACCTGGTCTTCATACACATTGCCACTTCTGAAATATGGTGTTGCAGTGATTAATGTATAAGCAGGTCCAAGCGTCTGTACCTCACCTTGCTCTACCTTCTTGTCCTTTTGAGTAGATTACCATTGTATTTGAGGGATGAAAGGGCATGTAGCAATGACCAGAGAGTAGTGGGAATGACGTGGAGTGGTGTGGGGAGGGATGAGGTCTGTGGGGTTGGGGGTCTAGCCTACCTAATGGCAAAGGGAAGGAGATTGTAAATTTTTTCTGGTCCCGCTATGCCTCACTTCACACACTAAACCAGTTATCTTTATCAGTGTATTGTTTACTTCTTCTTCGGGGAGTTTACATCTTTTTGTGTGTCTTGGGACGCGATTTTTCTGTGTAATCTTACAATAGGAACCACAGATTTAATGGATAATTCTCTGCCTCTAAAACAGTGTAGTGGATTTTCACTAAATATGCAATGATGAGAAGTATGTCTGTTATTTTTGTCCTCCTAGAAACTTAACTGACTGCTCTGCCCTGCCCGCCACTGAATTCGTCTTGGTTTGGGAAAATATATATATATATAGGTCGTGGGTGTGACAAAAGGTTTGGTCTAAGAGAGTTAAAGCTCTTTGTAAAGGGCGGACCGCTACCCTACCTGCGACCCAGCCAAGTCTTTTTATTTCGTCCTTCTTTCTTAGGCTGTGAATAAAACCTGTACAGGATTAGTTGGCTGGAGAGGTACCCCAATTAGTCCCCCTGCCCCTGCCCCTGTCCCTGTACCTTCTCTTCCCCTGCCTCTGTTTTGTGGCAGTGGCTTAGACCTGGGTAGTAGTGGTAGTGGAGTTTGGTGGAGGGTCTACTTCGAGTGGTGATGGTGGAGTTGTTGGTGGTGATGGTGGTAGAGCCTGTAGTGTGGATGATTATAATGAAAATGGTGGTGGTGGTGATGGTGGTATAGTGGTGGTGAGAGTGAGTAGTGGTGGTAGTAGTGTTGAGAGTGGGTGGTGATGGTGGTGGTGAGAATGGTGGTAGTGGTGGTGAGAATGGTGGTGGTGAGAGGGGGTGGTATAGTGGTGGTAATGATCGTGGTATAGTAGTTGATAGTGGGTAGTGATGGTGGTTGTATAGCGGTGTTGAGAGTGAGTAGTGGTGGTAGTAGTGTTGAGAGTGGGTGGTGAGAATGAGTGAGTGGTAATAGTGGTGATGGTGACAAGAATGGAAAGGGCCAAGGTCATTTGCCCATACCTATACTTAATAACAACCACCACAGCCTCCTCCCCCCCTCCCTCACACACACACACACACACACACACACACACACACATACACATACACATACACATACACACACATACATCTATCTATCTATCTATCTATCTATCTATCTATCTATCTATCTATCTATCTATCTATCTATCTATCTATCTATCTATCTATCTATCTATCTCTCTCTCTCTCTCTCTCTCTCTCTCTCTCTCTCTCTCTCTCTCTCTCTCTCTCTCTCTCTCTCTCTCTCTCTCTCTCTCTCTCTCTCTCTCACTAAATGAGGGTTAGAAGTTAAACAGAGAGAGAGAGAGAGAGAGAGAGAGAGAGAGAGAGAGAGAGAGAGAGAGTATATGACTAACAAGTGAAGCGAAGAAGTTAATTTTGATAGGCTAAATAATTGATCTCATGTTGAATAATGCATGTGTGATTAATAATAGTGAGTTGTCATTATCATAATAGTGAGTGAATGAGTGATGTTAATACAAGATGGACCACAGCGAAGACTCACTCACTCACTTACCTCCCGCCACTTCCGCCTCACCACCTGACACTTCCTCTTGCTTCAGTTCTCTTGCCTCACCTCTCATCATCCCTTGCTTTACTCCATATCATTCCAACAGTAGTACATAAATATATATATAGGGGATCTGTATTTTGGAGGAATCGAAGACCTTCCAATTCATATCAACAAGAGAATCTCACCTATAAATATTAACAGGTCTGCTGCTGTTTGTAAATCCTGTGTAAATTTTTATATATTATTTTGTATCTCTGAATGAAGAAGAGTGTGTGTGTGTGTGTGTGTGTGTGTGTGGGAGGGGGGGGGGGAAGAAGGTGGGAAGGAGAATGGGAATAAGTGTGTGCGTTCGTAAGTGCGCGCATACAGTGAACTGCACAGGTGTGTGAGCATGAGTGGACAATAAGCTAGCAACACTCAGTTACTGCTCACTGAGGCCTGGCTGGAGTGGGGGAGTAGAGAGGGATTGTGTGTGTGTGTGTGTGTGAGGGCGGAAGGAAGGAAGGAGAGTAGGGAGAGGACGGGGAAGGGGGGGGGGGGGACTGTAGGAGGGGAGTGTGGGAGATGGAGGGGAGCGAAGGGGGAGACATGAGGGTGGAGTGCGTTGGAGTGGGGGGGGGGGAAGGGAGAGAGGAGATAAAATGAGTGGGAAGTAAAGAGAGAGAGAGAGAGAGAGAGAAAAAAAAAAATTGGGGGATGAGGAAGGGAAAGGAAGTGTGTGTGTGTGTGTGTGTGTGTGTGTATGAGGGGGGGAAGGGATATAGGTAAAATGGTGACACCTGGCAATCCCACCTTCCCACACATACCTTATCTCACACCGTGCCCGCCACACCTCTACAATATTTACCCTATACCTGTTCTCGGATTATGTTTACACTGGTAGCATGACTTGTACTTACGAAATTTGGGAGTATAATAAACATCCCTGGTCTCTCTATTAACCTTTCTCTATTCCTCCTCCTTCTCCACCCACTCTCTCTCTCTCTCTCTCTCTCTCTCTCTCTCTCTCTCTAGTTTTCAGACTCATGAATGGAGTCGCTGGTGGTGTTCGATTTCTGTTATTTGGCTATGTCCTCGTTTTCACTTAGTTTCCTCCAATCTCATAATATCAAGGGATGTTTAGTTCAGTTTAAGACTTAGTACATAGAGTGTTTTGTTGTAAGACTCGGTGATACTGGTGGTGAATGAGTGTGGATATCGGTTGTGGTTGTTGTTGTTGTTGTTGTGTAGTTAATGAGGTTGAAAGACAGAGATTGGGATGAGTGGATGGCGCCCCGGTATTCTTTAGCTGTGTTGATAGCCAGGTGGAGGGTTGAGGGGCATCCGGCAGGTGAAGTAGTGTGGGTGTATGTGGGTGACGCTGGGTGGATGACAGGGACCAGGGTGTATGTGGGTATTACAAGGTGGATGAGAAGGACCCTCAGTAATGCATGACTAATTATTATCGTTTACATTTAAGAAAAAACAAAAGTGCACAAGTAAATGCAGTTAAATATATCACAATTCAAAACTCCTCCATTGTCTGACTTTCGAGTGTGTGTGTGTGTGCGACGAAACTTTTCTGGTGACTGTACGTGTGGGTGAGGGCGTGTGAGAGTTAGGTTCTCCACCCCTGCTACTCTCCCATGTGTTAGTCACACACACACACACACACACACACACACACACGAAAGACAGCTTCAATGAGCGGTAGGTCCTGTTAGTGAATGGACAACCATACACATACACATACATACACACACACACGTACACAGATAGTTTCATTGAGTGGTATATCATGTTAGTGACCACACAGTGACAGTCACGCACGCATGCACGTTTCTGTAATTTATGTAATGTATATAGGTTTTGCAGCATATGGATTTTTATTTACACACAATTGTACACACACATCCTCTGCTGTACACACTAGCATGGACGTGCAGTAATTACATACATACTCACATACAAGCTTTATGTTTACATGGTGGCATTTCCTTCCTCTGGTGGGAGTGCAAATTATTCCCACTACCTGTAATAATGTTGTATCATAATGCCTCCCTGGTCAACTCCCCTCAACTCACTACAGATATCATGTTGTATTAAGTGGATAGTATATTTTTGGTATATTGGTACGCCATGATTCCTAGGACTAAAATACATTAGGAAATAGTACCAGATTAACAAAAATAATGGCCTGTTGCTTGGACTAGTTTGGAGGAATCATTTGGTTAATTAAAATTTACCAACACTGTACTTTCCCCTTAATTATTATGCTTGTATGAACAACAGTAAGGTATTCTCATGATGAAGGGAATACTCTTGGGTTTTCACTCCGTCACTCAGGGTATAGGTTAAGTCTAAGAGAAGTAACCTGCTGTGGGAAATTCGATGTGTCTGATTTCCTCCAAGATATCCCAAGCAACAAAATCTCTCCACATAAGACTATAGGGACGTGATTTATGATAGAGTTCGGGGGGCTACATGTACTCCAATTTGCCCACAACAGTTACTTCCCTTAAAAACAATGGACTGCGATTGTACACCCCAAAGTCGATAGAAAGTGCATAGGTACACAACGGTGCTCAAGACAATAGAGTTATAAAGATGGTATTTTGATAGTACCGTAACACTGGTGGTAATAGTAGCAGTGACGTCACAGCTGGATTGGTACCGAGGAAGGGTTGAAATTTCCCACTTTCACAAATGATAGGCTCGTCTTTAGCCTACCTGTAAGACTTTGATATTTCAGTCCATTTTAATTTTATATATATACAGTGTTACGGAATGAATTATTGTCGAAATCTGTAGTTATTATTCCGTTCGATGGGATAAGGGGAGTAAATGTATGCCATCCACTTTGTACGGTTGCATAATTTGTTGTTTATATACTGAGAAGAGTGTTGGATATAGATCAAGGAAAATAGTATAGTAAAGAACAAAAATAGAGGCTAAAAGGTAAACAATACAGCCTAAGAAAGTTGAGACAGAAGAGATAGAGAGAGATATATGAAGAGGTAAGAGTGAGTAGTGAGGCGAGCCAGACAGGTGGGTCGACAAACTTCACGGTGAAGTGCTTGTCAGAGAGACTAAGACACACACTCTCTCTCTCTCTCTCTCTCTCTCTCTCTCTCTCTCTCTCTCTCTCTCTCAGAATCATAAATTATGTATATGTGCGTAATTATTAGATTTTTCCTCACTTTGATATCGCCAGTGTTTCTCCCCAACGAAATTTCTTCCCACACATGGCTCATGGAATTAACAGTTTCAAATCAATTGAGGACAGCGTGTCTGGTGTGCTAATCATTAAATACTGTTGGTCAGGAATAATATGGAAAAGGGTACAAGGGTGCAGTAAGAGGTGCTTAGTTAGTTAAACACCTGGTTTATCCAGCTAATTTCATGTAATGTGGGTATTTATTAGAATTAGTTTTTGAAGAATCGTAGACGACCAGAGAGAGAGAGAGAGAGAGAGAGAGAGAGAGAGAGAGAGAGAGAGAGAGAAAGAGAGAGAGAGAGAGAGAGAAAGAGAGAGAGAGAGAAGTATATACTAGGTGTGTGAGGAAGAGGTGGAGGAAGTGGCCGAGAAGTAAAATAAAAGGTGTTGGGAGCAAGAGGGTGGAACGTAACTAACAGGACTTCCACCACCACTCCACCATCCTCCATTTTCACCACTCCATCACCTTCAATACTCCAACAATACCCCTTAATGCCAAAATTCTGAAAAAAATAAGGAGAAACTGTTAAACTTTTCTGGACTAGCAGGTTTACATTTATGCAACGTTGCTATAGTTATTTGCAGTAATAACACACAGTAAAGCATAAAATTTATACTGTATGTGGTAGTTATGTATGTCTGCTTTATATTTTCCTTCACTCATTATTGCATTCTGTTTTGAATAATTTATTAGTTGTTACATTAATTTTATTAGATTAGTTTTCACAAGTTATATAGCCTAATAAACCTTATGTCCTCCATAGGTGTGCAGATGGGTACATGGGACAGCGCTGTGAGTTCAAGGACTTGGATGGGTCATACCTGCCCACGAGAGAAAAAGTTCTGCTTGAGACGGCATCCATTGCAGGAGGTGCCACTGTGGCCTGCGTCCTCGTCTTTGTGGTTCTATTCGCAGCCTATGTCCTCATGCAACGTGGAAAGGACAAGCGATGCAGGTGGGTAGTGTCAGTAGGTTTTAGTATTATCCTATTGCAATTTTACATACCTGTGCATGATGCATACCATTATTACATTGATATTTATAATCTCGAGGAAAAATAAAGTATCTGTTGGTCAGAATTTTCCCATCCATCTTGGATTACCTATTTTGATGATACACTGTACTGTACATACAGGTAGCTTATGCTGTTACAGTGTTGTAAAACATAGGATGAAACATAAGTTGTAAGATGGATGATGTAGGTGGTGCTAGGAGAGAAATGCTACCCTTATAGGAATACTGCATTGGAAAACACCTGAGCTTACATAGTACAGTACTAACTATGTCTTTGTATCCCATTTGTGTTTGTGCTTGTTGAGTGAGCAGTAAAATAACTGACTATTACTTTGTGTTTCAGGGAGTTGGATGATGGCCGAGGCAGTGACCGGCAACCATTTACAGGTTACCAGAATCCTCGGCCTGAGATAATTCGAACAATTAGCAATCCTTACGCTCGCACTTTGGAGGTGAGTGATATGTGGCTGACAAACACAGAGAAAAAAGGTTGGAGAAGTTACAATTCATCATTGTTGCTGCCATAATTGAATATTAAAACAATTCTGAAAAATGTGTGTGGTATGTAGTGTGTTTTTAATTATGTGAATAGGAGAGTACTGTAATGTCTTTGAGAGTATGTTGGATTACTCTTGGTGTAGAGGAGACTCAAAACGGGTCAGCAGAGGTGGACAGACAGGTGAAACGGGAGTTCCAACTCTCCCTGAGCTTCTCAGTTCAGTTGTTGTTTTTAATCTGATGTAGTTAGAATATCAGGCTTCTGGTATGAGACTGATTAGAGCAAGAGATTGTAGGTTAAAAGATATGTGTATAATCAGTATGAGCTAACACATCGTTTGTCGTTTCATTTTGAAAGGCTTTACACATGCTAGCATGTGTCAGCCTAATTCACCATATATCACACTGTTTGTGATGATATATTTTTTTAATTTCTACACTAATACTTTGATTCATAGAACTATTCCTACAATAGTGTTAGAATTGAATTGTCCACCTCATGGAGGTATTGTGTTTGTAGCCTTTTTTGGAACCCTCTGATGCCCTCTGCTTTAGAACACAGCTAGAAACACCTTCCCATACAAATTTATAAACAGGTTCATGCTGAAAAAAATGAATAAAGTTGCATAATACTTATGAAGTAAACAGGATGTGTAGGTCAATCGATAATGTGCAATTTCATGAAATGTCATGAAGTCTTGTATTTCACCTTGCATAATAACTTTTTGACACAAAAGTATTATTTGTTTTTTCTAGTACTCATTCCTGTTTCTCATTTGCAGGAGCTAAGTCATGTTGAGGTGCAGCCGACTAAGCCTGCCTCGTGTCCAGTGAGTGTGAAGGACAACGCCAATAGTATTGCTACCACCTCATCCACAGCGACCACCAACACCCCCACCACCACGACCACCAACACCACGACCAACACAGCCCATGATCCCTCATAGTAAAGATAACCCAACAGAATGTGTGGGGAAGTGTCGCCCTGTGCTTGCAATGACATGGGGCACCTGAGGGGGGGGGAAGACACTACTCCATAAATATTGCACAGTTTCCCTTAAAATTAAACTTGGTGCTCACTAAGTACTCAACCAGCATGGACGACTTTCCTGGCTCATGAGGGTAGTGTGTAGTACCTCTGCCAGCCCTCCCAACTGTTGACACACAAGACATTTTATGAAACACTCACTGAAATGTGAGTTATACAGGTAACACAGGACTATATCAACCTGTGTTGCTGTTTATGGTGAATGTGACACATACTCATTGTCTCAAGATGCCTGTTATGCTGTCTTTTAGAATCAGAGTAATATATAATATTTTATTGTCTGCCATATATATGGTCTGCTTCATGTACATATATATAACAGATGTCTTGAAGGTGCCTCTGCACACATGCCCTCCACCAGTAGGCCAAAGGCTTATTGCTAGATTATCACTCAAGCAGGATATCACTGTACTCAGACTTATCCTAGAGTCATCCTGGGAAATTCAGCATAGATTAAATGTGTGTGTATTTGCTTTTGTGTCACAGCCGTCCATGTGGTACTTACTTAATCTAATTTTCTCTGTAGAATCCAAAGATTAACATTGTTTCATTTATATAGACGTTCATATTTGTATCTGAAGGTATGGTTGCACAGTTTATTTTTCTCAGATATGTCTCAGTTTTCATATCATGCTTTGATATTGCCTCACTGTACATTCCCAGCTTCACAGTCACCCTTATGTAAGGGTCTGGCAGGCTCAGTGCCAGCTATTCCAGACAATTCCATTAGGTTTGTTCTAGAGCTGTTGACTCCTATTGCAGTTGTCATTACTTTTAAAGAGAATCTTAATTTAGATGTGGGCTGGTCTCAGTGAGAGAGAGGAGGGTTTGAGAGAGGAGTTGGATGATTATAAATCACTACCTCATGCCACTCCACTAGTTCCACCCGCCCTCACAACCTCTCTTCTCATCCCAGACCAGATAGAGAGTATTACATACCAGTAATAAGGATTGTGTCAGACAAGGTATTTGTTGATCACGTTATGACACTCAAGAGTCACACAGTAACTTATATACCACAGTTTTTAGTCTCACTGTCTTTTTTCAGGTTATTTTAATACAGTTGGCAAACCTTAAACCCAAAACATTATTTACCGTATACTTCACTAAATGCAAAGCATACATACCATCTCTGATGTACTTTTTAGTATATTTTCTATTTAGCACTGCCAGCCAGCAAGTGTATAATTACAAAATTGCTTTGCATATTTGAATATCCCATTTCAGTATGAGAAACTGTATATAATGTAAAGAAGCAAAGCAAACATCAGATGATGCTTCCAGAGCTGCAAAATCATTAACATAGTCAGAATTCAGGCTGGTGGATTTATGCTGGCCTGGCTGGATAGGGAAGGAAGAGGAGTACAGGTGTCTTTGAACTTGTAACCTCTAATTTGTTTTGACAGCTCTGGAAGGGTTATCTGCAGGAGCTATATACTACTTAGCTTGTAACAATTGTATATATTATATAAACAAGCAAATAACTAGCTTAAATGCTGTTTGGCTTTTTTGTGTAAGATTCTTCATCAGTACTTTATTTGTATCATTTTGATTATTCCTTGTAGATCCTTGATAACTTTTTTTGGATTAAGATGATAAGGTGAGACAAAGATGGATGAGAATCGCTCACACCACTGCTACAGCCACATACCTCGCAAGTTGTTCTGGGCATGAACCTTATGTTGTGGTATGTCAGCTATCTAAGTTGCTCGGAAAATAGTTTCTTTCACTACTATGGCCACTACATATTTCTACACTGTGGTTCGTCTTTTGAGCATCCGGGATCATTTACGTCGAGGCTCGTCTGCATATTTATTTTTATTTAACTTTTTAAAGCTTTTTGTTATCTTGGAAGTAAATGTTTTGAAAGCGGTTTGTTGTGCCCTCATGCTCAGAACAATTTTACTTGTAGCTGTGATTAGAGCAATTCTTGTTCATTTATCCATTTGTGTTAGACTCACAGGAACTGGTGTTTTGATGCTGTTCTTGTTCATTGGCAATTAAAAACACAACTTCTGAACGTTCCTATGATGACATAATGTATCTATTATTATTTTCTCTCATGGCAGCTTGTGCTCAGCGAGTCACAAAAATGGTGATTTATTTAGGAAAGTTGTTCCACTGCGGAATATTGTTCATTTCCTGTGTTTAACCTGCTTGTCATTTAGGAATATAAAAACAAGTCTTACAAGCAATGAAATATTAATTTTATCCCGGTCATAAATACTTAATGTCTTCTTTACTAACCTAGGAGGAATATGATTTATGAATCTCCCCTGAAATAAGAGGTTGTTCTATATATTCTGAAAGCTACGTTGTTGTGACTGTTGTACCTAATAGTTAGTCCAGATAGGCACCCTTGCATAATTTGCATTATTAGAGCCTCATTATTATTATTATTATTATTTTTTTTTTTTTTTTAGTAAAGTAGAAGTAGTAATAACTTATCATGTAAAAGGCTACAGCAACTAAATACCATGTCCTTTACTAAACTATACTGATGGGTTGAGGCCTCTTGTGTTATTCTCTGGCCTCACTACCTCCTAATGTCTTGCTAGTCCACCCGACGCAGCTTTAACACCAAGTAGATACTCAGTGTGGTGCTCCTGCCTCACACCTACCAATTCACACCAGTAATTTTCTGTTTATATGTTTCCTGATAGGGGAAGAACGTGTTTAAAAGGAGCAAATGCATACATTTTTTTTTCCTAGAAATTTATCCTTTCATTAATGATTCTTTTAAGATCAATACTAAAGTGATATATATGCAGAAAATTTGAAACTCCTATTTCTATTAATTGTCAAAGTTTTTTGTGTTTTTTTGTTTTTCTAAGTAGAGTAATGTGGTTTAATACAATCTATGAAATTTAAGTTAAAGTTGTATTCCCTCACCTTTTTGATTTACCAGCAAATGTTGTAGTTGACTAAATGCTTAACACAGTATCGTAGCTTACTGTCTGTGTCAGTGTAGTTCCTGAACGACAATAATATCAATTCTATCGGAGTAAAACACAAGAACAAACTGAAGAGTTGTTACTAAGTAAATTCTGTACCATATTATTTATAATATGAGGTATGTTAGGGAAGATTTGCAGCACAAGGGGGACTATGTTAGTTTAAAGGCGCCCAATGAAGACACTAGAATTGTGAAAGAATGGAACAATGTTTGTATTCTCGTATTTCCTGGTCCAATTTCAATAGCAAGTATTGAAGCACCTTTGTGTGAATTCTTTAGCCTCTCTTCAGTATTTAATAACATTTTATTTTATCCCAACTATTGAAAGGCATTAGTGGTTTTTACTGTAATAATATGGCCTTAGATAAACACCCTTAGTGTCTTACATATAACTACTGTATTTTGTGTTTTCATACTTTGGTGAATTAAAAAATAGCCCTTATATGTTTTAGAAGAAAAAATGCTTAGATTCCAGTTGGTTTCAGCTTTATTCATGAACAGGACTTGGAAATGAATGATAGCAGCTGATTGTCTGTACAGGAAGATGATACAATATTGTTATCTAGTGTATTTTATTTTATCAAGTTACTGTCCATAGATCAAATAAAGAATTTGTTACTACACGATATTCCATTATTTTCCTCTTACTACTACAATGTCAGTAAAAGCACACAGACCACACTATAAGCCACGACTCCATTTGGTGAGGGAACCACATGGACCCCAATAACTTTAAGGGGGTGTGGGAATAGGGGGACAGGCTTGGGGGGGGTTTAGGGGTTTTTGGGGGGTGCGGAAGTAGGGGGACAGGCTTGGGGAGGGGGGTTAGAGGGGTGCAGGAATAGGAGACAGGCTTTCTACCCACCCCAAATCTGTCCCCCTATTCCCGCATCCCCCCAGTTCCCCCCAGTTCCCCCCCAAGCCTGTCCCCTACACCCGCACCCCCTTAAAGAAAAATATGATAATTGTGTTTTTAAATATGGGACATTACGAGCTTGACTCAATCCTGTAAAGATACAAATAGGTAAGAACAAGTACAGTAGTATGTAGCCTAAAACTATGGTTATAAAATTAGCGTGCCAGTTTGTCCTGCCCAATGGGGTTGACTTTGTTCACTGTGAATTTGAGTCATCTCCACAGGGCTAGAACAAAGATGGTTGTAGGGTCTGGCTGGTTACTTCCTAGTGGAGGTGTACTGAGTTGCTCGGGGCGGCCTGTCCCCCTATTCCCGCACCCCCTTAATGAGACTGATCTCTGGGCAACGTTGTGCACCTTTGTTTATTAATTGAAGTGACGAGATCATCCCACATGTCATTTCCCATAGCATGTAGCAGTCTTCCCTTCTCCTTTTATTTCCTTCAGGATTGGCCTCATGGAACTGATGGAAGGTGCATCCCCCATTATGGTAATGTAGACTTGGACTCGGGATTAAAGAGTCTCCCTCCAAACTCACTGTGAGTTAAGTGTAAGAATAATTATCTTTTGTATATTAACCTAACATACCAAAAGGTGTTAACATTACTGCCAGTATGTTTTGAACTTCTCGCCACTAGTTTAGCAAAGTCGTTTCCTCTTCCTCCATTTTGTGATGCAGATTAAAGTATCAATAATTGACATTTATAATACAAGGAAAATTAATATATAACGAGGGTTGATGACAGCTGTATATATAATAAATTTTCATTAGGTTCGTATATCATAGAATCTGATGTAACAGATTGTTCGATTGCATCACAAATACATACAGAAACTAAAGAAACATGGTGAAATCCTTTAGTATTCTTAGTCGTTGGCTATAATTCTGTATATATAAGAAATTTGTGTATTAATATATTACATAATCAGCCATTTGACTCCCACTCCACAGTCCATACATCGAAAGGGAATATATTTTCTTAACAACCCATGGAATCGGACACGTGTTCTGGAAGGTTGTTTTGTGACGTCATTAGCAGCAGTCTGGTACAGTGGGGCCAAATATGGAGAATTTTCCCTAGACATGGAGAATTAGAGTTACCAATGGGAAAATTTTATACAGATTGTTCAAGAGTAAATGGGATAATTTCTATTAGACGAAATATCAAGATGATGATAAATATACGATTATCTTGAAAAGTTAACTGAGAATATTCGAGGTAAAAAGGGAAATTATAATGTTGAAGTTGAGGTGAAAAGGGAAATTCTTATATTAAAGTTGAGGTAAAAAGGAAAATTCTAATGTTGAAGTTGAGGTAAAAAGGGAAATTATAATGTTGAAGTTGAGGTAAAAAGAGAAATTCTTATATTAATTAATTAAAGTTGAGGTAAAAAGGAAAATTCTAATGTTGAAGTTGAGGCAAAAAGAGAAATTCTGATGATAAAGTTGAGGCAAAAAGAGAAATTCTAATGTTGAAGTTGAGGTACAAAGGGAAATTCTGATGTTGAATAAAAAGAGAAATTCTGATATTCAAGTTGAGGTAAAAAGAAAAATTCTGATATTCAAGTTGAGGTAAAAAGGGAAATTCTGATGTTGAAGTTGGGAAAAATTCGTCAAGAAGACCTGCTGGCAACACTGTCAGGTCCGTCTGTCTGTCTGTGTGTGTGTGTGATGGTGTGCACGTTGACTAACTTGGTAATGTCCACAAGAAGATTTCACCATTCTTGCCAAGTCCGGATACATCTGATCTGGTAATACTGGTATGTATAATGTATCTTTGAAACAGTATAATATAGGAGAGTGTAAAATGTATGTTGTATGTATGTATGTTGGTTTATATTTCATCATTTTTTTATTTTTTTTTATTTGATGGTGGAGGGAACCTGTTTATTATATATCTGCAAATGTTTATGTTATTCACTCTTGTTTGTTGGCTAGTGAACAAATTAAATCATATAGTTTGCAATAACTAGGAAATTACACAATATGCCACCTCTTTATTTATTTATAGAAAAGATACGGTAAAAGTATAGAAGTACTCGGTTCACTATATTGTATATTTTAGTATCATTACCCACTAGTTTGGACCATTCTAACACACTTTTCATCTATGGTGTTTCTCTCGGAGATGGGGCCCCGTTTTCGAGATATCAAATATAATTTGGATATTAGTCTGACCTAACCTAACCTAGACCACAGTAGACTACCGGGACCTAACCTGGGCAAACTACCGGGATATAATCTGTGTAAACTATCATAAAGTGCCCGGGGCACCGGGACCTAGCCGGATGTGGTAACACTGCACGGCCTTAGCCAAGAAAAGAGTACTATCTATCTATCTATAGCTCCGACGCCTCGCTCCCTCCGGGAACTCCCCTCAAGGGGGTGGCCACGGCAGAAGTGTCTCCAGTTCTCCCTGTTCCAACACTCCCTCCTTACTTGTTCAAGCCCTCCTCTGCCCCTCATGTTTCTCTCCTTTACATACTCTTCCACTCTGTTCTGCCATCTAACCGGAGGTCTGCCTCTCACACCAGGTCCTACAACTTCACTCCCATACACCTTCTTTACAAATTCCTCGCCTTGCATTCTCTCCACATGTCCATACCATCTCAATGTATTACGTTTCACTCTCTCAACCACTCCACACTCAATACCAATTGCCTTCTCACTCATACCACATCTCTCATATACACTCTCATTACTTTCTCCATCCCATCTAGTAAGTCCACATGCTCCTCTCAAGTAACTCATTTCCACAGCACCTATTCTAGACTGATGCGCCCTATTCCATGTCCATGTCTCCGACGCATATGTCAGTGTTGGCAGGATTATACTATTTCGTAGTCCCCTTTTCACTTCCATACTCACACTTCTACCCTTCATAATCCTCCCCAGTGATCCTATGACCTGTCTACCCTTCACTGCTCTCTCCCTAATTTCTCCTTCCATACTTCCATGTTTACACAGAACTGTACCCAGGTACTTAAACTCCTTCACTTCCTCCATCCTCTCACCCCTCAGTGAAGGAGTTTAAGTACTTCTCTACTAATACCAAAGATACGGTATTAGTCAAGCATTTGTCCATAATCACTCCCATTAAGTTTTTTCTGTCAATTATACTTCTTAATACATGTATGTCATTTTCTTACTGGGTATTTCCATCGCAAATACATTAACATGAACCGTCGGTTCCAGTATAATAATATCAATTCAAGATGGCCGCCAAATGTTTACATCCAGGCCCCGTATTTTGCTAAGGTTACCGTAGGTCTCGGTATTTGCCGCGGTTCTGATTAGGTTAGGCTAGGTCAGGTGAGGTCTACCTAATTCTATTTAATGCGTTGCAGTGTTTTTCACACGAATTTAGTTCAAATATGGTGAAAATGAGGTGTTTTCGGAGATTGAGTTGGGGGAGGGGGGGCGGTGATACCTCCCAAATCATTTATTTGCGACGGTTTTGAACAATAAATTAATTCAAAACACACTATAAAACATTGCATTCTGAAAACCTCGAGTCAAAAGCAGATTATGGACAAACGCTTAACTATTACCAAAGATACATACAGTACAGTATATACTGTACTTAACCAAACTAAACCCACATACTTAGAAAAGATACATACCTAACAAAACCTATTTTGAATTGATGACCAACCATAAATGTCAAAAATAGGAAAACCAGAACCAAGTTTTGTCTAACCTAAACTGACTTACTGTAAATTGACTGAACCTAACCTGGACCATAACATCCTTTGGTGATTTTTTTTTTTTACTATTTTTCTAATGTATGCATTTTCTCTTTCAGATTAAAGGCCTTGTAAAATTTGGCTACTAAACCAAGTCGACAAGATGTGTGCTCAGAGACTTTGGCCGAGTGTCCAGGCTCTTGGTCGTGGTCTGGTCAGCAGCAGAGGTGAACTATTTCAACAAGGTGTCAAAGCTTATAATGCACAGAACTTTACCAACAATCATCACACCCAGGGTCACCCACACAACTCGTTTTCTGGCCATGAAAATTTCCATTGGTCACAGAGATTATCCCACAATGCAAGAGGATCATTCAACAAAGTGGTGACACGATCTCTTCATTCTGGAACCGTCCTCTTTGTTAAGGAGTTTTCTGATAGTGAAAATGAACATGCACATGCAATTTTGCGATCTTTACCTGCTTACCACGCCACCACGGTGACTAGAGGTGACACTGTGAACTCAGGGTATCACCACCAAACACATCATTTCACTGACATAGAATGGAATAACTGTAGTGCCGAAGAAGTAGCTAATACTTTCATTTCCATGTCCCAGCAGTGCAGGCACAGACCCATGGATTTGGAAGACTCTCAGTATTCTGGACTTTGCTCTGTGCTTGCTCAAAGTCTGAGGCTGCTAACTGATAACCAGTTGATCAGTGTCCTATCTGCCCTCTCACTATGGCCTCCCACTAGTGCTACAACCACTCCAAATTTTGTTGCATTGTGGAACTCGCTAGATCATACCTGTACTGAGCGTATACGTAAATGGGATATTGCAAGAATGTTTCTTGTTGCTGATCATTGGTTTGCTTTGAGGTTGTCTAGAATCTCTACATATAACATACAAATGACAAAGATACTAGGAAGACAAGTGACCTCCATGGGACCTGCTCAGTTAGTGCAGTTTTTATTTTATGCAAACTTAAGCAGAAAACTAGAACCTTTCATTATTAAAAGAGATATTGAAAAACGCCTTATTGATGTATTGGAACACCTTTCTGTTGAAGAGCTGGGTGTTATTTCAATGGGTTTCTTTAAAACTCAAACTTTCCTTAAAAGTGAAAAGCTAATTGAAAACATCATAAAGAAAACTCGGGAAAGTCTAGAATTTGTGTCAGATGCTTCCTTGTGTGCCATTCTTAAGCTGTTACGCAAGAGTGTCCCAGCACTTCAGTGGAAATTGATATATGGCCTGTTGGACTCACTCCAACGAGAACTTCACAGACTCAACTACATGTGCTTGCTGCAGGTGGCTCTGCTGGGCAATGAACTTCTCATCTTTCATCCTCAGGTCATGGACACCATTGCCTCCAGGTTTGCTGGAGACATCAAAGGCCTGAGACTAAAGGATATTGAGAGATTAACTTTTGCACTGATGCTATACAATTATGTGCCACCTAGCAGACCCGATATATTTAATTTGGTGGCACAGGAACTGAGAGAGCCAGAAAGAGTACCAGAGATCAACCATTATCCCAAGTGCTTTGTATCCTGTGTGGTCTACCTCACAACATTAGGGTTATTCCCACAAGATCTTATCTCAGCTGCCCTCCAGCCATCCATGTTAAATCTCCTAAGCAGTAAGTACTGTATTGTACAGTGATATATGAAATTTTGATCAAAATTATCAAACCAAAAGTATTCAATGTGTACACAACTTGTAGAGTAATTTTCTACGGTCACCCCATTTCACACTCAAATTTCTTTCAAATTTATTGTTCACTCTTTCTGTTTCCTTACTATAAGCTTTGTTGCTGTATATTGTTAATTCCTACATTCAGAGACTTTCCATATATTTTACATAAAAAGAATCCATTCAACATGATCACTTTTTTGTTTGTGTTCTTTCAGTGAGTCGTCACTATTCTTCTATGGGCCGGGAGGTGAATGAGCTGGACTGGACCCTGGAAGTGGAGGGTCCCCAAAACTACAAAGGTTACAGACTCAGCCCTGATAAACGTGCACAGCTTACTCAGGTGCCATATTTTACGTCGGCTGTTTCCTGTTTTTATTACTGAGAAGTGTTAAGAAGATCTTTTGGCCTAAATCTGTTGGGAAAGTTAAAAGTTGATCAGCTTTGTTTATTCAGTATCTACTTGTGAGTTGGTTTTTCTGGCACTGTTGTGTTATGCTGGTTTATGTCGAAAGTCATTGGATTAGAGATGTAGGTTTAATTGAATCTGTAAAGTCAGTGCATTACTTTTTATAAAAAATTCAGATTTAATTTAGTATAGTTATATAATACCTTTCAATGCATTATTATGAACGTTATGGACTTTCAACATACAGTTCCTTTAAAGTGTAGCATGTACCAGGTATGTTACATGTCTTATGTCTACAGGAGTATCTTGGAAGTTTGCCTTCTGGACCATCCAAATACTTGACACACCAAGAGAAACTGGTGCTTGATGTAAAGGACAAGTTGGGGGCCATGTTGGGAGGACCACGATACCTCACCATCACCTTTGTCCTCCCACATATACAAACTCCAGGTTAGTAAGGTAGTTTTATTTCTATTTCAGGTGATAATCATAGTCTTTTGTGACACTGAGCAGATGCATTGTGTAGTAGGGTTCATTCTTGGTTTGCTCATGACTACTTCATTTGGGATTATGGTATTAGACAATAAATAGATAGAAATATATGACAGTACACCACAACTATTAGTAAAGTTATGCAGTATTGCAGAAACTTAAAGATGAAATTTTATGTTCACAGATATTGTGTTCTGCACAAATAGTGATGGTGAACCAGTGCATATACCTGATGAATACCAGACCCTCCCAGCAACCTCTCTCAAGCAACCCCTCCACCTTGACCCAGACTTTAAGTGGAATGCGGTAGTTATTGCTGGACGTAACTCTTTCCTTCGCAACACTGAAGACCTCCGAGGAAATGTTGAGATGAAGAGGAGGCAGTTGGTCAAACTTGGTTACCAAGTCACTGTGGTACGTCACTGGTGCTATATAGTTGTGAAGGTTCATTGTGAAGTTAATTTGCATATATTAGACACCATTTGAGGAGTAGCTTCTGTGAAAGTGTTTACTATTTAAAAGTGATGTTTTCATAACCTTTTCTCACATGCAGGTTCCATATACAAGATTCTACAAACGTACTGTGCGGGGAAGGCTAGTATGCCTGGAGCAAGTGTTGGCTGAGGGTTCATCTCTGGCCACCAAAGGAAGAGTGGACAGTGCCATGGTTCAACTAAAGGGTCTGCCTGATCAACAGGCAGAAGTAGTTGGCTAAGTTTTTAATTTCATACGGTATGTTCAAAATAGAAAGGGACAGATATATGTCATATTATGTATTATTGTATAGTACTTTTTTTTTTCAGTACCTTTTTATACAGGGGTCAGGTGATGCAGTATTTATGGAGTTTATAATGCAGAACACTGGATTTCTGTATGAGAAATAGAGATTACAAAGGTGTAATATAATCTTCTAGAAGTATTGGGCTTTGTAAGCTCTCAGAATTATTCACTACATACAATGTATGCAGTACAAATTTTTAAATTATGCAGGTAGGTACCCTAATAGTTTATTATGAAATATATATATATATATATTCATATTCAGATATTGTATATTTTTATATTTGCATTCATCATAGATAAGATATTTTTCATAATATCCACATGGAAGGGAACTTCTGGCTGTCAAGACGTATTGTAAGCCATACCTTGTGCATTAGAAATATCATAATTGGTTTGAGATTTTGCCTCAATAAGTGCTTACATTTTGCAGATATATGCCTAACTTCATTGATTTCCTAGCGGGTGTTATCCAAGTTAATAGTATCAATCACATGTAAATGTTTAAGTATTGAAATTTACTCCTGGTCTATAGAAATTGGGTTTCTTTTGGCAATTAATGTGTTGCTACTGTTCAAATAATACCGGCTTTCATCAAATAAAACTGCGTGCATATGAATTGTGGAAGAGGTAACTCTAGGGAAGTGTTAATTGACTGAAATGGATACTGAACTGTATTATATAATACTGTATAGCATTAGAATTTGTATATCCATATACTGTACTGTAGTGAATTGTTGAATTAATATTACTGGACTGATATTTAGATTTAATCTATTTTCTAATTAAAGGTGATACAGTACTGTACTGAACAGAAATTTTCCAGTCTAGTCATAAAAAAAAAACAGTATAAAGAATGTTGTTGATATTTATAACTTGCATATACTTGGAACATGTCAGTCCTTGGATTTGCTTAAGTTACATTACCCTTAGATTATGTTTTTCTTAAAGACAAAGTTGTCTAATGTCCATGAAGTACAGTGCTATAAAGTGTACAGGTTCCTCAATGTAGAAACTGTAGTATTTACAGTATTGAATACAAATGTGCTGTGCTTGATTCATTATAAATAATTTCTTTCAAATATATACAGTATTATTAATTTATTGTTTTAAAAAGCCAAGTCATATTTGCTAATGTCTTGCAGTACTATGAATAGATTATTGATGAAAAGCTAGTTTATTTAACGTTCCTAATCTCAGTATCCCACAAAGTTTGAGGATGATTCTACTGTTCCTTAATATTTTTACAGGATAATATGGAAGACAGAGCAAAATATGATTCACTTCAAGCCAAGACGCAGGAGTTAGGGTAAGGTGCAACTCAAACTTTGTAAACCAACTCACTATTGCACAGAATGTAGTACAGTACGGGTATAACTGGTAGATACTAAAAAGTACATTGCTGCACTTGAGAACTTACAGTAATGTTCACATTGCAGAACTCAGCTGTAACTTGACCTCTGGTTGCTAAGATTTTTTAAGGTAGTGCCTGTGAATATTAGTTGGATATTTTTTTTCAACTTTTAAGGTAGTGTACCAGATTTGAATCTCGGGATGGTTTCCAAATATAGCAACTAGAACAGTTTCAATTGGGTTGGCATTTCTTAGTGTGGGTTGTACCTTACTATCTTTATGATAGTAGTAAAGGCCCAATAATCCATTCATAGGCAAATAATTTGAGGTGTGGCCTGTGTATTGCACTAAAATGGACAATTTTCCAACAAGGGAGTAACAGCCCATTTTGTTATGATATAGATCAGAAAAGGGACCTATACTTTATGGAGATGGTGTACATCAGTCATTGCAGAGGGTTATGGAATATCTTGAGACAACAATACATGCCTTCTTGGACTGCTGACATGAAAGGATATTAATAAAATATCTGAAATTATATATATATATTCATCTTGCATGCAAAACGTACAAAACTGTTTTATTCTCAATATTGTATATTATGTATTCTTAATCATTACAAGGGTAACATAGGAGAAAAAGAATAATGCATACAGTAAATGAGACTGGCCATTTTATAGCTGTGCTTCACAACTTGATCTATCAATCTCAATCATACTCTTTAATTCTTATATAAGTACTGTACAGGAAAATATAAGAATGCATAATAGTTTTGACTAAAATACAGATGAACTAATTCTTAATTTTCAATTTCTATTTCTCCTATTCAATACTGATATCTTATATTGTTACTCCCGTTTCCTAGGTGGCAATTTTGTTTGTGGCTAGAAAATTATTGTTTTGTGACATAATAAGTTTTACTTTCTAAACGTTGATTAAAACTTTCATCTCAATGAAAAAGAAGCTGGGGTAGCTTCATTTTTTTTTATTAATCATAAATATTTTTTTTTTGTACAATCAAGATTGCACAGACAAGTGAGGGACGTGTAAATTGAAGTTCAGAAATAGGTCACAGTTTTATGATCTGAGAAGACTATCTGAATTTAAAGGGTGATTTTCTTGGTGTAGAGTAGTACACAGTCCATTTCTTGTCAAATTTTCTGCAGGCAACTGTAAATCACTTGCCACTCTATACTGCCGAACACATATGTACAAACATTTCATGTCGACTTAACCTCAATCAAATTACTTCTGAATACAATCCATTATTGTTAACTTCTTATTGTTGAGAGTTGGTAGTACTCCAATACCATCAGTGGAACTGTATGATATAACTCTCGGAATAATTTCCATTATAAAGTACATACCAATAAGAAGCTTATACCGTATTGGTTCTCTCCTTGAAAATAGTACAAATATGTACAGTATCTGGTAACTTAACCTGCACTGATATTTCGTACTACATAATTCTATATTAACAAGGTTATCTCCCTTAATTGCCCTAGAGCATTCAAGTAAAAAGAAATGTTAGAAATACTGTACTGTACATCACAAGTATAATATACTTCAGATTACAAAATATGGGTTGCTGCCATTAACAGGTACAAATGGGAGGTAAAGTTATCTATGCAATAAATTACTTCAAATCACACTTAGTATGAAAACATAAAAATTCAAATGAATAACATACACATAACCTCAACTGTGATTGCTTGAAAGCCTACTGTATATGCATTTCTTATAAGTATGATGGCTTTTAATATGCTTAAAAATAAAAGGAACCCTGTTGTAAATGACTTGTACAAGAAATGTAGCAAATTTCCAAATCATGCAATTATAAGCTTATCACTTCTTTCATTCACAGAACATCCTTCTCTGCAAAATGTACAATGAGGTCTTACATCAATTGGGTTGGCAAGCTTTAACAGTAGTCATATTGCAACTAATAATAATTAATAATGCAATAGCTCCACTTTAGCATGTCCACTTGCACAATTACTTACTGTATATCAAAGTCTCATATTCTGCAAACCTCACAGTCTGTGATCTCCCATATATTGATACAAAGTTACAAGAATATTTTCCGTAAGCATTGTACGTTAATACAATCTAAAAAAATTAGGGCATATAAATATTGACATACTGTATCAATCATCACAAGAACCAGACGTACAAACTTACCAACTTCTGCAGATAATGTCGTAACTCCCTGCCCAGGCCAACCAGTTTCATTGCGAGGTGGGGGAGGTGGTGACTATTCTCCTAAATACAGTACTCTATATTTATTAGTAGGTAGGTCACTAACTTGAAAAGCCTATTGGGTTCTTGCCTCAAGAGCGTGCTGGTGAATGGTGCTTCTTCCTTCTGCAATGTGAATAAATATGGTTACCAATCAGTCAGAAAAAGAATTATATTCTCTGTGGAATAGAAACAGAACTTCTGGAAGTCTTCACTTATCCCCTGGTATCGAGCTCCTGTACCAGTTTATAAGTGCTGGCAACTGTACCTACTGTACTTGCCAATAAGCAGACAGGGACACAGGAGTTTCAGAAAATTGTCCACTACGGGATCTCTCACTTGTGAGGTGCATGTCTTGACCACGAGACTACTTGTGCTTCCCTGGTAAATTTCATTTAAATTAAAAGTTCTCATTATATTAATTACATAACTTATAACTAAGAGAGACTGATATATCTCCAACAACTTACCTTTTCTTTTTATGCTCTGGAAGGCTTTCTTGACCACTATCCGACTCACTATCTGATGAGGATGAAGAGTCCGAGGATGATGATGATGAGGAGGAATCGGAGGAAGAGTCTGATGCCATCCCAGAACCTTTACTTGTGTCAATACTATCTGCTACTTCTGCTAGATCTGGCCTTTTTTCCTGTAATAATAAAGGTCAAATGCAATTATTACATAAAATATATACAGCATAGTCATCACACACTACCAGCATGACTTTAATGTTCTACACTGTGCAGAGTAAGTACAGTATAATCATTTGATTTCAGTAAGAGATACTTGGAACAGACAATCCTTACCCTGAATACTCGCAGCCACTTCTTGGATAGCTTAGGGCGCCCTCTGACAGTCTTGTGCCACACCACAGGGAAGTTTGTGACAGAGGAAAAGTTCTGTGTGATGGCAATGGTACTGTCCAGGTTGATGACTACATGCCACCACCCACCAGGTACAAACACTGTTTCACCAGGATGTTGCACTAACTCGATCTGACACAAGGAATTAATTTGTTATGAAAATAATATCAAAGACTGAGGTGAGTATTATTTATAACTATAAAGTACACCCTCAGTAAGAAGGAACAACAGGGTTTCTAGCCCTTATGACTTTTCCAAACTCTAAGCTGCCTCCACATTACTCATATTAGCACCTATCTATGGCAAATATTGTCTTACTGCTGAGTTTGGCACCCTTAACTTGGAATAATTAGACTAAAGGGAATATTTTCTTATTAGTTTTCTTCATATTTAAAATGATTAATTGAATTTTAATATTGTATTTTTCTGCTTATGATTCATGAGTAATTCTGAATAATGGGGAAAATTTAAGAATCCTAACGAAGAAAAAATAACATGGTATCCCATATTTTCCATAACTGTAAAAGCAAACTTTTGGTCATACAAGGCATGTATAATAATATAACAAAGGAGCATACAGGGCGGTATTTTTCCGGCCACGTGGGAAGCTGCGTGCGAGGGTAGATAATAGAGAACCACGTGATGGCCTCATCAACCTGCTTTCCCCCCTCAGCAGACGTCACCTTGATCATCTCCTTGGGGGTGTCCGTAGGGAAGAGGCACCATCTGCAAACATTGTCTCGTGTAGCAAGGAAAAGTACAATTGCATCCTGGTATTCATGACTTCCTTGATGAAAAGTTATTTGTGTAGCACGATGAAACGGTAAAAATTGCCTTGATCTGGACTCCAGTCAAGCGCTCTATCAATGCTGACTATAAACACAGGTACAGGAAAACATAAACTTTGCTGCAACTGTCCATCATGGAATATATCATACTCTAATAATGCTGAATATTTACTCAAATATGTGAAAAAAAGCAATCTTTTAAAACTATTCTTTACAATGTCTTTCATTTCAGAAATTTTAAGTAAGCATGGAAATTTAAATCACTATCAGAATTTAGAAAAGGCAAAGTAGATCAAGACAGACAAAGTGAGGCCATGTCAGCTGAAACTCTGATACTTCATAATGGTATAATCTACTTGAAACTCATCTCTATTTATCTAAAATTCAGTTATGAACACATGATGCAAAGATACCCTGCCTCATGAGCTAGCAACCATAATACTTTCAGCTTTACCTTTTGTGTCCTCTAAGGAGAGAGTTCCAAGCACTGGTGCCTAATGGGTCAATATGGATGCCAGTACCTGAGCGTCCTGGACCCATTACAAACCATCGGTACGGTGGTCGTCGGTCTTCTCCTGTGTACTTAAAGAGATCATCTCGGAAATATTTTGGGACTTCATAATCTTCTAGAAGTTTTTTACGTCTGACGTGCTGGAAAACAAGCACCCCAAAGGGAATGTTATGTTTTTTTTATTTAATATATTGACAACTACTGGTGTTAGACATGAGTTGAAAGCAATGCTGTACAAACTCTAGCTGACAATACCTGCCAATACAAAATAATCCAATAAATTTTTAGGAAATAATACACTCTAAAATGCCACTTAATACAAAGGACACCTACCTCTCCAAAGCTACTATCAAAAATATACAAAGGACTATCATCATCAGTGGTTTTCATGTACTGCACGTAGTACTTCATCTTCATCTTAACACTGTAGCCTTCGTTATCCTCACCACACTTGAACTTCTGATTGCGATATTTTTTGGTCAGCCTCTGTGAATGAAAGAAGTTTTTTTTTTTTTTTTAATCTAAATTACAGTTGATCATATAAATTTGCAAAGTTCATAACAATATAAGTTAAAACACAGCAGGCCTACAGTATATGACAAAATCTGGTGTTAAAAATTGACGTGTTAATATTTAAAATATATAATATATTATACAGCATGTCAATAGATATAACTTTTATAACATTCCTTACTTCCAAGGTCCATTTATAGTGCGCCTTCCAGTTCTCTGAGATTCCTTTAATGACAACTGGCTTGTAAGGCTTCTCAAATTTCTCAATAAATTCTTCAATTGAAACGTCATTTTCATGTATTCTCTCAGCCGTATCTTTCACTTTGTGCACAGAGCAGTCAAATTTCTGCTTGTAGTCGAGTCTGTTCCACACTCCTCTCTCTTGGCAAAGCTCTGAAAAAATATTATTACTACAAGAAACATTGAATTTCTATAATTGGTGTGAGGCAAGGATGTGTGATGTCACCATGTGTACATGGTGTACACATGGATGGAGAGATGATAGAGGTTAAGACAAGAATATTGGAAAAAGGAGTAGAATTGTTACAGGGTGGAGAAAAATGGTCCTTATCAAACTTGATGTTTGCAAATGATAAGGTACTGTTGGCTAGTAGTGAGAGAGAGCTAGGAAGATTAATGGCAAGTTTTGCAGAGGTATGTGAACAATGCTGTTTGAAGGTAAATGTGGGTAAAAGCAAAGTGATGATTATGGAGAGAGAAGGTGAATCAGTTTACAGTGTGCAAGTGGATGGTGAGAACCTTGAGGTAGTTGAAGAGTTTAAGTACCTTGGATTAATGTTGGATAAGAGAAGAAAGTGGAAAACAGAAAAACACAAGGGAGAAAGGTAACAGGCAACAGTTGCAATGAAGTCACTGATTAGAAATACAGGGTTAAGTACAGTGGTTTCAAAAGGATTACAAGGAATGATAGTGCCCACTTTGACATACAGCTTGGAGTTAAGAGTAAGAGCAGCTGAGATGAATATGTTGAAAATTGTTTGTAGATTTTGTAAAACTGACAAAGTGAAATACCCTGTACTGAAATCCGTGAAAGGTGTGGTGTGAGCAAATCACTGGATCAGAGAGTGGAAGAAAGTATTATGAGATGGTATGGGCATGTGGAAAGAATGGATGATACAAGAGTGGTGAAAAAGGCATATGAAAGTGGGTTTTGAAAGGAGGAGAAGATGGCATGATATAGTGAGTTATTGTGGGGAATAAATATGAATGAAGCAAAGAACTAGAGTGGAAAAGTTTCACAACGAAGTGTGGACGTTAGGGCTGGCAACAGGGTTTTAACTTGAAAGTCAATGGAATGGCTCCTTTCACCAAGGCTATGTGGAGGGACTTACGTCGTGGATGTAAGTACCTTGTGGGGGGGGAACTGAGAATTTTTGTGACTTGAAAGGGGGAGTGATTTGTGTGTGTGACCCTTATCACTGGGTTCTCTGTCCTTACTTTCTGTATTTCTGCTTCCCCTTTCTACCCCTGGCACTATAGCCTCCCCACCCCTTAAAAAAAGGAAATAGGGTACTGAATATGATTCAAAAACATGAAAGATGATGATGTATTATCTGACCATTGTATTCACAGAATATACTGTATGCAGTTACAGTATTTTTTAATATAATCTTGCTTGGATTGTCTCCTACCTAGTGTTATTATAAAATTGCAATTGCAATCACACAAAGGAAAAATCTCCTAGAATGAGAAACATTGAGAAAGTATACAAGTACATAATGTCTCGCATTCCGTGGATGGCTGATGCTGCAAATTTACTCATCCCTTGATATCTCTAAACTGTTTGAAGGCTTCTGTGTTACTCTCTGGAAAATTCTTTTGTCTTCTACTAATCTCTCAGTCATACCACACACTTCCTATATCCCCTAATAGATTGAAGTGTTTACATTTGTCTAAAGTTTCACTTAATGTGTTTGTTAGCCATATGCACTTACATTTAACATCGTCTTTTGTTCCTATCACTATTTAAACCGACTTGCCAAACTTAGTTTTAAGTTACCGTAGCAAGTTATTTGTAAAACTTAATAAAAACGGTATTTATTGAAAGAATTACCGTTTTGTAGCAGTGTTGCCAGATCCAGCTAGGTCTCAGTATTTTGCCCCAGTCATTCCTGTACTTTACCACGGTTATTTCCCGGTAGTCTGATGCGGTCTAGGTTAGGTTAGGTAATGTCAGGCTAATTTCAAAATGCCCCATTTGAATATGCCGTATCTTGGTTTTTGGTATTATTACAGAATAACTGGGTTTTTGGCTAGGATCGCGCAGTGTTACCACATCCGGCTAGGTCCTGGGAATTTGCCCCAGTCACTTTATGATAGTTTACACCGGTTATATCCCGGTAGTTTGCCCAGGTTAGGTCCCGGTAGTCTGATGTTGTCTAGGTTAGGTTAGGTTAGGTTAGGTTAGGTCAGGTCAGGTGAGGTCAGACTAATTTCCAAATTATGTTTGTAAAACGGGGCATATCTCGAAAACGGAGCATCTCCGAAAGAAACACCATAGAATAAAAGTGTTTTAGAATGGTCCAAAATAGTGGGTAATGATACTAAAATACACAATATAGTGAACCCAGTTCTTCTGTAAATTTACCTGGAAATGTGGCATTTGCGGAGGAAATGCCATAGAAAAAAATAGTTTTAGAATGGTCAAAATTAAGTGGGTAATGAAGGTAGAAAAATCGTACGCAATAACGGTAATTCTTTCAATATTTACCAATAAAATCTGAGTTATAAACATAAACTTTGGTTTTCGTAAACCGAAATAACAAAAGTACATTATCAGAATGTTACTTTGACTCGGGGAACACCCAAGGTCTTTTGTCTGGGGAGTGGGGAAGGTTTAATTAACAAGAGTACCAAACAAATATACTTTTTCCTCCTGCCTCCACTAATTAATCACGCTAACCTGAACCGTCAAGGGAATATCTGACCAGTTCATTAATTGCATACTAATCAAGGACATTTGTGCCCCTTACTGTACCCGAGTCAGCTGTCTGGCCTACGTGACTATTTACAAATATCATCATTCCTTCCTACTGCAACTGGCAATAGTAACATATATATATTCACCTGGTCGAGCCTTCTTTTTAGCTTCTCTTACTCGCTTCCTGCACCTGTGATCCATAAGGGAGAGGAGGTACGAATTACAATAAAAAAGTTATGGGTACTTGGTCCTACTACTTCACTTCTCCCTGGCCATGTGTACAATAACAGACCAGTGTTGCCAGATCTCGTGTACACAGACTGAAAAGTACAGTCGGTCTCAGGAGTTCGTATATAACCCTGAGACATCAAGGGATCGTAGCAACCAAAAAACTTAGTACATTAATTTTCTAACACCAAATTTTTCTAGTAATGTCATTTGGTTAATGCTTGAATCAGTCAGCAGAACAATGACTGCATATGTGCAGATTAAAGGCCACTTGTAACAAATGCTCTGTGTACGAATTCCTGAGGCCGACTGTACAAACACTCCAAAACTCGACAAACTTTATATCAAATGTCTTCAACTAATTTTCTGATCAAATTGTTTAACTCGGAATCTTCCCTAATTGCATTTCTTTTCTCCAGTAAACATTCTACTACACTACACAATGAATACTTGCCTTTAACGCCAGCAGTTAATTATTACAAATAATATACAAATGTACCAAAATAATTCACTCGTGTCTATCCCATAATAAATAATTCATCTGGTAACATATAGATAGATATATAGATTTAAGATTTAGATAATTGTAGATAAAACTAAACACAAACAAAATATTCTGTTGCCATTGGTAACACTGTCAAGTTCAACCCTTATATTATAGAAACCCTCTTTTGCACTTTGTAACTTAAAATTACTGTATATACACATTCCAAATAATTAATACAGATCTGAGAATCACTTACAACCTGACAATACATTATATCTGAAAAATAGTCTTCCGCTGGAAAATTCTAGTATATTGTAAGAGTACAATATTCTGCATATTCATTAGAAAATAACCACCTCACGTATGTACTGCTGTAATGCTACCACAGTGAATGCTATCCTCTGATTAATTCATATAAAAATGCAGTACATAACATCGATGTACATTTATTGCATCGTCATTAGTGAATAGTGTTGTAATCATGATGCAAGTTTTGGCCTGGTGCCCGTAAACAGACAACTTTTATTAGATTTACCGCCCAGTTTAACTATATTCCGCAAGATTTTGCCATATTTGTTTTAAAAAAGCATTACCCTATTCTGGACAGCCAGGTAACAATGATAGTTATGGTACACACTATTATTACACAGCAGTGAAACTTGAATCGACACCACAAAGATCTGCTTTTATCATCTGTACAATGAGAAGCAGAAAAACTGTTTGGGGTTGGATATATCCCTGACAAGGGATATACTGTATATGTTCAAGTTTCAGCCATTGGGGACCTTTGATCTATTCGGTAAGCATTAATTCTATCATATTATTGTACAGTTTATCTGAATTGACATAAAGTATGTACATGGAATTCTTCTTGGAGTCAGAAAAGAAGTCATAAGTACTGTACTTACATAGTTTTTTGACATTGCCTATAGGGCTACCAGTACGAGTAATGTGACTCCATGTAGATACTGCACAAGGATACTGCATTACTTGTAAATAACTATTCTTTTTAATGTGCCTTCATGTCATTGTTTATGGGCACAGATAATCAGTATATAGTATTTTATTCTCTCATGCTTATAAGTTTGGAGGCTAATAAGCCTACAGCTTCTTTGTGACAGGTTAGGTCCAGGATGTGGTGATTGCCTCATTGCAGGCAATGCAAAACGCAAATAAGTTCTTAATGACAAAACTATTGCAATAAACTTAGACTTATCTATAAAGTGTGGTTTATCAAGAGCCTCAGATCACTTCCTAGCTGACCTTACCTGATCTGTCGATCTTTCCATCCTGTCGAGTTTCCCAGAAATTGATACAACTGTTTAGAGTAAATGGAGTAAAATTCTCGAGGAAATTGGATAAAATTTATTTTTATGGGGAACTCTTGACATGAAAAGGAAAATAGGGAAAGCAGAACTTCATGTCCAACAGAAAACAACATAGGTAAAGATTTATTTTAAGGTTAAGTATGAATATTGATCATGTATCCTAAATGATAAAGATAGGAAACAACAGTCTATGTTCAGTCACCAATTTTTACCTTGATCTTTAATATAACATTTGACTTGGATTCACTGTAACTGAATAACTATTCCGTAATGCTTAATCATCCTGTGTGGTTTGATCAATATCCGTCCGTAATTTTTTTTATAATTACGTTGGCAACTTACCTATCAAACATCACCTCACTGGAACTGGAGAAATCTGGTATGTACAATCTGCATAAAAAATATTGGAATTCCCCTATGGATATAGTTCATTTCAATGTGAGGGTGGTTCCAATACTTTTTTTTTTGCCGACTGTACATACATATACCTCGTAGCCTACATGTTAACTAAACATGACCCTCAGACCACAAGCTGATCACACCATTCCAAGCAAAAGTCACCAAGAGAGCACGTGGTGGTTGTAGGAAGATAGGATAGGGGAGGGGGGATTAATGGGCGGAGTTTAAAGAATTGAGACACGTCCCAGCTACCAGGCACCAGCTAACAGGAACCTCAGTTATTACGCGAGTTGCCATAGGGTTGGTAGTTGGTGTGTTGTCTGCCGTGTGCACTACTGTGACTCTCCTGTATTTCCTTTTAAACACGAGCCGCAGTTTACAAGATCTGTAAGCATTATTGGATTGTTGTAGCACACCTTGTCTAATGTAGCCTAGTTGTGTTGGTGGTTTTGTTGTGATTTTCGTGTTCCGATGTGAATGGAGTGTAATCGTGACACCGGTTATACTACTGACAGGAAATGGTGGTCTCTATACATCCTTTGAAGTTGAAGCTGATCGTTTTAAGTAGTAAGGAATGAAAATGGACTAAAAATGGGTTAATAGTCTCTATATATTTTTTAGCTGGCGAGAGCACACTCGGATTATAGTCCCAGTTACGACAGAAGTTAAAGAACCCCCCTCCCTCCCGCGGGTGTTGATCGTACGAGGGGCGGGGTTAGTGTTGCCGTGCCAGCTAGCTCCTTCCAAGGTCATAATTATATAATGTGTGTTTGGCACTGATCCAAACTAGATGAAGTATACCTGGTAAATCATACATGCTGGTTCCCAACGTCGGTTACAAGAACGTTTTAGTATAAATCACATCTTTTTTCATTCTTCTCAAAGTTAATTAAGGTGAAAATAATGCGAAAATCTTGGAAACAAAAATCCGTCACTCCCTTGTCATTAATTTCCGAGTGGTAGTTTGACACATCAATTATAACAGGTGTCTGGACGAGAAGTGATGGTAAATCTAATCTTTGAAACCATAGTGGTAACTTTTTTAGTGTTCTAATAATTATCATTATTATGCGTCTATACTTAACCCTTACACTTCGGGAACGAATTTAGTACAATTTTGCACTCTGGATGATGCCAGACGAGTTTACCTGAGGGGTATTGACGACTTTATCTAGAGTACAACTTAAATACAGTCCCTGCATTCAGAACAGATTCTGTATGTAAGGCATAACGGCTTAAACGGCTCGTGTTAAACTGTGATAAGTAATCCCACCAACCTATTTCTCCCCAGTAGTAGTGTTATGACCTGATTGACCTCCCGTCCAATACTCGATCGTCACTGGGAAGTCCTTGAGTTTGCGTAACCTTTTCAAATTAGCATAACAACGCGTTCCTATAGAAACAATGTAGTTTTGAGGAAATATTATGTGTATATTATTACCCTGTCTTTCGTGGTCGTATTCTCTCCCCTTACAATAACCTACATTAATATTTGCTCTCACAGAACTGTCTTATAAGAGGCGTACGAGTGATTTTGTGAGAAATCGCAAAAACGTGAACAGGAGATAGTTCTGCCTATGCTGAAGTAAATCATGATTATGCTTATTGACTGCATGGAGTTTTACTAAAGGAAGAGTGTAGCTTTCACGATCCCACGCCTGGTGGCTAGACTGTACCGAGCCCAAGCGTGTTGCCATAGTATATTGATTCAGTGTTGGGACCTGCACAGAGTCGTGAGGAAACTTACTTGTCTACAGGCTTATTTCAGACCTTTACATACCCAGGCTCTGTGTAAGATTAATGCCGGTGCTTGTATTTAATTAACCATAAACATGTTTTGAAGAGTTACGATACATGTGAGGAGAGATCGTACGAGTGGCAGGGAGTGAGTGTACCATGTTGCCTTATGCACCTTGTAGCCGCAATGTAGCGGCACATACGGTAGTAACATCCGCGCCAGTCTTTGCTCAGCACTGACTCATTCTGTCCCTCCCTACACTCTGCCTCACACACGTAATACTTGATGGTTCTCGATCTGCATCCAATATATTAAGTCACTCTTAGTCTTACTGTATGTATATTACCTGCCCCACTTTTCCCACACCCACACACACACACCTTGCTTTCCACTGTAAACAATTCCTGTCTCTCCCCACGCCCTCTTTGTTGATTCCTTCCTGCTTTACCCACCCACCGACTTCTGTGCCCACCTCCAGGTACGACACTCATCAGCAGCAGTAGCAGTGAAAGGGCAAGATGCGTGAGGACGTTGCCACCACCTCCCTCAGGGTGTGGAGTCAGCCCGCCACCAGGTCAGTGCCCCCATATCCTCTATTTCACTGTACTTGTAGGATATGTAATTGTTTACTTAGCTGACAGCACCGATTAATTTGAGTAATAAGCCTTCCCGTCCCTCCCGCAATTCATCTGATATTAAAGTGAACGACAATAACTAGAAGTAATAGACTGACCGGCAAGGGGAGCTGCCAGTCTAATGAGTAAGTTAATTACGTACGTACAGTACCTCACCCGGAAACGGAACCCTGTGCAAGTGATTAGTGAAACAAGGGAGCTACCAACTGGGGACCATGCTGTAAAAAAGTCAAACAGCATTACTAGAACAGGAGTCTTATAAATGAGCTCATCAGCAGGCTGTTTTACATGTGACTCAAGGTACGGTCCACACAACAGTGAAAAAAAGAGCCTCCGGTTGCAGTACACCTCACGTGATTTGATTTAATCCATGTGGGCAGATCTCTTCAAATCCACTAGAGAGTGACCAGATCCTACAATAATCTTTATGCTAGTCCTGTGGGGGATGGCTAGTATTCACAGAGAATAAACTCGGCCCCCCTGGGCAAGGTGGCGGGAGTAGAATGCAATATACGTGTGGCATGGTCGAGTGGGTACTTTCCTTGACTCACAGTCGCATGTGTTCGAGTTCTACTCTTGGCTGTTTTAACTTGTCCATATGTATGATTAATATAATACTAATAGCCAAGAAAACATAAACTACCACTGTTTTTATATTTTAATTTTCTCAGTACAACATTATGGAATATGTATATTTCTAACCACAATTTGACTGTGAATAGGACTTAGGTAATGTGCCGTTACTTTGTAAATAAAATATTGGCTGGCATGTAGTAGGTTGTGTCACCATTTCAGGCAGAACTATATTTTCAAGATGGTATCCATTATCCTGAAAAATGATATTATGTAATTTTTTTTACCGTACTTCATTACAGGCTAACCTACAGTGGGCAAAATTTCCCTGTGCTACATGCATCCACTGTAAACCAATGGGATATTAGAGAAGCAGATCGAGAAATCTTCCATATCCCAATGATGATAACTTTAACGTGTTAAAGAGTACCGCGCCGGCTACAATGGTGATGATAGTGCTAATGTATACTGTCTGAAGTGTAAATAAACAACCGTATCAATTAATTTCTTATTAACTTAACTTGCCATCTTGGAGACTTGCAATTGGTTACAGACTAAATGTTGGATAGTACCGTCTGCAGAAGATATTCGCATGACACTACTTTAATTAATAATGCACACCTTCCTATATATTGCCACAACGTCTTTTATCGTATTCTGTCTGTTACAGTGTCTGGTGTGTCCATTGAATATAATTAGGTAGCGGGGGAGTGCCGCTGTAGTGGTGAGTGGTTGTGTTTGTTTGTGGCTGATGTACTGGTCATGTTGGATGGTTACTGGTGATGCTGGGTGGTGACAAGGGATACTGGGTGCTTGGTGACGTTTGAAGTTGGATAAGAATGATCAGTTGTATTAGTGCAGACATTGGCAACAAGGATAGATTTCGTCCCCACCTCACATCCTATCAAGGATCCCCCGTCCCCTCCCAACAAGCAACGTGTTCATCCCCCCACCCACACCACTTGTACCGTAGTTGCTAAGCACCGTGGATATTTTTAGCGAACATGACAAGGACACTTGCACTAAGTAAGCCACTAACTCCACATAACAGTCAAGCATGACCACATCACGTGCACACGCTCACTCGATACCAACACTTGTCATATTTGATGATGACGGAAGTGACATTGATGCGTGTTTGGGTGACACATACATGGGTATTATTAGAAGTAATTATTTGAAGTATTGTTAGCTGTTTAAGTAATTTCTTGATGTTTCCTTCAGAAAATTTGTCCATGATATCTACGTTATGATAGCCATTGTGTTTCGAAGGAGCAATGTCTTTACAAACACTAAATAAAGTCTTTGGTTAGATATAGCATAATCAATGAAGCCTTCCAATGAAGAATATAAGACAACAATACAAAAACTTTGAACATTTTATCTTATCCAGGAAAAATCGTCATGTATCCATCATACTTTAGCTCTGCCGGGTAGATTAAATAATAGTGTTTCAGATGATTCTGTGTGACATGATCTCTGTCAATATTACCTTCATATAAAATATTAGAGTGTCATTGCAGTCTAGCTCTTCATACTTCATATAGGGCCTATATGAATATCATTCACTGTGGGAGGTCTCTCTAACCTTTGGATGGGTTAGACAGTTCTGACCTCCTCAAGAATATTGGCCGGGACTATTGAGAAAGAATGATAAGATTGTATACGCTTACTGAGCACTGCATAGGTTTGTCATGATGTCATCACTTTCTTTTCTTCCCTTGTAGATAAACCTGAGAGAGAGAGAGAGAGAGGGACTGATTTTGGCTTGCAGATATTTAAGATGTTCCACAAGTAATGTATTTTGTAAAGGGACTTTAGCCAGATTGTTAATTGCTGGCCTTCAGAGGTCTGAAATCCCTGGCAGAGGCATATTATTTCAATTAAATAAATCTGTAAATATTCTTAAAGCTAGATATTCAAATTTGCTGATCCATGAATCAGTTTTTTATATTTTCAACCAGTATGAAGTGTCAGCATCCATAACCATGGGAAAAAGTTTGCTTAATTAAAGTACCGTTGACATACAATTACGATAACGCCAATTGAATGAAATTATTGCGTCATGGACATCATCATTCACAGCGCATTTGTGAAATATAGATGATCTCAGGTTGTGTACAGTATCTTGCAAGAGTCAGATCACCGAGGAAGGATTATAGAGTCTGTTAATTTGCTTGGATATTACTCACAATGAAATTATTTAAACTAACATATGAGCTACGTAGGTGAAACAATTGAACGAGTTTGGTCCTTGGAGTAAGATCAACTGAGGTGAGAAGGTGTAAACAAACATCCTCTGCTACTGGTCGATGTGCGGCTAAAACGCACCGTTATATTTAACCTTATAGGAGGGAGATGATTACTTCCACACACACATAAGGTGAGAATATGTGTGGATGGAAGAGGCGAGTTTGGTGTCATGCAGATTAATGGGACAGTAACTAGGGAAGTCCCGGATTTCTTGTGTAACTTGTTGGCCTTGAGCCGCGTGACCTTGGATGGCAAGATTATTATTATTATGTCTGTAAATAGTACGAGTTCATTTGAAAGAAGGAATGTTTAACCAAATGTAGAAGCCACATTTTTCTTTTATACTCATTAACTGTTTCATGTTTTTAAGATTATAGTTTATCAAATGACATTGTCGATGATATTAGATATGTACAGTAAATGCAAGTACAGAATTTAGACATGGAAGTAGCTCTACTTATAGTGTGGATAAAAGGGCTTGTCATTTGATTTTGGGAAAGTCACATACTAAGTGATAATTCGTTACAAGAGCTCCACCTACTGTCAGTCAATAATGACATTATACAGTTTATCAATGTTTAGTAATAAATAAGGACTGTGGCATCCCCTGGAACCAAACTTAGTATAGTCTTGCTCGCTTAAATTTACGGCTGTGGTGTGTCCCGCTATTTTGTACAGTGTTGCCACGTTTCCCCAACTTCCGATGTGAAACGGAAGCTATTTATGTACAAGGCATCACAAATATAATAAATTCAGATATATACAACATCCATTTGTGTATTATTATGCATAAAACATTTATACAGTTACACAGAAACATGGCATAAATATTGTACAGTGTTGCTAAAAGAAATTGTAGTAACTTTTAATGGAATTTAGAATAGTTTTCGGGTGGGTAATAATATCACAGTTATAGATATAACATAATAAGCTTGAAAAAGAAGAAATATGCCATTATCCAAAGTAAAAGAAATAATCAATATAATTTTTTTGAGTGTCGGCAATACTGACATAGCCAGACCCACACCTACACCCAGACCCCCCAGGTGTTGCTATAATTGTAGAATAAAATTATCACATTTACTGGCTTTTACCGTAATTTCAAGGGTGAGGAATAATCACATTCATAATCTGTAAGCTATTATGTTGAACAAAATAATAGTCATTTGCCAATACCAAAGTAAAAGAAAAAAAAATCACTCGAGAGTGGCAACACTTGCACACCCAGTTGGTGGCCTTGACACAGGATAGCTTCCTGGCGGTGACCTCTTTTCAATTTTCACTTTCTTTATGCCCTTTGCACAGACAGCATGGCAAAAAGTTCAACTCATTCCTCACATCTACACAGCCAGGCTAAAGAAATTGTCTTCAAATTAACAAATGAAAGCACAGTTATAAATATAAGAAAAGAGAGAGAGAGAGAGAGAACGGTACTGAAAATTTGGCGGCAACACTGTAATGAGGTGAAAGCCACACCACAGCCGTAAATTTAGGCGAGTTTGACTATAGGTCCATTACTGTGTTGAAAAGTAATTTCTTACCTCACTTATACCTGAAAGATATGTAGAGAACATAAAGAAAAGGTGACACGAGAGTTAGCCTAAGAATGGCACATCATATCATATACCGTATGCATCACAAAACTAAAGATATGGATAGTCGAATATGGCTTGAGACTGCTCAGTGATACATATATCATTGTAAAGGTAATGAAATGGACAATAATCTTCTGTTAATAATAGTCTTCCTCACTCCAGTCTTTGTACTGGTTTGCAAACTGAATTCTGTTCTGCTTCAGTCTTGTTTCTTTTTCTAAATAATTTTCATTGCGTCTTTTCCACATGCAGTCATTCCACCCTTTGCTTTCATTCTCACACTAATTATTATTATTATTATTATTATTATTATTATTATTATTTGTTTTTTTTTTTCCAACTTTCCTTCTTGCCAAAACTGCACAGGTTGCTAATTGTGTTTATCTCTTCCAGGCCAGGTCAACAAGTGATGGACATCCCGGAGATACCCGGGTGTGTGTGTGGTCGGCGTGGTGGTGGTGAGGTTGGCTCATTGAGTGGAAGTATTGGTATGGCTCCCTGGGTGGACACCAATGGTGCCACCACTCCCTCCTCTGTCTCCACTAGCCTTTTAACCAAGAACAAGCCCTTCCCTATTAGAGGTTGGTGTTAAGTGAGACTCAATTCAGGCTCTGTATTATGCCTTGTATTCTCAATGACCACTTTGGCTCCTTGATTCTCTTTTAGTACAGTACAGTATGATTTTGCTGTAGGAATATCCCCCTTCAGTGCTGTAAAATCAACAATATCGCTACAATAGTCTTTGTATAACCAAGTGTGTCTGACTTGCATAACTCAAATGGAATGTGAATGGAACCAGGCCATGTATGCTCTTCTGACTTCATAGAGCTCCCCGCCAATGTGTCTTATTTGAGCACTGTTTTTTTATTTGGTAGATGCTAGGAAGAACTAAAGGATTGCCCGAGATTTTGCCATCTCTTCTCTCTCTTATATTTTATACTGGTTTGAGCTTATCCTGCTTTAATTTTGACCACTTTAATAAATATTTAGTATACCAAAAATTCATTGAAAATAATTTACTTGTTAAAAAGCTATATGTCGGTCATCCTTACCTTAGAAAAATTTGAACTACTTAAGTAGAGTGGAAAGTAGTGAGAGATAAACAGGTGAGGAAGTGTCTTATCAGCATATCCTATGTGTGAGAATGAGGTGAGATTATTCCGGTGCCCTGAACTCTGTGTTGATGCCAGAGTTTTTTTTATTTTATTTTTATTCTATTGTAGCAGTTTGTAGAATACTGTATATATTTTTACCTTGATAGAGAAGGATGTCATAAAAATATTTTCTTCTTGAAAAAGTTATTGTGGTATATTCATAGCATTCATTTACAAACTCAGAAAAATTGTTGTTAATATAATTTGGTTACTGCATGTAACTGTACTTGTGGCTGTTAAAGTTCTCATGTCAGATAAGAGGACTGTTCTTTATGTAAACTATTGAGATTGGTGAGAACCACCCGATCTGTCCATAGGTTTATTTCAGAAAGTAACTTTGGATGAAAAGGTTCCTACTGTAGTTAGAAATGATCCGGCACAGGAGGGTGAGTTTTCGCCCAGGACATTCAAATGATGGTGAGTTTATCACTTTTGTCCTGAAATAGTAAATTACAGTTGTACGTAGTTTCAGTACTTTAAAGAATGTTTCATCCTTAAATTTGTAACTTTTGGAGCTATGGTGTTGCTCCTTTCACCAAGGCAGAGTGAAGAAACCCTAGTCATGGATGCAAGAACTTGTGGGAGGGTGCTGAGAATTATGTGGGCTTGGAAGGGAGAGTGGAGTGAGTGTAATCCATTTCACTGGGTATTATGTCTCAAGTTTCTGTACACTGCTTCCTTTATATACCCCTGGCAGTGGACCTTTCCACCCCTTGATAAAAGGGAAATGAAGTACAGTACCGGTATTGATGATGAAATATTGCATAATAGACTTCTACTGTCTTTTGGGGGAAAAGCTCGGCCATGGTCTCTTACCATGACAGAAAATATTTATATACGGTAATCAGCTAAAATTTTACTGTACCAGGTATTCAAAGAAGTATTATCTTATTTATTCTTGATTCACATTTGTGATTTCCAGGAGAGCGTGCCAATTATGTCAACACTCCACATGTCATAGTGATGGTAGGGCTGCCAGCACGAGGCAAGACGTATATGGCCAAGAAACTCACACGCTACCTCAACTGGATCGGTATTAAGACAAAAGGTATGACATGGGCAACTTTAATAATGCGCAGTATTTAAAGTGAAGATAAACCTAAGCTTTGTTAGTTGTTTCTATTATTTAGCAGGTAAGCAATATGTCTAATTTTAAACAGGTAATAATACTGCAGTATGTATATCACATGAAGGAATAAAATGGGTAATCATAGCCAACTAAGGTTATGGTTTTTTCAATGTTGAAAAGGTTATACAGGTACACTCATGATACATAATCTCTGATCAGGGAGTTAGCCAAAGTCTTGGCGAAACGATGGCAACTGAATCAGACACAATCAAATACCAGAAGAAAGCTTTAGTGGTTCACTGAACAAAGTTCGGAGCATCTTTGAAACAGCTTTTTATTATTTATTTAACTCACCAATTGATCAGCAAGAGATTCTCTCTGGAACGAGACATTATGTGCAATAACATACCCAAAATAATTTTCATTGCACGGCTTCACGGTAGCCTATACTGTGGCCAAGGAATACAATAATGTGTTTTTTCCAACTTATATCTGCATAGTTAATGACTATATATTGTGCATTAATACAAGTACACCTCGGTCTCGTATAGAATGTCCAATAGGTCGATAGAAGACGTCGTTTTATGTGAAATCGTTCTATATGATACATGTAACCTATGGGGAAAATTACAATTGGTCGATCAATCACCAAAATTGTCCCTGAAATTAACATAAAATATACTTTTCAAGGTTTTTCTTGCCTTAATCCTACTGTACAGGGATGTATGTAAAATGCATTTTACAATTCGTATTAAGGTTTTGGCAGGCGACTCATGTGACTGAGACGAGTCGGTGACATCCATGGTGGTGGAGGTGGTAGGGGGGAGATAGCGCGTGATCATCGTTTGTTTTCTTTTATTAACCATACGCTGGTGTTTCCTTCTCCTTTCTCTTTCCGAGAAATAACTTTCTTCTTTATATCGAAGGATATGGCCTTCCGTTTTGTAAATGCACCACCTGGCATGACTGAGCGTTGAAGCTGGTGGTTAACTTGTAATCACTAAAAACGAGCGAGTCACACACGAAATTTCCCTAACTTCAACTTTAGAATTTCCCTTTATGCCTCAATAATTCCCTGTTTACTCTTGAAAATTGACGGTCTTTTTGGTATTTTTTCTGGTAAGACTTTCCCAGTTTACTTTTGAACAATCTTTATATAATTTCCCCGTGTGGATTTCAAAATTCCCTAAAACAGAGAAATTTCCTTGCACCTGGCAACATTGGGTAGGGGGAAGGAGCGGGAACACACTCACCCACACTGTACAGACGCCAGTGATATCATTTCCTGACACGTTCATTATGATTTAGCTCGTTTTGTATAAGAACTCCTCGGATTTGCTTCACTTATTTTCGCCACCCGTTCTATATGGATACAATCGTTTTGTAAAATAATTTTAAGCTAATATTTTGGTCGCTCGTTCTATGTGAACACGTTGTATATGAGACCGAGGTGTATTAGGAATATATTGTCCATGATCAAAAACACAATCATCATCTTTATGTTCTAAACATATAATTTTTAGTAGCAGTGATATATTAGGTTGTATGGTTACAGGCTGCTGTGGTAGTCGTTGAAATTTTCGGCAGCTCGGTTAAATGTAAATAATTAATTGTTCCATTGATGCCCTGAACTTTGTTGAGTGGAACACTAAAGCTTTTTGGTATTTGAGTGCATCTGTTTGAGTTGCCTTCGTCAGACTACGACTGGTTAACTCCCTGGTCAGAGATTATAAAATATAATATCATGAGTGTACAGTATTCAAATTTACCATCAGTTTCATTGATTGAAATCACATTTTCCTCAGCACTGTGCATGGTGAAATGAGTTCCTGATGGTCTGGTCTCATTCAGTACAGTACTGTAATATTGTCAGATATTTTTAAATTAATTACGGTACTACATTGGTGTCTGGCAGTGTTCAACCTGGGAGAGTACCGGCGGCGGATGACACACAAATACAAGAACCACAACTTTTTCCGCTCTGACAATGAGGAAGCGATGGCCCTGAGGCAGCGGTGTGCTATGGAGGCTCTGGAGGATGTGGGCACCTGGCTGGAGAATGAAGGAGGAGAAGTGGCTGTGAGTAACAACTGTAAATGAGGTTCTACATCACTAGCTTTAGTTGAACTGTACATTACAGAAATGGTATGCATTAATCCACTCTGTTAGCAGAAACACAGAAAATCTGATTTTGTTTACAAGATCATAATGACAATGTCAGTTTTCAGACCTGATACCTTTGACCAGGAATCACAGATTAAGGGTCTTACCTTACTTGCAGGTGTTTGATGCTACCAATACCACAATGTTGCGTCGCCGCCTCATCTTCGAGAAGGTAGTGGTGGAGATGGAATACAAATTGTTCTATGTTGAATCCATTTGTGATGACCCATCCATCATTGAGTCCAACATTAGGGTAAGCCCAGAAGTTTATTTTTAGCATTTTTATTTAATGCAAAATAGTACCTGTATGTGTAGGTACTGGTTGTAGTTAATGATGTATTATACTGTACTCCCAAGATGCCTGACATGTCGGTCTAGTCTCATTGAAGAAAATTCATATTCCATCAAATCCAAAATGTTACCACCACCAAACTTGACACATTTATACATATTGAACTCTCAAACTAAAAAAATATATTTTATAATATTATATAGGATGCATATTTTTAGACCATTCACAAGTTGTTTTCTTTTAGTTTTAGTGTAGAGTATTTTTTGTTGTAGATAATGCATTAATTAACTTCCCCCATTTCTCTGTAATACACTTGGATTTTTCACATGAACTTTTTGGCAGTGAGTTGAGCTCTATACAGCTCCGATTCCTTGAAAACTTAATGGCATGGAGCATTATGCAGCTTCAGATCAATGTAAACATGGCATCACATGAACTTTTGGAAACTTAAATAACTTGATAATGAGGCTCACACAGTTAGGTTTGCAGAGTATTCATTAGAAATTAAATGATCTTCCAGAACTCTATTAATTAATAAACAAAAGCTTTTTTAAGTTAGTTATTCATATTAGGCAAGGAGCACTTGGGCAAGATCCTTGAAAAGGCCCTACTACCTTTTTCACAACAGCTCACTTTGCTTAATGACAAGAGAAGTGCACTCCACTGAGAAGTCGTATTCACTCACTGTGCGGTCAGAACACTTAAGACAGAATGTCCGAGTAAGTGTTCCATGGGAATGTCACTATATTCGGAAAATAATTTTTTCACTTCCCTGTAGGAGTTACACATGTAATTTTAATCTAGTTTTTTTATTCTTAATTTTTCACAACCTATAGGGATATTCTTTCTTGTCCCTATTTTATGTTACTTTTAATTATACAGTAGAGCATCGATTATCTTGGAGCCAACCAACCGGATTTGGCGCTTAACTTATGGGTGTGTTGTGACGTGGATTATTGCATCCGACTAAAGCATCGACGAGTCAATGGTGCATACACATTACAATGGTGAATTATTGTACATTGTAGGCTACACTGCATTAATCATTATGTATGACATACAATAGCTACATACCTCTATACTTATGTATGGCGCATGACAATAGAAAACGGGTGTTATTCAACTATTATCCGGAAAATTTGAATTTCCGGACTTTTAAAATCCGCGTGGACGCTGGATAATCAAGGCTCTACTGTATACTGTATTGTAAAAGTTATGCTGTACGTTACTGGTTAGAAATGAAGCATCAAGAAACTACTTTTTCAGTGGCATAAGAGTAAATTGATGAAAATATTGTACAGTATATGGAAAATTTAGTAGTGACAACTTGCTTGTGCAGGAAGTGAAGATCAGTGGACCAGATTACTTCCGCCTGTGTCAGAAGGCTGAGTTTGGTGACCTGGAACGCCCGTGCTCTGAAGTTTGTATATCCAGCATTCTGTGATGCACACACACTACCACCTGCATTCTCTCTGTCTCTCATCTTTATTACAGATGTGTGTTTGCATCAGTTCATAATGTTTCCTTTAAATAGTTGTAATACAGTCGCTGGGGGTAGAATTGTGTTTTTTTTTTTTTTTTTTTTTTTTTTATAAGCACTTATTAATTCATTCACTGAAGAAGCATTGTGTCTGTGTTTTAATTATGTCGGAGAATTTGTTCATTGCTTCCAGAGCTTCACATTTGTTCAGAAATGTAAATAGTGCCTTATCAAATTCATAATAATTATGTACTGTGTTTCTCCTATCTTAAATATATAGAGCAATACAGCTTCAGCATCATCATATTAATTTACAGTAGTTAATATATGGGCAGCTGAATTGGAACAAGTCCCGGACACTGCTGTCTATGCTTTCAAATCTTGCAGGAATAATTAATGTGTGCTTGTAGCCTATGTACTGTATATTATTCCCTTTTATTTCATTAGTCATTTCTGAATTTTTCAGAGTTGTAGATGTGCTAGCCTCAGTGAATGGATCTCTAGAAGTTTGATTTTAGCCATAGTCAGTTAGCTCTAGCTCTTAAACTCCGTCGACCAAAAAGAAGCCAGTTTAAAATGGACATTTTCTGGCAGAGATTCTTACAAAGTCATGGTTTTCCAAGTTGTGTTTTTAAATAATAGAATGAAATTTTGTGCTAGTGTTGTTGGTTCTCGTACACCAAGAAACTGTTCAATATTTCATCGTTCGTGAATCAACAGAGATAAGAACATTAATTTAAATCAGATGTTTGAGAACTTATCGGTGCGAGTATAAATGAAATCATATGTATATACAGTATTACAATATATTTAGTAATACAGTGATCTGTTTTATATAAAAATCCAAGTTTTCAGGCTCATCGAGTTATGATTTTTAGACAGGAAAAAAAATTTGTTTGCCACTATGGTACAGTACAGTAGTATGTGTTTTGTTAGTTTATGTACTGTCTGCTAATTTTCAGCTTTTTGCATAACACATACAGCTATAGCTATTCTTTGTAGGTGTGTATGAATGGAAGCAGGTGGCCAGTTGTCTGTCTATGTGCACATGCTTGTGTATTGGGTCCTTGTGTCAAGTTGGGGCCAGGCAGGTCATTGTTCATTGCTGTTTATCTTTTATCATGACATACCCCATTTTCTTTATTTCCTTTTCATTATATCACCACTAAAACTTCGGATCAGACTGTTCCCACTATATAGTATCTTTGTAAAATGTAAAACATGAATGTTACTGAGAAGACACATGTATTCATTCTTGTAAGTCACATTGAATTATAGCATGATAAAAAGTTATTACTGAGGTCAATGGAAATGCTAATATAATAGAAGTTATATAGTGTAATATATTAAAGTATGGGTAGTGTTGTTTACTGTGAAATACTGGTATTGTGCCATTTTTTTTCCCCACAACACATGCAAACACTATGTGCACTCGCATGTACCCACACTCGTACTGTACTCACAACCAGTAAGTACACCAACCACAGTACAGTGTAAGGGCAAGGGTGCCTGAGATGATCACAGTACAGTATGTACAGTGTGTGCATTCCATAGGTTCCAGATTAAGAACTAAAAGTATTTGTACCATGACGTGAAAACCCAAGCATAGATGTAGAGAGACAGAGTGCATTGAGTCCAGTGAGATCGTCCTTAGTATGGTGGTAACCTCCCGTAATGCAAGTGAGGGTGTCTGTACAAGTGATTAGGCTTCATTTTGAGAGCAAGACTTGTGTCCTGAGTAGTCCTGTCTCACCAGACACTTGACGAGAGAGGAAAAATGGCAAGACTTCTCAACAAAGCCTTTGATGGTTTAGAATTGATATTATTGTCAGTGACTCGATTCTTTTGACTGGTTTCGTCAGTCTACAAATATTTCAATACCTGTTGTCTTCAAATAAGTTACCCTTCATTAGTCACAATACAGCATGCCACAAAAAAGCAGACAGACGTGATTTAAGTATAAGAAAATAGTTGTTATTTTTGTACTGTATACTATTAGAATTACCCTAACCGTGAGGTTGACTTGTAATGTACTCTGGAATTTTGGGTATGTGTGTGACTATAATATTTGCTAACTTAACATAAATTATTACCCTACAGTACTCTTACGGCATAGTACAATATAGGAGTACATGTAATTGCTTGTTCATATCTTATGTTGTGAGCTCTATCAAGACAGGAATATTGAATTAGATTATATGCCTACAGTAGTTGATATTAAAACAAGGAGCAATTGGCCAAATACAGCTTATTAAGATGTTAACCCCTATGAGCATCTGTCAAAATGATGGCTTATGATGAAAAAGTTTTATTTGGTCAGCTGTACAGTGAGACACAAAAGACAAGGGATACTGTATTTAATCCTAACATTCTTTTATTGTTTAATATGTTTGTTTGAGGTACAGTAGTTTAGTGAACATTATATTATTTTTCTTTTGGCCTGTAACTGATTCAGGATTGGCAAGGGATTTTACAGAAATATTGCAGTATAGGTAATGATAATACCTGCAACATCAGAATGTAGCAACCCAGATTGAATGGGACTTCTGCAGAAAAATTGCAATGTGGTATAATTTAGTAAATGTATAGTACTGTATACCGTATATGGTGAGTAAACAAATAGCACTTTGTGAAGTATCCATTCTGCAGGAATTAGAAACACTTCATAATATTAATTCCTTCGCTATATCATGTATCTGCTCACTAAATTTTTGGCCATTAACAGGAAGTGAAGGTCAGCAGTCCTGATTACAGTGGCATGACTTCTGAGGATGCACTCAATGACTTCCTTCAGAGGATTGAACACTATATGGATATGTACCAGCCTCTGGATGAAGAAGCAGAGGACCATCTATCATTCATGAAGGTATACAATACAGGTGAGCTTTCCTTCTTTATTTTGAAGGACACAGTGTGGTGTTTCTTGTACTGAATAAGGATAATTAAGCCATTATCAACTATTTTCAATCTTTCTCTCAGATTAATAGAAGTGTGTAGAAGAGCTAGTGCCATTTAATTTGTTTTCTCCCACCAGGCCAGAAGGTAGTAGTACACAAACATGAAGGTCACATCCAGGCCCGCATTGTGTACTACCTCATGAACACCCACGTCACTCCACGCACCATTTATCTTGCCAGGGTACGCAATTTTCCAAAGTTTTTCCACTTTACTAGAAAGAACAGTGTTTCTCAGAGTAACTTTACGTGCAATATTTTCAGTTTTTCTGCCATTGCTTTCGCTAATTAAAGAAATTTTCCCCACAGCATGGTGAGACTATGTACAACAAAATGGGAAGGATAGGGGGTGATTCAGATCTGAGTGACAATGGAGAACGGTTTGGTGAAGCATTGGCTCAATACATCAAGGAGCAGGATATACCAAAGGTGATGTATATTTTATCAGAAGTGAGATTGCTTGGTAATTTACTTGACAAATATATATATTTTTAGCTTGTAAACTGTGGACATCTTTTTGGTGTCATTCAGTCATTCAGAAATAATTATTGAATTATAATTTTATGCCATAGATGTGTCTAGAGGGCAACATCTCATCAGTTTCATATATATTCATGAGGTATTTATGTATAAATGTACCTTGATAAACCATAAACTAATGCATATTTGTGGTGTTCAGCTGCGTGTGTGGACATCCTGGCTGAAACGGACCATCCAGACTTCAAAGGGAATCGATGCACCCCAGGAGCGGTGGAAGGCACTCAATGAGATTGATGCAGTTAGTGTTATATCAAAAGTGACTTGTGATTGATTGTGGAAATTGTCCAGAAAATAGAGGTGGTTGAAACTTTGCCATACTGTACCTAAATATGCGGCAGTTGTGAAGTTGGGTTTTTGGGTTCAAGAATCTTTCAAGTTTATGAATCCTTGTATAGTATTTTCAAAGTAAATAACCTTAATTGAATCAGGCTTTGTGTCAAATTGTACACTATTAGAGCTGTATACAGTAGTTATAGTTTTTGCTTTATGAGTATAACTTGAAGTTCAGGGAAATTGCAGTTGCTGGAATATTGAAAAATTTAACAAATATTTACAGCTTCTGCCTTTTGTGTAAATTATTTCTTTTTTCCTTCAGGGTATCTGTGAGGAGATGACCTATGCTGATATCAAGCAGAAGTTCCCAGTGGACTTTGCTGCTAGAGACCAAAATAAGTTCAGGTATGTAAATGGAACTCAGGTTTTAAGGAGTTAAGTAATTATTTATCACTCATTATAAATATAGTAAGTATAAAGGCACAGAGAGAGTAATATGCATTGAAAGTTCCATTTATCTGGCACCCATGTATAGTGAATCAATCATATGATTGTACCCATTTCAATTTATACAGTATAGTACTATCCCTTTGCAAATGTTCTAACATCTACCGGGTATCTAAAACTTGTGCATGATAGGCAGTAGTGGAAGAGGTCTGCTAAAAGGAGTGGTTGTTAGAGCTGACAGCCTGGTTGTCCACCATTCATGGGAAGGTACTAATGTATTTTGCTCATCAAATGGTCATTGTTATGACTTCTTGCTGTTCCTTCAGCTACCGGTACCCACGTGGAGAGAGTTATGAAGACCTGGTGGCACGCCTGGAGCCTGTGATCATGGAGCTAGAGAGACAGGGTAATGTCTTGCTTATCGCTCACCAAGCTGTTATACGATGCCTCCTGGCCTACTTCCTTGACAAACCTTCAGGTAAGCTAGAGCTATGCTTTTGTATATAATAATTATTATTGTTATTAGTTGTACAAATAGCTATAGTTTTGTATTGTTTTATTAAAGTGAGTTGTCAGTTTTGTAACAGTTAATGTCCAATGCTCCCATTTCACATCCAGATAAATTACCATACATTGAAGTTCCCCTGCACACCATCATCAAGCTGACCCCAGTTGCGTATGGATGTAGGGTGGAATACATTCCCATCGATGTCCCTGCTGTCAACACCCACCGTCCTAAGCCTGAGGTAATCTATTCTCATCTTTTGTTCAGATGGATTGGTATTGGTTAATCAGGAATTGAAATATGGGCACTGACTGTTGGGCCATGCTGTTTACAGATACTTGTCCTTAACAAGACTATTAAAACATTTTGGATGGAGACATTCTTGATGAAGGATTTTAAGTGTTTGCAAGAGTACAGATCAATTTTCAATAGAATATCTGCTTACAAAAAAAAACTTTTAGAACCAAATGTATAATAAGTTGGAGACCAGTGCATGTGTATAATATCATGAGAATTTTTTTTTTTTTCATATATAGTTTCAGATGTCCCAGGATTGATTATTTTTGCAGGTTCCTGGTGAGCTTGAGGACACCGTGTTCCCTCAGTGCATGGAGATGGACTCTTGATGATTAGCACTGGTAGGGATAGCATTGTCTGCCATTTTTCTTTGTCTTTCTTCCATCTACTTTGAAAACTAGAGCCAAATATTTTACCTCAGTGATGCTCACCGATGCTGCCTCATTGCTCACGGCTGCACTGTTGTTATCAGTTCTTAAATGCGGTTAATTTGGCCAGATTTTAATGTTGTTTTATAGGGTAATAATAAAAGTTGTGCATAAAGTCTTTCCCTAATGGTGTGACATCAAGTACTGTACAGGGGTTTTGTGTTTAGGTATAATTTGAAAAAAAAAATAAAAAAAAAAATAAAAAAGTTATACCTAGCAAAAGTTTGATATAATATAATATAATTATGTTTGAAGAAGGGAAGACCTTTTGCTTACCCTGTACAACTTCCACATTTGCCACAGGAGTCACTGTTAGGTTAATCAGTAGATGCAGTGTTTTCTGTAGTTTTATCCTTCTCATTGAGTTGTCAAATTTCATTATGCCTACATATATGCATGATGGAATTGACAATGTATTGTTTGTTGGTAGTGTATAGCATAGTTGAGTTTCAAGAAGTTGTTGATTTCAGATTTTATCTACAGTACTTTCATTTAATTATACTTTCCTTGTTTTGTGCATATTTAATTGTTAAGTTAGTGGAGATGGCTTCTTTCCTGAGGCTCTATAATGGAGAGGGATGTTTTGACATTTTTCTATCCCTGGCTCTGGAGCCCTCCATCCCTTGAAAATAGGGAAATGTGGTATTGATAATTATGATTTCTTTACTGTTCCACATGATTTGACTTTGTTTTTGTACAGTAGAAGGATATAAGATTCAGTTCTTCCATGGCTTATTGGTGATGTAAGGTTCTTTTGATACATGGCAATTGTGTAAAAGAAATTTCACTTCAAAATCAGTCCTATTGATACATCATAAATGTCTTGGTGATATGAAAACTATGCAAAATCTGACATTTTACTATAAAAGTCATTGTGGTTTAGAATACAGTAATCCAAAGCCCAGTCATCCTCAAATTAAATGTACTCTGCTGAATCACCCTGTATGTATGAGGTGGTTGGTAATACTATCATTATTATTGTTCGTATTATTTTTATTTTGAACTTCTATCCACATCCCCATGAAAGAATTTACCTCAGATGTTGCTCTAATATAAGTTCTATGGAGCACCAACCCTCTTGGTTGTAAAATGGGGAGAGTTGAGGTTTCTTTTTCTGCTGTTTCCAGCACATTAGTGCTGTCATGAGGTGAGACCCTCCAACTCCTGGTTGGTATTTTCTTGGTGGAGAGAATGCTAGGAGATACGGGAGAGGATGCTGGGTGTACAAAGTAAGTACCATTTGAGAAGGGGGACACTAGATTGGTGCAGTTGTAGTCTTGCCTTATGTCTAGTTGATGTCATCATTGCACAACATACCAGTTGGAGAGGTTTACTGCTCTTCTGTAATTTTGATACAAGCTATATTATCAATATTGCTTAGCTTGGATAGAATTTATTCCTAATTAAGGAGGGTTTTGTTTGATGTCATTTTCCAGCATCACTCGTACTGCTTATTTTGTAGCCAAAGTATATCAGTTACTGCTCCTCCTCAGATGGTGCTTATGTACTACAATCTATCTAAGAACTCTTATTATATACTGTACTGTATTACTCAGTCAAGTAGTGTAGAAGAATAGAATCTATACTGCTTGTGTGAGGAGGAGGATGCTGAAGGGAAGTGAACCAGGCTTGCCAAAGGATGGAGGATGTAATGAAACTGGAACTGACTGAGGTGTGGATTGCCCAAAAGATGTTTATTACTTCCCTGAGTAGCAAAGCACATGGTACAACCCTGCTTGTAATGTTTTGTGTCATATACCGTATATTAGCAAAGTAATGTGGACGTGGCTGCTGAGAGGGTTCTGGCATGTGTAATAAATGGAGGTGGACATTTGGGTGAGAGGTCGTAGAAATACAACAGGTGTGTGTAGGAAGCATAAAAACATAAGAATTTAGGAAACTGCAGATGGCCTGTTGCTCCAGTTGGCATAGTACAATAGCAGGGTACAGTGTGCAAGGTGATGTCTGAGGTGGCAGTCTCCTGAGGGATATTTGTGTCAGATAATAATATACAGTAATATTATATAGTAGTGCTCACAGAATTGAAATGGATTCTAATTTTCTGTACAGAACTATAATTTAACCATTGAAGTGTAATATTTTTGTCTGTATCTACAGTTTTAGCATTTAGCAGGTATTGTACATAAAATTGAAATGTGGGAAAGGCTTCACACAAATGAAAATTGCTTTATGGGTTAAGAAATAGCTGTCATCATGGTCATGTCATACTTGAATAACAAACTTTAGGCAGAAAGTTCATACTGTGTATGAAAAATAATCTTTAATATTTAAATATTGTTGTCTTAACAACATTCTGTATGTAGAATCATGCATATCAAAGGTAAAGCTCAAGCTGTTAATAAATATAGACATGTTTTCCTTTAAGTAATTGCATCATATTCTTCTGAAAACATAGTAAAATTTCAACGTGTAGAGGCATTATTTTTTATGTTTTCATATCTTCTAATTTGTCCATTCTCATTTTATGTTTGCATGTATACTTTCCTTATTCTAATCATGTTTAGTTTTTTGCTTGATCTTAACATTTGGGAGGTGTTGGTATACTGTATTTGATTATCAAGGAAATAATTTAAGGGTTGCTGGTGTGTTCAGATTTATGTTTTGTGTTTTGAATATACAGTACTGTTCAGGGTTATTGTACTTAATGATGTTTCTTATTGGACATACAGGTACTAGTAAGTTTCTGATTTCTTTGTAATTACTATACTGGTAGTATATACTGTATGCAAATAACAGTACATCTTTGCATTTCACATTAGAGTTTCACATAAAGACACTGTAGAACACTGACTTTTTGCATAAGGAAAAGTAGTTAATGTATTAATTGTAAAATTATTTACATATTTACCTTTTTATGTATCTTGATAGTTTCCTATAGAATTATCTGTTTTTCTCCTTTAAAAAAACTACAGAAGTGCATAGTAATAGTTATATTCAGAGTACATGTTCAGAACATACACAAAATATTCTTCACTATTTGTGTACTGTATGAGCATCTTTATTGATGAGTCCTGTTGTGTGGTTCTATGTGCCTTCCGCTTCTGCTCCCTCTATAAACAAGCTTGTAATGCAGTTCATGAGCTTTTAGGTTTTCCTTGCACTTCATTTTTTTTCTGTTTTTTTCCTTCATCTACAATTCTACAGTTTTATCCCATGTTACACAGTATGATACAATTATCATAATATTAATTATTTGCTGTCTTAGATTATGTGCATGCAATCTCTTCCAGCAGTTTTTAGTGAGCCTAGTCGCACACTTCCATGGTGTAATTCTTTCTGATGCCCACCACCATGTTGCTGCAAGTAGTGGCAGCTTAAAAACTCAAGGAGATATTATTAAATTATTTATATATACTGTATATATAAAATTGTTATAAAATGTATAAACTACAGGCAAATGTGATATTGTCCCTTTGCTTGTCATATCTGGAGATTTTTTATAACCTCACAAACTCTTGATTGTCCAGCACTTCTAGTCAGTGTAAATTGATGTCACTTTTATATGCTTATAATACATTCATTTTCTTTGTCACTGAAGAGTATAATGGATTGTTGTACAGGACTATACTGTACATTGTTTGTTTAATATTTCAGTGATGTATTTTCATATCATTTATCAGTTGTCTGAGTTCAGAAAACATTCCTACCATCCCAGTAAATAATCTACATATGTTTTGTCTTGTCCCAACTTGCCATTCCATTTTAACCCCATGGGAAGGCATTGCCTGCTAGGATGTGGGCAACACTTTATGGGTTTTGGCACCCCTTCAGACCCTAGCCACTCCTTTCCTTCTTTCTACTTCATGCATGCTGTCTTTCTTCTCGGTCTCCCCTCTTGTAGCTACATGGATATTATCTATCAGGTCTAACACAGTTCTCTATTTTCTACTTTACGTCATCATTCCGTCATAAAGTTTTGTGTGAGCTTATCTATTGTTCATAAAATATATTGGCATTTGTCATACAACTTCATTTTATTACATGGGGTGCTTGTCACCATTTACTTTTTGTTCATTTATTGTATTGAGTATTGCTTTTCAGTTGCCAAATTTTCTTTGGCAGGGTATGTAAACTATGATATAGTATTAGTTGTGCCAAAGATGATAAAAGTGCATTTGTTGATTTCTTCCATGTATGCTAAAGCTTTTTACCTGTACAGCAAGCACATGAATAGTATGTAAGTATTGTATGATGCACCCAAGAAAAGAAACATTTCTGAAGAGCTTATTTAATGTTCAAATAGTAAAAGATAATATCCAGTCGGTATCTTGCACCTTCCAGTACCATAGAAACAGGTAAGTTTTTGGTGAAAGAAGGAAGGTGCAGTGTGAGTGGCAGCTTTCATAGTAAAGTACGCTTGTGTCATTGGACTTCCGTGTCATTGGAATGCTTCAGTATGCATTCCACAGTGTTCATTTGATGTAACAATATATATTTTCAATTTGATGTAGCATCGGGAGAGCCTGTACACTTTGTAGTTGTAAATTGAAAATGTGTAAGAATACTCGACGATGTGCTCACTTATGTTCTTGTTAATGTTTTAGGTGCTCTGCCTGCGTCTATCCCTCACCCTTCTTGTCATTATAATTTGAAGTGTTTCCTGATCGAATGGGGACCCTGTCATAGCACTCTATCAACACGTGATGTGCATAGTTACTGTCATAACTATCAGACTCACAGTTGTTTCCTTGCATTTATGTTTTTAAGAAATTTAGTGTGCTCGTTTGTGGTATTGTCAGGCAAAATTATTGAGTTGTTCATAAAAGTTTTCATTTGCCTATGCCACACTCATTTCAACGATTGGGAAATGTATCCCAAAAATTTCTGGTATATGTCTAACTGCACCCTAATGTTGTCCTTTGGATAAATGGTGTTTCCATGCTGATTGTTGATAGTCACTTATGACACTGTTTGTTGTATATTATTAGTGTATAATATTTTGAAGCAGTTACACTTTTCTTTTTGGTATTACATTTGATGTGGTTCAAGATATTTCTTAGTAGTTTATTTCATGTGTTTGTTAACAGTTTTGCTTCTTCTTTTATTATCTGTGTTTCTAGATGCAGCTTCACTCTCCTGACTAGGGTCTGCTCCTCTATATGTGTTGATAGTATTGCATTTTACTCTGTTGTTTCTTTATTCCATAGTTACAGAACTGTCATTCAGTTGTCTCAGGAGCATTATCTTGGGTAGCTAATGGTGATTTATGGTTCTTATTTTGTCCTTTCTGGCAAGTGAACCTTTCTCCAGCCACCTCTGTGCTTTATATTTCCATTTGTCATCATTAGTCAAAAAAAGTTTTACACACAATAATCAATGCGCACTTTACTTGGGATGCTCTTATTTTATCCCTATAGATCTTTTCTTGGTAACACTTGCAACTGGTACAACTCTTATCCCACTAGACTAGGAGAGAAAATCGTTGAACTCTGCTGTACCTGCATGGCTTTGGTTTTATCCCTGCTTGATTATGGTTTTCCTGGTCTGTTCCATTGCCTTAATGTTGTACACCATCTTGGTTTACAGTTGGCCTTAACTGCCCCAGTACTAGTACAGCATTATTGTATTATAGTGTTCCATATATACACACCATCTTATGGTGTTCCATGTAACACACTTTGCTTCTTCTTTTCTTTTTTTTTCCTCAGAAGTTCATGAAAACTCGATTGATTTTTGTCAATGCAATTACAGGGGTGTTACACCACATGTAATGGTCTAAAACATTTTAGAACCTTCATCATAAACGTTTATATAATTAGAAACAACCAAATTATACATTACAAGACAATAAAATTTGCATGTTGCATTAGAATATCAGATATTTTAAAATTCCTTTTCCTGAATGCAGAATGCATAGCAAAAAAACAGGAAACATATCCAGTTATAGCAACTTATACTAAATTTATAGTACTGTAATTGGTATACTGTCCTACAGACAAATTGTAATGAGCAACTGGAGGTTATTTTGCAACATAACTAATGGATGTCAAAGTAATGTACTCTATAAAATTTACTTACTGGTATGTATGACCATATATATAATTAGAACTTTGTTACCACTGTGACTGATAATTTCATGTTTGGTATTATGTATAATTGTTAGTTATACTGATGACTATTGTATGCCTCCCTGTGCCTGTGATACTGTATTAGGTATGACTGATGTAGTCAAGATAGTCATTTTCTAAGTCACATTCACACCAAGACAGAAGGTAGTCCCACTACAGTAGTACAGTAATTACATACTTAGGCAGAACATCCATCACTGAAAGCTAAGCTCACCAGTAGTTTGTTTCATAACAATTGATTCATTAGAGCAGATGAATATATGAAAGTCTTCATTTTAACATCTAGTTGTATGACAGAGTGAGTGCAAGGAGAGACTGACTGAAATTAGCCTTAGATCAGAGGGCCTATACACCACATGCAATTGGAACTATCTTGCTGAATAGACATATGGTCAGTTCATGTATATGAAAGTTCTTACCTCCTTCCTTGCCAACACTTAGATTAAGGTACAGTATAGTACTGTACATCATATTTTTGACAAGGTATTAAAAAATGGTCTTCATATTGTATGTAACAGTATTTTGTGCCTGGGAAATATGTGCCCCATTAATAAATCAAGTCCTTGAAGCATGAATGTATTTTACTGCAGACATCATTATGGTGCAAGGGCACCCTCAGATAATGGATCCAAACAAGATTTGTGCCTTCTTGACTGAAAAATACTATACACTGAAAACACCACCATACCTTAAGACTCCCAGGAAGCCACCTGTGCAGTGAGGACACAAAAAATCATTTAACCTCTTCAGTTTGGATTTGCATGGCTCAGGATGCCAGTCTACCAGTAACATTACTACACTATGTTTTGTTTATGGGAAGTATGTGAGCTTATGGCTACAAGAGCATTGAAAATGTAATGCTTATCAATGGACCGATAGAGGGATATAAAGAGGAAATCACAGAATCAGTTATTTAAAATACTTTATGTACAAATATTTCTTATTTACATCTATTACTGGTGTATAGATACAGAAGTTTAATCCTTAGCTGTCTTCAGGATATTGTACAAAGTGATTTTGTATCCTCTTTGCCTTCCTTTTGTTCTTGAAGTTTTATTGATATATATGATACCTGCAAAAAAAAAAACCTATTGTATTAGTTTCACTTTCTTCAAGGGACACAGAGTTCCAGGACCAGAGTTTGAAACAAAAGCAGATTTCAAAGAAAAGACCAAATATCTAATATACTGGGTCACACTCAGCTATCACTCCCCCTTTGACAAGGCAAGTGAAACTAAAATTTATGAAAGGTGTGATGAGTAAAACATTTGATCAAAGAGTAGAGGAAAGTGTTCTGAGATGGTATGGGCATGCAGAAAGACTCGACAAGACAAGAGTAACGAGTGATTTTGAGGGGCAGAGAAGGGAAAGACCTAGAAGAGAATTATATGGTATGGTAAGTGATCATGGAATGAGAATAGATGAAGCAATAGAACTTGTGCATGATAGGTGTGTTAAGGCTGGCAACCAAGGCAAAGTAAAGAACTTTAGTTGTGGATGCAAGAATCTGTGTGTGTGTGTATAGAGGAGGGAGCTGAAAATTTTGTGGGCTGGAAAGGGGAGGGTATATTCTGAATCTGCTTTTAGTTTTCCAACCCTGATACTGGAGTCCTCCACCCCTTCAATAACTCATTCGATTTGTTTTTATCGAAGTCCAGTACATGTAAGCAAAATACTGTACCTCATCATTCTTTTGGAGGCATTCTGGTAGGGGTTTATTCCAGTCCTCAGGAGGTGAGTCTCTCTTCTCCCACACATTATTATTATAGTGGCCACTTAGTCGCTCATTTCTACGTTGTTTCTCGCTCTCAATCACAGAAACCTAGGGATTTTTTTTTTTTTTTTTAGATAACTTCATTATTTGAGATAATAATACAGTAATATAAAATGATAGAACACATAACAGAAGTAAAAGACTGCATTCTATTTATGTGTAGTAAAGTGACATCCCCATCACCCATCATTCTGCCATGTGTAGTCAGCCTCGTATCCCCTATAATACAGGGGGGGAGTGAGGGTTGGGGACCCTGCTCTCTAACAATGACCCCACCAAGGTTCAAATAGCCTTGGAGCTGGACCCCTTGCCTATCAGGGGTCCTGCACTGGCACTAGAGCCTCCGCACCCCTTGAAAAAAGGGAAATGGGGTATTGACGATGATGATACGCTTTGGAGAGAGTTAATGTGATAGTGATAACCAACATGTGAATGAAGGTCTCAGGATGTAGCAATTATTTTCAATAGATTAATGGAAGTCTCAAATGAGAGTAGGAGTGAATTTTGGTTGGAAGAATTGAATCTAGGGTAGATGATTTCAGGGACAAATGTCTACTGTAATTCTTACCAGTGCCTCCAAATCCTTTTTGTTCCTATACAGTAAACAATTGTCATAGTCTGTCTTCCACTGTGTACAGTCTCTAGATTCACCATGTATGAAATATTGGTGAAATTTTGCTTTTATACTTCTGCAGTCACCATATTCTTCTTTATACTGCTCACAAGGGCGAACCTGAAAATGCAGTATTGTCATTACAACAGTATTTTTTTTTTTTTTTTTTTTTTTTTTTGCTTGATAGGTATGAAAATGTTGTTATATGTTAAACTGACCTAAAAACTTGTAATCATTATTTTTCTGTGTTATATAGCATATTACATGTTAAATTATGAGATAATATACGAAAATATTTTTAAGGTATTGTATAAAGAAGTGGTAACCCAACAGTCTATCACTTTGCCAATCTGGCCAACATAAAGTACAAACTGCCTCTTAGTAGGTAAATACATAAACCCAACCACACAGTTATTTCAGGGGCAGTGGGTAGGCCTGGCATACCCCAAGTAACTGAATAAGGCTTTAGGAGTTATTACTCGGCCATGGTCATTCTCGAAGGCATAGGTAGACTTTGGGAGAGAATGAGGTGTGAGAGCTATGGTAAGTTTCATTATATAGCAAGAATAAACTGGACTGAGAACTTTTACACCATCAATGCTTATGGAAAGTACTGTATTGATGAATCCTTGACGATAGTCATCTTGAAGAGTCGTGATCCAGGCTAGGTTTGGCCCAGTTGGTTTGTGGTAACAAAATTTATTTTACTTTGACCAATGTATTTTGTTAGATATTCTTTGCAATTATTAATGTGATTTTCACTTCTAATTACATGGGTAGCCTATACCTTGTTTTGCCATCCTTCCCTGGCTATACCAACCCCCCTTCCCCCCAGTCTAGAAATTTGGGATTTAGATTAATTATATTTTCATGACCATTTCGGCAGCCTTATTAATGGTCCGGGTCTTATATGTACATCTACCGAATGTTCTTAAATTATGGTGGCAATGAGTGAGCATGGCATATGATACAAAGTTAAGTCGGTATTTATTTAAAGAATGACAGTTTTGTAGCAGTGTTGCCAGATCCGTCTAGGTCCCAGTATTTTGCCCCGGTCATTTCCTATACTTTACCACGGTTATTTCCTGGTCGTTTGCCCAGGTTAGGTCCCGGTAGTCTACCCAGGTTGGGTCCCGGTAGTCTGCCCAGGTTAGGTCCTGGTAGTGTGATGCGGTCTAGGTAAGGTCAGGCTAATTTCAAAATGCCCTATCTTGGAAATGGGGCATTTGTGGAGGAAATGCCATAGAAGAATATAGTCTTAGAATTTAGAAAAACCGTACGCAATAATGGTATTTCTTTCAATATTTACTGTTGTCTTGTCGTGGCCAGGAATCAATAATCTTTTCCATGAACCACAACACCTGCTAAATAAAAGCAGTCCAATGGATATGAATTCGGGTAACATGAAATAAATATATTGAACATTCGTCATGGAAAATATACAACACCAGAGGGTCAACAGTATTTATGAATAGTGAGAATTTTAACTAATGATATAATGCAAATATGTTGGTTATAAACTCACAAGCCAAGAAAGATTGGGTAATGAAGGAAGATCTTCCAAAGAAACCTCATTTTCCATGTTATATGATAATCTTAAGGTTAGTTTGATGATGTGAGTATTGTAACAGTACTAAATGTGATGAGCTGAGTCCCAATGTTACCAACCCAGCCTACCCTGGCAACCCGTGTACACCAGAATTCCCTGAATCGACAGGCGAGAATTCCCCACAATTCCCCTATTATTATATATTAGAAGGCTACAATTCCAGAGTAAATAGGTTAATCACACTTCATCAAAAAGGGGGGTTTTCATGAATGATGAAATATAAGAAAATTAATATTTGTTTTCCCATAACGCTATGTTTGTCGATATATTTATTGCATTCAGTACATCCATACATACACAATGTAACACAAACCGGACTTTCATGCCTTGAGGTCGGGATAGTCGGTTAGCCATCCCATAACTGCATTGTCTGCATGCTATATTGGATATTTCCACGGTATAATGACTAGTCATTATACCGTGGGATATTTCAGCCTTTTATACTCCACAAATTTTCAATCCCTAAACTCCCCAGATTGAGAGCCGTTTTCCCCAATTCAGTCCCCGTTCTCTAAATCTGGAGAAAATGTTCCATGGTTGGTAACATATTGTACTTGACGGTAAAGTGCAGCGTTTCCAACGGGGCTCCACAACTTATATTTTTCCCTAAATCGGAATAAAAGTGCTTGAGTGTGAAGAAGGCAGTGTAGGGTTGGCAACTTGGCAGAAGTAATCTAATAAACAATAATGAACCGTCACAGTTGGAGGTACTAGACTTTAGTGCAGACTTAGTGCAGAAAATGGACGGAAGAGAGGGTGTACCTATATATTATTATATTTTCTCCAAAGGTTTCACTTGAGAAGGTGTGGCTATCCTACTCTGCAAGAATTGAACAAGAATAGAGTCATTTCAATCTGTTGGTGCTGACGTGATTCTAGTTATACATCTATAACTGGGTTGCTCTTGGACCTGAATTAACATTGCACGAAGTATTAGATAAGGAAAGATGCTTGTCATTAGCTACTTCAGATCTCTTAATGCTGATCTTCCCTGTCCAAGCACTGGTGTATTAGTGACTGATACCTTTATGGTCTTATCTGCCTTACTAATTAAGTGTCTATAGATATTATTAAGATATAGCTGTGGTTGGCCAAGACGTATCATGTGACCTGGCTAGGGGATGTTATAGTCTGCTCCTCCAACTTCTACTGAGGCTTGTCAATAGATAGGGTAGAAGCAATCAGCTCTAACAATTGGTGGTCGTAGACTCGTAGTGTTGCCCATCTTGTCTTTCTGCCTTTGGGGATTTCAAAAGTCCCGTTATCCGTGGTTGGCTTATAGTGGGCTGGGGAGAGGCTGGCTCTCTCGGTTTTCTTTGGTTAGGCTAAAGGGGTGACACGCCTATCATGCTCTCCTGGCTCTCTCTCTCTCTCTTTTTATCCATATGTAACATCATATTTATTAAATACACATGGTGTTCACTCCATCTGCAATAGCTTCTCTACAGTACTGTGCTTTACAGAAAGGGATATCTTTAATGTATACCCGTAGTAGTAATAGCTTCAGGAAATATTTTTATTTGTGGTAATTAATACGGTACGAGTAACATATTTGAGGTTAATACAGTATGAGTAACTTACACCACAGTTCGTAAAGTCTATTTACCACTGCCCCGTTGCCACTATACTACCTGCAGAAAAGCCACACTAATCACTAAATGCGTTCAAAGTGCAACACTAACCCACATTAACCTATATTAGACAGCACGTCACCTTCACTTTTGACGTTACGTGACCAGTTGTGATTGCATATTGTTAGTAACATGTCCAGTTTATAGTATTTTATCTTGCATTCTAAATTATCACCGGTTCGATGATCAGCTCTAAACAATTATAAATATATATGGGGAAAACGGAGGAGGGCAGCAACCCCGTCGGAGGCCATTCATAGTATTATAAATTAAAGTATTCTTTCATTATGACGCTGTTGTATGCACTTTCCAACAAGATACTGTCTTTAAATATGTGATATATTATATTATAGGCTGAATATACAGACACCCTCTCATTTATATTATAGGATAATGATTAAACGGCTGACAGCAACGATAACAACCCAACTAGTTCGAGTAGTAGACTGAGACAGGGATGTTGAAAGTCTTTACCTGTGTGGCAACGGAGGGCAGACTCACGGTGGCAATAGAAATATCTCGACACACAAAATTTACTTTACAATTTCTTTAATGTTCCAACATACTTGTCTCTAATGATAATGTCATTACTCCAGAGCAGTATTTATCTGTCAATACAATGTGTTAAGTATATACATATGAATGTCAGTATTCATTATATCTCATTTTAATATGAACTATAAAATACGGTACTGTCATCAAGTCTGTCGCTCGAGCCTAAGCTGGGATGTTTTGATGGTAGACTCGCTTCTTCCTCCATTTTCTATTTACCGGGCCTCTCTGGCTCGGGCGCTGCTAGCCACTGAGCCTAACCAAACCCAGCTCCGACGTCACCAGGGGAAAATCGTCATCAGTCTTACTTTGACCGTTGTGGAGTGAGGATTATGCACTCTGACATGAGAGGATTTACATGAGTGCTTCAATATGGAGTGAGATAACTCGATACATCCCCATGTGCACGTTGGAGCAAGATGGTGAGAGAGACTCGGCATCTCTGGGTAGGAAATTTACCCGAGAACATAAGCGAAGAGAGAATTAAGGAACATTTCAAACGGTACGTGAGTTCGTGATGGTGTCAGCTGCCCTTGTAGTTTGTTGGTTGTGTTTTTTATTGTAATTATCATTAATGTGCTGCCTGCTAGTGCGTGTGTATATCCCAGAAGGACCTACCATAGTGCGAAGGTGTAGGTTTTTAGGTACAAGTTGTAGTGCTGTTTGCAGTCGTGAAGATTGCACAATTAAAAAAAGTGTTGTGTTGACACAGTCGTGTCGTCATAGTAAGTTTTCTACTTGGTATATTGAGTGCTGGGCTGGTGTACAAGTACCAGATTTTGATACATGGAGGTGGGCAGGTAGACCCGTGCGGTCTCCACTTCCCAGTATCTGATGGCCCTTGAAGAGTACCTAAATTATTTCTCCGTGTGGTAAAACTGAATGAACCCCTGCATGGTAGTGAGGTGCTGCTCCTGGGGTAAGTATATAACCCCTGGCTGACCCCCATGACCTTGCCGGCTTCCCTACGCCGTCTTCAACCAACCCAGTCTACTGAAAGCTCCAGTCCCTTCGTAGTGTGATGAACGAAGGCGAAATTGGTTGTGTGCCAGATTAATCCATTTTCTCCTACTTGTGTATATGTGGTTATACCAGAAGTTGTAAAGCCTACGACTGCCAGTGTGACCAGATTGGGATAATTGGATTACGATAATTATTACGGTACCCCATGTTAAGCCTTGGCAGTCGTATTTTTGTAAATGTGTTCTTTTACCAATTTATTTTTTCCTCCTACATCACAGGAACTCGGCTACTGTAACCTGGGTAATTGTAGGCCTAAGCCATGAGAATGCGTCGACAATTAGGTGTATTACAGTTTCAGGGTCTTATTTTTTTTCCAGCTTAAAGAATATTGAACATATGATTGATGACTCTTGGTCAGAACTGGAGCCTACCGTATTTAGAACAATATATTTTGTTGAAGAAATTTTGCCCACAGTACCGTACTTACCACATCACATGTATATACACATAGGCCTACCGGTACAGATTTTTTTTTTGGATGATCATAGCCATATGTGTAATGGGTGTATTATCTTTTATAATAGCTTGGTAATTGTTAAAGTTATCACTAATCCAAGGTACAAACTGGCCTGCAATTTAAGGTTTTTTTCTTGTATCAGCCTTCTGTGCAGTTTGAGGTTAATAAACTTGTTTGGGGAATCAATAGGATGATATGTTCGTTATAATAGTTTACAGTTTCAGAAAGTAACAATAATACATATATCAGCCTGTATGTACTCTTATGTGGGCCTATGTTGTATGGAGTTGCCAAAGTCAGTGTTCCTATATTGAGGAAGATCAGTTTTGGAACTCCTCTTGTGTCCAATTGGGGATCCTTTTTTGAAATTTGTCATAATTATCATAAAAATGTGGTTTGTAAGAATCTAAATAGGTGTATGATTGAAACAACCCAGTTTCTGTTAGTACAATTATTCTCTTCTGTAGTTACTGGAAGGGAGTACACAAAATTCACGAAGGGGGGTGATAGCCTAATCGGTGGTTAAATTTATTTTCATATCAATGAAGTAGTAGCTAAGTAAGGAGGAGGGGTAGTAGAGAAGGGAGTGCTTTTGCTTTGAAGAAGCATAGTGTAGTTTACCTTGGATTCCGTTTCTAGCTACCACACTCCACCCTCCATTTTACCTATCTACCCTTCCTCCTTAACACACACACACACACACTCTCTCTCTCTCTCTGCTTTTGTGCAAATCTCGAGGGGGGTATGGGTACTGAAAGGTCATATCGGTACCTTTTCTGGTGTGTTTTGGTCCAGTAATGGTACAACTTTTATACTTTGATTCCGATATCTGGTAGCACCACCTCTTAGGCCTATGATGATAATGAAAAATAAAAGTTCCCAGACAACATAATCACACTCCAGTTTACTGATATTTACAACAATATCTAAGTCCCAGAAGAAAGTTTGAAAATAGATAATTGATGTGTTTTGTTCAGCTAGTTTCGTTTGTTATTGTTTTTATTCTAAATTGAAATTTAGGGTATGTAGTGAATATTTTTTGCATAGTACATAGGCATACAGGAACAATCATTCCAACAATTTCACGAATGCTACGTCCGTCACCACACTACCAGAACTCTACTCTTAATTAATAGTTTTCAGCCTGGGTGGAGATAGGGATTTACTGTATCTCTTTATTTATGAAATAGGCTATCTGCCATTACTGTAATTCTGAAGGGTTGTTATACACTGCAACACTTTACCTCTTCAATCCTAACCAAGATGATGTTTGCCAGGTTGGAGACTACCCTACCTGAACTATATATATTTTATAATATGTAACAGTCATTATGTTTATGTACTAAATAGGCATTGTTATTGCTGTTGTGCACATTCATATTTTTCCTTTTCGGTTTGCCTGCCTTGCCATGCAAAAGACGTACGTATTTTGCATTTATACTTCCCTTTATCACGCAGTGATTAACCCTTTCTGTCCAATTTTTATAACTTCTAGACATTGAGGAAGACTAATACTTTTAATATACGGTACCTGTGTATGCACAGTATTGGTTACCTACCGGTACGTTCATAGACAGGACAGTCGGTACAATTTCGGAATAATAAACTGCTGCACATTGTCTTTGCGTGTGGAGGCATCTGGCAACATTGTCAGTAGACATGGCACTAAATTATAGTATGTTATCACGATTGAAAAACAGTTCAAACCATTCTGCTGACACAATTTCAATAAAGTTTGAACATTCAAGATATCTAGGGAATGGAATACAATTATATGTTTGTGCTCAGTTTACTGCAGCCACAGTCGAGTTGCTGGATACTTCCTATCAACATGCAATATATTTGTGGCTGGAGTCTGTTTTCACCCTCTAACTGTAGTATATTGGAAATTAGTGTCAATAAACTTTTATATTTACCATGTGAAGGTAATTCGCCTTTAAAGTTCAGCATTTAGCTGCCGTATAACGTAATTAGTCATACTTCGCCTTATAGCCTAGTTGGTACAGAAGTGTGAACTAATTTGCCGTATAAGGCCTACCCCTGGTCTGTACAGAACATTCATCCTTCCTCTAGGTAGGCCATAACATTGTTTTTAAGACTGGAGATGTGGGATGGGGTATACTCCTATGAGGCACATACAGCTGGATTGTTTGGTGAAACTCACTTTCAATCCTGACTGGTGAAAGCACACCTCACCACGCCTTGTGACGCCCGCCCCTCCGTGAAAGCGGATGACAATTAGGTGAACTCTGTCTTGTATTCCATTTACGTATGGTGTCCGTACACCTAGGCGCCACTCACCTCTCGAGTTGTTATTGCTGAACATGCCTAGGCTTCCTACTGATTCTAATGATTGAAGTTATGAAGACTGAGTGTTGATAATGAAAATTATGCACATTTGGAATGATCCAGTAGCTCAATTGGTGAATATTTTATACTGAAACTAAGTTTGGAAGGGAAGGTTCTTTCTTGATGGCCAATGTGTTCATTACCAATCAATGAACTGGAACATACGTGAGTAAGAACATACAGGCATGAGTTGGGGCATACAGGAGTGAGCTGGAGCACACAGGAGTTTAAAAGTTCAAGGCGTGTGGTTGGGTCAGGCGAGGGCACGACCAACCCGCCTCACTCAACTCTCTACTGTACCGTTACCCTGCCTCCCTCTCCTCCTCCTCTCCCCCTGCCTCCATTCCTGCACATCTTTATTTCATGCACCACCTTGCACTCAGCTGCTACTCTGTCAACGTGATCATGGATGTAGATCTTCAATTTGTGAGACTTGATGTGGAATACCGTGGCAATTTCTCAATTAAAGTTTTACGGATGAAATTTTATTTATAAGGTATCCAATCATTATGGATGTTACTGTGTCATGCTTGCAAAGGAGTGAAACACAATGACGAAATAACCTTACTTCTCCTGTATATACACACGCACATCAATTACAGTTGCCTGCACCTATACATCGAGAAATAATTGAAATATTCGTGCTGTTATCCCCTTTGTTATCAGTACTTTATGGAAAGTTAGAAGTTCCATGTTCCTTTGTAGTTTCGAATTAATTTTAGTCGTATGTTGGGAAGGATTGTTTTTCGTACACGCCGGCAGCTACAGTAGGCCTACTTGGAATGTTACCGAGGTTCCGTACAATAATCTTGGGACGAGTTGTTATATTAGGCTTAAGCATACAATATGAATGAATGTGGTAAGGTACAGCACAACCGTTCAAACATTTATTATTTCAGTATGTGGCGAACCTTTCGATGTAACAAATCCATTGGTATTGTAACAATGTTGGTTGTAGTCTTGTCGGCATATGGGTTCGTGGGTTTAAAGTTATTCATTATATGCACTGACATCCATACATTCACGTATGCCCTACTATAGACTATTTAGGGCATGGGTATTGGATTCCAGGCCTACTCGTATTGCTTTTATATATATATTTGAGTCCTGGTACTACAGTATAGTTTGGTAAACCTAATTCTTCATTTTCTTAAACTAGGTTACAATTTCGTTGAAGCTGAATGAAAGATAGGTTTCTGTGTGTTAGCGTTCATCGTGGAGTTCAAAATGTATAATGTATAGGGATTCATACTATAGGCCTACACATTCATCACAACGGCACAAATATGATAACCGTCTCATGTGAGATTTAGCGTGCCAATGCAAATGTATATGTTAGTGCAAGTATGAGTACGGTACTCTAATGTTGTGATACCTGGTCTCTTCTCACGCACACATTGCCCCTGTAGCCTACCTGACTAGGCTACATAATAGCAGTGTTGTGCTCAGAAAATCGGGCAATATGGAAGAGAACAGTATTTTTTTCTTTCCCTTCTGGTAGCCTATGTAGATGTGGTTTGTACTATGAGGAAGGTACAGTACATATAGTCTTGCGTTAATGAAGTTGATTGTTGAAGATATCTCACATTTTCCCAGTGTTTTTTATGTTGCTTGCGTCATTCTTCTTTCTTCCATCCAGAATTTTCTTGTTTTGTTATCGATGATTGTTGAGCATTGTAATGGTAGTTCTATTTATTCCTCTGTATGGCGAAACAGTTCACATGAAAGTAGTTTATGGTCATTCTGGGCATTGTTGGGGGATAGTTTGTATGTTTTAAGGTATGTTTCTTTAAAATAACATGATGAAATGAACGTACTGTATTGTACTGAAGTACATCATTACAATTTGACGAATGTTTGTGCTGTATAGGTTTTATGTGGGAAAATTGAATAAATGTAGAACGTAAATAGGAGGAAGGTGTGCGAGTATAAAGTACAGCCCGGCGCGAGGCTAGAGTGAGGCCCTGTGCGAGGCTACCGGTATCGATGTGACGGTCGGTTGCCGGGCAGTCGGATGGTTGCTGATTTTCCGCACGTTCCCCTTCTATAATACCTCGCATACATACTCCTATGAAATATGGTTATATTTACGGGTACGGCGTGTGTGTTAATGGCAACATATTATTGTCTATGAGGTGAGATAGTGGATAACTGCACAAGAAGCAAAGAGAAAGGTGGTCTGGCGTCTTCCCGCGCGGCCTGGGGCGGTGGGAGGCAGGGAGAACTGGGGGGTAGTTGAGGGGGATGAGGGTGAGGGGGGACACAGCAGGGCGAGGTGGGATGAGAGGGGGAGGGGAGAAGCAGGGTGTGTGTACGCCAAACATTGCCACGTAAAAAATACCACCACCACCCTGCTTCACCAACTTGGCTGCCTCACTCTGCTTCTCTCCTCAGCTCGTGCTTCTTGTCATATTCATATGCGTAGGATATATAATATTAGTTATAGTTTTGATTTCCCTGGCTACACTCCCACTGCATCTTCCCAAACTTGGATGGTTGAACTGCCTGGCTGGCCGCCCTCCACCCTCCCTTGCTTGCCAACTGCATGACTTCTTTTTTTTCACGTTTAACAGTGGGGTTCATAATGAGTCTGCGAATGTGTAGTGTGTGTAAATATTTATAATTGCTAGGCACGATGAGGTGAACATGTATGTGATGGTCGTATACGAAGCAGATGTGTGTCTAGAAGGAGCTACTGGTATGACTGGAGATAGCTAGCTGGCCAGGGTTGGTGGTGGCCCATGCGGTGCTGGTTCAACATGGCTTAACAGGGAGTGTGAGGGAGGAGATGGGAGGGTGACGTTACATAGCCACCCATTCCTCCTCCATGCTTCTCAGCCTCAGTTTATGGCCTGTCTTGGCATTACTGCCTACCATCTAAGAATAGTTGGTTATGGTGTGTTTGTATGTGTAGGTTACAAGTTCAAGTTTGTGGTAGCGTAGGTCTAACATTAGGGACATGGTTCTGGAATAAAAATTTATTTTTGTATGTTATGCTTCCTGCTTTGATGTTAGAAATTTCTTGTACATATATATTTTCGTAGAGTATGTTTTTGTGCATGAAATCTGCTACATCCGTGAAGGTTATGCTAGGTAGGATGTTACGAGGTCTTGTTTGTTCGTGCCTACGTGGATCAGAAACATTGTACAATTCATTCTACAGTAATCGTAAGTGTATTGAGTGCCGGATTCTAGTCATAGGGTTGGCAGATACCTAAGAAACACTTTATTTGTATTTTTGAAAGTTGTCTAAAATACATGTACAGTGTATACTTTGCCTTCATTGTTAACCAACATTGCCGTTTGGTAGTCATTTTAGCCTATACAAGTTAACTGGCAAGTACTTTTACTGAGATAGTTTTGTGGTGTACGAATGTCGTTAAGTTACAGTAAGAATAGAAATATTGATAGGACAGTAGTTTCGGTTCAATTTTTAGGTAAAGCCCCTAGAATCGAAATGTTGATAATCTAATTTTACAAGATTCAGTGGCCAACACTACCTTGTGAATTAGTATAAAAAGAATTGGGCCTGTGCCTGTATCTACTATAACTACCATACGAGTTGCCAATTTGATGTTGGAGAGGAACTGGATGTTACTGATCGCCTCAAGGTTTCATAATGCGGTCGGCGGGTGGTGATAACTAGAAATATGACTGTGTATTCTAACACCCTCTTACCTGCAACCCTATCATTGTCCTAAGTTAGAGAGAGGCGTGGAGGGCGCTTGGGTTCCGGCTGGGGCAACTTTAACGTTATTGACTGAAGGGCAGCCGCGCAACCCCACCAGAATGGAACCACCGCAGTCTTGATGCAGAATTGATCTTAGGCAGTCAGGGAGGTCACGGGGAAATGAGTTTGATGTCAGACGTCCGAGGGCTAGAGTTACCCTACAATAGATGGTTACGTAGCTTATAAAAACGTGGAACAACTCGGTGCATTGTCAAGGTTGCGCTGACGCCAGTAGAACCCGGATTTGGGATTCCCGAGGGTATTGTAGACTATATTGATGACTCCTGAATACAAATTTTATGTGGATGTCCCATGGTCTCTTTGTAACCTGGGGATATTCTTTTCATCTGATTAAAGCTGGATTGTTATTAGCCCGAACAGGATTTGAAGCAGGCAACATGGCAGCGAAAGGCAAGAGATAGATGACTGAGAAGGTAGTGGACTAATGCGTCATACCTTAAAAGACTGACAGTGTACGGCAGGGCAAAGAACTGTCTGAAGCCACACGCCCGTCATGTGCACACGTAGACGAATCCCGTGCACTGGGGAGCAAGGACCCCACCACTTAACTAGCTACTTCTTGTATCCACCCTCGCCTCCTTTTTACGTTGCAATTTTAGTTTTTGCTGTTGTAGAACGAATGAATCTTGTATAAAGCGCCAAATGGGAAGACAATAGGTTACAAAAAATAAGAGTATGAAAGAACCCGAAATGTCCGGCTTCTAATCAATTATGAATTGCACGGATGTCTAGACATAGGCTGTCGGTCTTTAGTATATATCAAAAGTGCCTTTTCAGTTTATTTACATGGCAACAGTTACTGTAGTAGTAGTTGTATATTTTGTGTGTACGTTTACTTCAATTTCAAAGTCTGTCGCTCCACCGGCCGTTTAGTCTTACCCATAAATGTACCAAAGCAGTACTTACACCGGTAGTGTGCGAGTGTAAGGGGGGGAGGGGAAGCCAAGTGAGTGACTGTGTTGGATGAGATATCACGTGGTGTTGGGGCCCTGGTGGGTTGGTGGTGGTGGTGCAAGATGAGCACCTGTGGCCACCTTCCAACATTTCTCCCCTGGCCTCCTTATGACACCACCACATTCATCCCTCTCACCTCACCTTACCCCGCAGAGCCGGTCTTCAATCACACACACACACTCACACACACAGTTCCTTCGCCACGCCAGTTCTCGGCCACTCAACCCAGTTAGTCGTCTGTAGGCCGTAGGCCTATTCTTTATACATATAACGACTATGCCACCCGCCTTCCCCAGGTTCCCCTTCACCATGTTATTTCTCCTACCTTTCCTCAATTCCATCTCCCATTCTACCCCCCTCCACTGACACAACGTGCCGGCTGCCTGCCAAACAGAGGCCGGCCATAATTTCTGTCTACATTTATATCTACGTGTACTGTTCGTGGGTGAGGCGAGGCGAGGAATGATGTAGAAGCTGTTTGGGTGTAGCAGTGATTTGAGACGAGAGCAGGGGAGATGTGGTGAGGCAAGTGTGGTGGTTGGTGGGTGATGCAAGAATGGTAGATTATTGAGTTAGGAGAAGAATGGGGTTGCTGGTAATGAGTTGAACTAATGTGAAGTGAGGACTGAGGAGTGAAGCATTGTTGTTGAACGGTGGAACACGTAGGATGAGTAACTGAAGCAACAAATTAAAGGTGGTGTGGTGAGTTTTGTAGTTGGAAATGAAGCAGCACCAGCAACAGTGGAAGGGTGGAGTGAAGCAGGCGGCAGTAGCAGGCAGGAGAGGGAGGGTGGTTAGGTGAAGTGGAGAGGGTGGTATCCGCGTCACATGGTGGTGCGTCACCGGGATGGGAAGGGATGGGGGTCGGGGATGGCGGTGGTGGAGGAGGACCCTCGCACATAAACCTTCCAGTTGAACACTTGGCTGCCCTCCCTGTCCTTCCTTCCTCACTCCCTTCCCTTCTCTGCCACATGCCTTACAGATAAGTCATGTTCTCTCTTCCCACACGCTTTTTGCTTGGATCTCGGGTCTGAACAGATGTTTAGTCATCCACTGTTGATATAATGCATTCTAGTATGTATCTTGTATTGTTTTCTATCTTGTCATAAACTAGGATGCATGAGACAAGTGACGAAGGTTTTATGATAAACATGAATGTATGGAGCGTCCGAGAACTTTAGCTTGTGACTGGGCTATACTGGCTGGTGTGTCTTGTGCCCTTGGGTATTTTTTATAAAGGATTATCAAGGGCGGAGGAGGTTGGTCTGGCGTATCTTTTACTTTGGAGTTAAGGTACGGTAACGAGCAAATGTGTGTAACAACGTAGTGGTGGAAGAAGATCAGAATGAATTCCTGGACGTGACAGATATGGTGAAAGTAAAGTAATTAATGAATGTGATGAGGATGAATATGTATAGATTTAGTAACATTTTGGCATATAGATAATTTTCCATGTAAAACTTGCCATTTTTTAGAAGAGGACATACTCAGCCTGGGCAGAGGTTTGCGGTCACCTAACGTCCTTTTAGTTTCCACCTTCTAAGTTGTGTTGCTGTCGTTGTTTTTGTAGGGGACCTTTATACATTATCGATAACTTGGGGAGACGTGTGTTGGAACATATGGCCAAATCCTGCAAGTAATGTTACTGCAGTTTAGTATTCCTCGTTGACTACTGTGCCATTGTTGTCAGTTAATCATGTTGTTATTGTAATCAGTACGTACGGTAACTTGTATAATTATCATTGTTGAAACTCTCGCTACCACTTAAGTTTTGTTGTAGAGGGAAGACAAATAGCTGTGTGTCTGTACGATTACGTTTGGCTGTGTTGCTGACTTATCCTTGTTACATAACCGAATTTCCATCTTAACTCCTCTTACGGACCTTAATGTTAAGTTCTTATTAGGTGTCACGTCTGGGCCTTCATCTCCATGTCAACCTCGTCAGACGGTGTTAACTGGGGAAGGAAATGTGATTGAAGTATAAACTGTGTACGATGTTCCCAGTTAGGCTACTCCCATCACCATTATCATACTCTTTTTAGACCCTCCCCTTCTCCATGTGAACGAGAGAAGGGCCAACACACTGAGATAAGAGCAGCTGATAAAAACACCGGGTGGCATTGTTCTGAAGTGTTGATTGTTTCTGTTCACTGTTTTACTGTAATAAACTTTCTTGTAATCTAATTTTACTTGGGCTAATCTACACATGGTTTAGCTCCTCATGGGTTTAAAGAATTTCTCCAGCAGGAAAGAGTTATGAAAGGTTATAATGTACTGTATAAGATCGTTGCTGCTGTTCTTGGTATCAAAATAACTAGCCTGCTATTTATATCAGTACATTACGTCATAAATCGAAGAGTACCCCAATTCCCGTATATAAATGAGTCTGGGACAATCCTGCTGAAACGTAAATCCTGGTATGCCACACACACACACACACACACACACACACACACACACACACACACACACACACACACACACACACACACACACACACTTTTGTACCTGAATATGTAATCAAGAAAAGTCATATAACACCCTCATTGATTTAGTATTATGTATTAATCGATATGACAATTTCTTTGTTTCCACCTCTACTCTTATGTGCCCCGTTTTATCTTACCAAAACTGATGCACATGTGTTTGTTACCCACCGTACCGGAGTTGTATAAGAAGAGTCGTACGAACTGTCCACCAAAAGGATAAAACATGCCATGGATTTGCTAGGCTGAGCTTCAGTCTCTTTATCTGTAGACTCTAGCTTCGTCATCCTCACAAAGCTGTATGTTAATCTTACCTTCATTTATCACCTGCTTGGGTAGTGAGTAATGTCGCTTCTCAGTCCACCATGATCCCGTTGTCGTTAAAAGCTAAAGTTTGACGACACATCCTGCCAGCAAAACGTTTTCTGTTCTATGTCTTAATTCATCCATTTACATAATTAGTGAAGGGAGAGAAGAGTTGTGTATTTTAAAGAAAGCAGCATATACATAATGGGATTCTAAGTTGTTTCTTTGGATAGTGCCAGATAATTCTTGTACCTGACTGTAGCTACTCTGTTGTCAAGCCACAAGTCGGGTTATTATGTCAGCCCTTCATTTGAACTCAATTATCGACAGCTATTGTTCTACGATGAAGTTAGTCTGTTTATCTACATTGATACTTTCTACTTTCATATTGTTCGGTTCTTTTTCGATGTTCATTTCATCAGTGTTTGCATGCTTTAATAAACTAATGTGTGTGCATCCCACTTGATTGTTCACCACTGTTTGATCATCTCTATACTCATCCTGTGACCCTGGCTGCTTCATTCTTATTCGTGTTTATCATTTTGTTGCTTTGCCACTTAACCAATGTTTAGAGACGCTCTCTTCTTCTTGTCCTTTACATAAGAGTCTAAGAACACCAGACCACACCACGTCTGTTATATTTGGAGTGTCTCGTAATAGTTGTGGGTACATACAGTATCTTGACCTCTGTTCTTTTCTTTAATTAATTAACTAAACTTAGTATCCAGAACATGAATGAATTGTTGGTCTATGGTGCATCGTATACCGATACGAGCGGTGAATACAGTGTCACAGCATGAGTATATGGTTATGATACACGTACATTATTCTGATAAAGGCGTGTAGGAGCTACTTAACTCTTGTACGTTGTGTAACCTATATAATTACATATTGAATGTACTTGACCTTACTGTATAATGTATAGGATATTACGTTGCCCCCTGACACAATTCAAGTGACTTGTGCATCAAAACCATAGAACTCTTAGAGCAGTAAACTATAGGAGAACTCAAATATATAGTTGCACATTGGAACCCTTCGCGCTCTGCTATATTCCCAAACCTCGAATTCAGGCCCAAAGCACCCGAAAAATCTATATTTTTGGGTCCCAGAAGCGGTCTGTACATGCATACAACCCTAATACAGGCCCAAAACATACTGAAAATCTATGTTTTGGTGCCCAAAGTCGATATGGTTTATGAGGGGCGTTTCCTCTTATCTACATTGACCAGTTTTCATTAGCACGTGCGTATCTGTGGCGTCGCCTGGTTTTATTGGAACAATCATAAAGTTCCTAGTTTCTGTTTAGTAAATCTATGACCATGAAAGGGATTAAAATCTATTTGTAAACGTGTTGACAACGATTTGCATTGACTGATGATTTGGGTATTATGTTGTGAATGTAATATTTTTACGTTACATCATCAGTAATTGTGTGTCGCTTCTCCTATTATGTACTTAAGCACGAAACTAATTTATGGTGACTGATGTACGTGAGGTGACTGCTTGCACTGCTGGGTCTTCATCTCCTGCACTCATTCGCCTCCCCCTCAACCCCCAAACCGGACGCCGCAGCTGCTAACATTCCCCTTGACTGTACGAGTACATACATACATAGCAGTGGAGCGACGCAACACCAATGGCCTTGAGCTTTGACCCCCTCTCCCTCCCTCCTATCCTCCTCACCACAACACAAATACCCTCATCAGGTTGCCTTCTTTCTGACCCACTCAACAGGATAACACCCGAGAAATATACGTCCCAAAGTAGTTTCCTTTATCACAGAACTAACTCTTTTTAGGGTAATCCATCGAACCGTGTCTCAATCGCTACACCAGATTATTATTTTCGTTTCATTCAGACCATTCACAGATTCATTCCCTCATTATTTACTGCGACTTCGCCACAATTTATCAGCAGGTACGGTACTGCCTTGTCTCGGTAGGATAATAATAGATAAGAAATGAAAATGAATGACGCCAGCGGGTTTGACAAGAGTGAAGCATAGCGTTTATGGTACCCAATCTCTCTCTCTCTCTCTCTCTCTCTCTCTCTCTCTCTCTCTCTCTCTCTCTCTCTCTCTCCAACCTTAGCCCACCCGGTTAGCAACATTCACAAAGCCTTACTGACTGGAGGTGCTCGCAGGCATGGCTGGGGCCGGGTGAAAGCTTTCTTTGCTGGGCTACAAATCTTGTAACATAACACATAATTTTACCATTGCAATGATTTTGTACTGGGGTCATTACGGGGCTAACATTGTGCTTTAATTCATTCACCTTTTTTATCAGTTTAATGTTAGCTTGTGTAGTTTGTCATTTGGATCAAAAATATACGGTACGTTCCGTTAGTTATATTTTGATGATATATTGTATCACACATATTCGGTTGTGTGTGTACTGTATCGTAAGGTAGTGACGGCAGGGTTAGTTTGATGTGGGATGTCTTAGTTGTGTAAGTAGTGAAGTACAGTAAATTGGTGTGATAGTGCTATAGAGAGTGAGAGAGGGTGGTTGTGTACAGATGGCCTTCGTGCAGAGCAGAGATAACAAGATAAGATAATAGTGGGAGGACAATGTGGCTGTGTGGCTGAGGCGGGCGTGTGTCTGGTGGTAGCAAGGAGGAGGAGGGTGGTGGTGGTAGAGGTAAAACAATAACAGTTGGATATTGGTATTTCCATTACTATTACTACTAATAATAATACTGCTATACCCGGTACGTATACTTGGCAGGGCTTACAGGGTCCCCAGCCAACGTGCCGCTCTGATACATCTTTCTCGGTGTTCGTTTCCGCATAGTTAGTGCCTGCCTAATGTATGTTTAGAAGTAGGTAGGTACAGGTAGGTTCAGAAAGATTAGTCTGATGTTATCCATCCAATCTCGTACAAAAGGGTCAGATAGGAAACCAATTAAAGATTTGTTACTATTGAAGACAGGAGGATTTGCGACTACCACATCCTTTCGTACAAGACAGTGTGGTAGTTACGTGTTGTGTTGTATGTAGGATGGGGGCGGGGGGGGGGGAGGGAGAGGGAACAGGGTGATGGAGTGAGGGGTTGTCTGCGGGCTGGTCGTGGTGGTAGAGGTAGGCTCTGAGGTGGTTGGCTGCCTCTTGTCTTCCCTTACAGACACACCAGCACCGACCCCTTCCATTTTATCTGCCAGTGCTGCCTTATATATACACATTTGTATATATTTTTTTCGTTGGTGGCATAGTGCAGAAAAAGTCATTTGTTTATGCTTGTTAAAGTTGGCTCAAAACATTTCTTTGGTGACTAGGTGTCTGTGTAGTTTTTAGCAACAAAACAATTTTGAGTGGTCATTTTCACAAAGACATGAATCTCAGGAAATCATGATTTTAAATTGGTAAAAATGTTCAATATATAGGCTAGTGCTGCGAGGACATGCTAGAGGAATTGTGCATAAGAAATGAAACTCGTAAATATTATTTAACAGTGATAATACCACATTTTCTTGAACAATGAAAGAGCGAATGGGAATAGTATTTCTGGGTTAGAGCTGAAGTGAGCGAGCGAGAAAGGGAGAAAGAGAGAGTGGACTGGTAAAGGAGGCTAGAGGGCCAGGTCACAACAGCAGTGGCAGGTCCAGGCAGGCTGGAAGGGGGCAGGTCACATAAGGTTTTAAGGCGGGGAGTAGCTTGGCGGGAACTTGTTGGCAGTGTGTGTAGGGGTGGCTGATGCTGGTGTGGCAGGAAGTGCTGCCGGCTCTTGCTATTTGAATCCAGTATACGGTAACAGTTTCGTGTAGCAATATCTGGTCGATAACACTCGTTATATTCCCATGCCGGATAATGGAACCTGGCACCTGGTATTGAAGAAATGGAAGGGATATTGGTTGTGGCAGTGTGACGACAACAACAAGGAGGGCGGCAACTCTTGGCTATGACGTCACCTCCCAACCTGCACTATCTTGCTCTCGTCCCACTGAATTTAGCACTGGTGTAATGGGATCCTGGACGTTTGTGATGCAGATACTGTACACTTGGCTTGTGTGTCACCATGACTGCTGTGTTGTCATGACAACTGTTTTATAGGTTTATGTATCTGTTTTAAATTATTATCATGGCCTAGGAATGGAACAGAGATTGACGGCTCAATTTGTTAATTGCCACCATTCTATGATACTGTAAAATACTCAAACAGTTGTATTACTGAAGGTATGAATATGACACCTCTGGATACAATACAATAGCAGAATAATTCAAATTCAGTAGATATGTTTCTACGTCGACACTATTAGCCTACTCGTGTTGAGATGGTATGTAGGCTGTGAATCGGGTTAATGAAGTGGTTATCTATGTATATATTTCATCTGCAGTTTGCTACAGGTGCATACATCTACTAGGAGAATTTTTATTAGTCTTCAGCTGCTTTGAGTTCACAATTCTGGTACTGTTTTAGATGAGCAGGTTGTGCGGGCACTATACTACCTGGGCCTGACTTTCAAAAAAAAAAGAAAAAAAAAAAGAGGTTAGACGAGTTGGTAATGGTGGTGTGGTGAGGGCAAGGGAGGGTAGCCTAGCTTGTGGCGGGTGTGGGCGGACAGACCAGCTTTCTCTCACACACTATCTCAACCTTTCTCTTTTACCTCTTCTCTTTCTCACTAATTTACTTTACTTCCCATTAAATTGTTCATTGCCTCATCTCTTCTTCGTCCATTTTCTCCCTTGTGAGCGGATAACACCATCCTGTAATAATATTTATGTGGGCTGTTTGGTTTGTGAGGCCTAGGCTACCACGGTGAAATACATTTCTACGAACTACAATCTTTCTAATTTATGGATTTATTTCTAGGTTTGCCTTTATCGTTTATATGTTGTCGCCAACACTGCATATCTATAGTATGGTCTATTATAAATCTGCGTGTATCGTGAGTGAAATGAATAATACGTAGATGGGTAGGTAAGGTGCGTTGGCTATGGGCTCAATGCTTCCATTATCCATGTTACAAGAATGTCAGCAAGTGGCATTTTGCTTTGTTGCCTTCACTTTTTTTTGCCTCCCTGATCACATGGTACATTCACATCTGCTTCCTCGTGTGTCGTGTAGGATACCACATTGACTTGACGATTTGTAGTCTGGAGTGGAACTATTTTAGAACGTTCATCGGATAGCTAAGAGACGACGTGTTAAAGGTAAACACATGAATAGTGTACGTTTCAGAGAAGGGTAATTACGAGAGATTGATTCCCCACATATATATCTGGTTGTAATACTGTACGAGTGACAGGTGGAGTGGTGTAGACAGTTCCTGGTGTTGGTAGGTGCGACGGAGTGTGGATGATGGCAGTGGACTGTAGAGAGGAGTGGTGGTAGTGGAAATGGTGGTTGGTTGTCGTGGTGACGATGTGTGGAAGGGACGAGTAATATAGTGGTGGCGGAATTGTGATGGTGTTGTTGTTGTTGACGTTGGCAGCGATGTTGTATTGAAGGGATGTATCTATTTTAGTGCCAGCTGTAGTGACTTTTATAAGAGATGTGTGATGCTAATGTTGTTGTTGTTAGTGATATTGTTACTGTAGGTGTGACGGTGGCAATGATGTAGTATTGAAGGGTTGTGTCTATTTTAGTGCTAGCTGTAGTGATTATGAGATGTGTGAAGTTCCTCAAGTTGTTGTTTTGTGTAGTTAGTGATATTGTTACTGTAGGTGTAACTAACCTGGTTGGTTGGTTGGGTGAGTGATGGTTGTCTTAGTGGTGGAAGTGGTGAGGGTAGAGGATAGCAGTGATGGTTGAATTGACAATGATAGAGTGTTGGATGGAGGACTAGTTTATGGCGGTGCAGCAGTGACAGTGTGTGTAAGGGGTAAGTGGTAATCGTAACAGTACTGGTAGTGATAATGATGGCAGTGGTAGCCTAGCAGTGACCGTTTGTAAAGAATGAGTGTCTGTGATGGTGGTAGTAGTAGTAGTATTGAAGATGGAGTGTTTATGTTGGTGGTGGTAGTAGTAATAGTAGTGGAGTGTTTATGGTGGTGGTGCGAGTAGTAGTGGAGGTGGTGTTTATGGTGGTAGTAGTAGTAGTGGAGGTGGAGTGTTTATGGTGGTGGTGGTGGTGGTGGTAGTAGTAGTAGTGGAGGTGGAATGCTTATGGAGGTAGTAGTAGTGGAGGAGGACTGTTTATAGGGGTGGTAGTACGGTACTCTCAGTGGTAATGGTAACATATGTACCGTTGCTTCGGGTGTGGGTGCTTCATGGTTGTACCGGCACACCCCTAGTAATGACTTAGTATAATACAGTACTATTCAACTCTGTACAGTTATCTTGCCTCTTCTCACCAGCTAATACTTATACCTCGTTTGTTTACTTTTGTCGTTATGGCATCCATCCACCTGGCAACGTTGTATTATAGAATATAGAACATCTGCCCCTTGGTTGCTAGGTCTTGACGTCACATTTACGGTGGTAATAGTATATAGGAGGCATAGTTTCCCCTCTTTGGATGTGAAGTTTGATGTTGACTAACGCTTCACTATTTTATTCAGTTGGAGACATTCCTTCTAAAGAGCACCGATAGCCTAATAGCTGAGAGAGATTAAAGGCTGTAACATGCTGGATCTCGTTATTTATTACTAACCGGTAGTTTTGTATACACGTAAACCAAAGTGTATTTAACGGTGCCACGTCAAAATTTCTTTAACTATCAGAGCAGGTAGCCTGGTGGGTGACGTAGGTGGTTTTTCGACAACAAAGAAAAACAAAGTTGGTGAGGCACAGAAGAGCTCGATGGGAAGGTGAGGGAAGTGTACCGTACCTTGCGGTACCTTTGCTTCGCTGACTTGCTTTCTTAATTTTCTGCTCATAGTTTCCTGAAAGACGACCAAGCCATTGTCACTAGAGGAAGCTTCTCCCGTCCATCACTAGCTCTCTCTCTCTCTCTCTCTCTCTCTCTCTCTCTCTCTCTCTCTCTCTAAATGTGCGACGTTGCCACATAAACAAGAAAGGCGGGAACAATGCACGGGATGGAGGCGACTGAGGTTTATATATAGATGTAGGATTGTGATGGAGAGGCGCTTGTAGTGTCGCAGTCTTGTTATCTTGGGTGGAAACCTCGTTAACTTTCATCCGAGAATACAAGCAAAGAAGTGTCTATGCACATCAATACCAGAAAGTTACGGTAAATTGCAGCTTTCGAACAAATGATTATGGCCTCTTTAAGAAAAGAATAGTTATTTGGTTGTGAATGTCAAGGGTAAAGAAAGACTAATGTGCAGTGTATGTTGACAATTTACACATACAGTAATGTAACGTCACACAGTCCCAAGATTCAAAGTACACTTCTGACAGTTTACTATTTATAAAAGGTGACATGTAAATTTTATCAGCTACTGCGCAAGCGTTGTGGAACCTTGGGCACTCGCCTTGAGGTGTTCGTGTTGGATGGATTCAGACATCAGTCAAACTGATTGGTGAAACGTATTAACATAATGCTGGGGAGATACAGTGAAGACAGTCCTTGGGTATGATTGAGCGAGAGGACACCACTACCATCAGTGTTATAAATGTAATAATGTGTAGAATACGCCTCTGTTTGGTGAGGGGGGTATGTTTGGCTCGTTGGCGTGTGTGTGTGTGTGAGCATGATAACACTTTCCTTCTACTTACACACCCTACTCTTTCTATACCCATTAGCACTGGGAGATAGACTACCAGATTGTTCGGGATTAACTGGTCTCGTTCGTTTTATTTTCACGTGTGGCTGGATTGTGTGTTTGACCTGGTGTTGAGAGAGAAATATTTAGTTCTGCTGCTGTGGTAGGGTCCTGAGAAATGTGTTTTGGAGGGTAGTGCAGCTGAGACCGTCATGCTGGCGACGACGCAGCTGGCATGGTGAAGGTGGTGCTGGCATGGATACAGCGGTGAGGGTGAGGTGAGGCAGGCCACCTAGTGCGCCCCTCCTGCATCCAGCTGCTCACCCGCCCGCTCCCCTCTAGTGCCCCTTTTGAGCTGCCGTGGCGGGGAGGGGGAGGTGCCAGGAGGGGAGAGGGACAAGGGAGGGATCTGGTACACCCTAGGGCTGGGCCTTCCCCGCAGCACAGCTGTCTGCTGCCAGCCATTGATTTTGACATCAGTGGGGAGGTACGGGCCGTGTCCTGCCTCTTATTGCACTTCCACATACCGCTGCCTCTCACGCTACTCTGCTACCACATATATACTTCATCACCCACTCCCACTGCCCTAAGTCACGGATTATCAGCTCTGTGGTAGTTGTTGTTGTCTTATTGTGATATGTTTGTATGGGGTTGTAGCTATTATGAGAATAGGAAACTTTTGTTCTAGTGAATTAGGGTATATTCTGTCCGAGTCTCCGTAAATACCTTCCAGCTCATTTTGCTCTCATGGTCTCCAACCTAATGGTGATGTTATACACGTTAAGTGTGTAAGGTTTGCGGCTTTTGGGAGAGAGAGAGAGAGAGGACTGTAGGTGGGTCCGTGGTGGTGTATGGCAACCTCCTCCCTCTCCCCACTACCAACCAGCCTGCCTGCCTGCCTCCTTTCACACACTAGGAGCTGCTGGCTGGCTCGGCCTCTTCTCATCCACTCCTTATTGTGTGATATACCCTCCTTACCTGGGATACCTTCCTACACAGTCCCACATATTCCATTTTCCTCCCTTATTCTCTGTGGACCTACCTGGCTAGCCCCTCTGGTGTTTCCTCGTATTTACCTGAGTTTGGTGAAGTGTGATACAGCTACCTCGCCCCTCTTTGGCCTTACCTTCCTCCCTTAATGTTTCATCCACCATGTCCCTCAAGATTCCCTCTCCCTCTTGTTTTCTTCACCAGCATCGTCTTCCATCCTGACTAAAATGGGACAGCCAACCAACCATCCAATCCTAGTGGTGGTTTTCCTCATTTTTCTCCACGTCGTCTTGTCTTCTACAGAGGTGGTGTGGTGGGAGTATTAGTGGTGTTGGTGATGTAGATGGATGTAATAGTTGTGGTGGTGAAAGCTGAAGGTGAACGTGATTTGGTGGTAGTGGGCATGAAGGTGTGCTACTGTGGTGTTCCAAGGGTGTGTGGGAGTGATGTTTGTACTGTTGAAGGACGGGTACAGTAAGTAGGCTAGTCGTGATGGTGATGGTGTGAGGAACGGTAGGGTGATGATGATGATGTTGTTGTAAGTGTGGCATTGGTTGGTTGTACGTTGTGGGGGTAAAGGTGTATTGGTGATAGCGAAGGTGATGACGTGGGTGCACCAATCCTATCCTTGGTACTGCCATATATAGAGAGGGGTGGGGGGTACATTTTGCTTACTTCTTCCTCCTCTTGTTTGAAACTGTTGTTTGGCCAGTTGTGTATTATCTTTGTGTATGTGTCGTTTAGCCCTGAGAGTGTTTGCATCCGTCATTCTTCGGTTGCGACTGTATTTTGTTAGTGTACGTGAGTGTGTTAGGTTGTGCAAATTTGTGTAGGCTATTTGTGTGTCTGCATATTTCTTGTATGTGTGTATATATTTGTCAGTGCGTTTTCGTGTATGTGTGTGTGGATGTGAGTACGACATAGTATAAAATTGTTAGCCCACTGTGTTATGGTTCTACTTATCGATCTCCTCAGAACTACCGTACATTATGGTACTTATACTTAGCCCACTGTGTTATGGTTCTACTTATCGATCTCCTCAGAACTACCGTACATTATGGTACCTTAGTCAACATGTCTCACTCTTTTAGTCTCCCTTTAACCATACTTTGTGCTGCCTTGGTCCTAGCTTCACTGATGCCTACAAAGTGCTGCCTTACCTGTTGTCTGGCCCTAGTCCTGTTACACCTCCACCTGGTCCTCGTTTACGGCGGCGTCCCATTGGCTATTGGCTGTGGTCGACCTTCATGGTACCCCGTCGTGCCTCTCCCTGCCTCACACCCCTGTTTTTCTACACCTCACAACACCGTATGAGTTGAAAGGCTGTATTTATTTTTCTTAATAAATACGACATTGAAATCCTGTATCTGGAGTGGGTAATTAATTATACACGAGTGTGCTCTTAGTATAATATGAACTCCATGAGAGTTTGTGATTAAAAGTAGTGACCTATTTTTATCAAGACTAGGTCGGTGAGAGAGATGACTTGGCTTAACTAACACTATCAGAGTTACGAAAGCGCCTTTATGAATGTCGACACATATTGTCTGGTTTTAGTTACAGTGCATAACGTGGTTACCCTCAATCCCCATTGTCTTAGTAACGTATAAATATATATCGTGTGTGTAAGTAGTACCCAAGTACGTGAGGAAACTGGGTATCGCTAAGTAATGAGATTTTAATGTACCGGTACTAATATGTAATGTTATTAGAAAGTATTAACTATGCACCAATGATCTATAAATAGACATGGACATGTATCGTGAGCTCTGGTAAAGGATTTGGTATACATGTGTAAGTAGACCAGTAGATTACTCTATAATGTATGTTCTATGTGTAAGTAGGACATACAGTACTTGGGTTATGCATTAAGGCCATAGGCATATTTTCATGTATTTTTACAGTGTATGTATGTTCTTTATGGTGATGCAAGGTACTAATGTACTGTACAGTGTGAGGGACCAGCCAGCTTGTCCTCCCACTCGTGTGACTTGTCTTCTGTTTAAATTGGTGTTAGGGAAGTGTTGTGATCACAGCCAAAGTTTTCCCAGACACAAGTGGGTGGAGAAGCTGAGGTAATAGGGTTTGGTTGGATACAGGGGGTCTATTTTACAGTCGCATACAATCCACCTGCATGCTCCTCAATATAAATATTCTGGTGATTGATTACTGAGCATTCTCTTAATACTGTATTTGTGTAAACGCATGTGCAGCAGGTGAAAAGACTAAACTGCATGGTTAGGTTAGGATACTTCATCTCCATCCACCTCACCATTAATCAGATACTGAAATCCTACTTTTGGGTACCCCTTTCGAAATGTTAATGACTTTGTTCACATTTTCATTAGGGTACATGGCAGTGAACAAGGAAAACAAAGGGATGTACACACACAACCATCCGCTTATGTCATAAAGGAAGCTAAGCTGTCTTTACTCGCTTCCTTGCTGTGTATCCGTTATGGAAACTTGACAGGAGGAATGTAACGAGTTTGGTGAAGGCTTTCTGTTGGCTTGGTTGCATTTGTTGCTTTCGTGGCCTCGTGTGGCTACATCACTACTGTATTTCAATAGATATTATATACCATTTCCACCAAAGTAACTTATGATTGTGTAAGAATTTTTCGTCGATGTACCACTGTGTTTACCATTTTTTTATGTTAGCCTATGGTACCTTAGCTATTAAGTGAGAAATAAGAGATAATGTTGATGTTAGACAGTGACTACTCGTGGTTTGTAATTGTGCCTCGGAGATCTTCGTATCGTATTATGTAAACTACTGGCTTCTGTCCCAGCAATTTGTTCAGGTAGAAAGGGAGCAGAAATTGACGTAACTTTCTTCAAAATAACTATAATCTAACTTGGATTAGAGCTTCTACGTGTGTGTGTGTGTGTGGTGAGTTTTGAAAATTTCTAGTATAGTTAAGCAAATTTTATCTATATTGTAGGCGTGCTTGGGTTAATCTAAATGGGCAAATAGACATATAGCAAGTATACTATTAACTATGTTTTGTGTTTACCTACCACCTATAGTTATGTTTTGGACCGATGATGGGGGTGTAGTTGTGCTTGTGGTCGTGGGTTGGTTGGTGTGGGAGTTGGTCGGTGCAGTCAGTCAGTTTTTAGGTGATATTTTGGGAGGTAGTGCGGGTGACTGTTGCCGAGCGCGCTTGTGGAGGAAGCAGAATGGGTGGCATAGGGGGAAAGGGACTAGGGAGGGAGAGAGGGAGGGATACGGATGAAGGAAATGGGTATAGCGAGGAAGGGAAGAGGGTGGGCTGTCGAGGGGGAGGGGTGGAGTTGGAGGGGAACAGAAGGGGGAATTGCAAGGGAGGCAGAGGGCAACAGAGGACGTACAGAAGGAAGAGAGGGGAGACAGGAACTAGAAAAGTACAGTGTGTGTGTGTGTTAAAAAGGACAAGTAGAACCTCCTCAAGGTTTAACTATAGTGTGAGTGTTTGTGTGTGTGTGTAGAGAGAGAGAGAGAGAGAGAGAGAGAGAGAGAGAGAGAGAGAGAGAGAGAGAGAGAGAGTTAACAAGGACAAGTAGTACCTCAAATGGTTTTACTGCCCTTACCGAGTACCGTAGTAGTTACCATAAACAGAGTGGCCGAATAAATGTTGTTACCCTTATTAGTGAGAGAAAAGAAAGGATGGCTTGGATGAACACTATCCCATCCGGACGGCAAAGGAAATCATCAACTAACAAGAGAGGAAATGAAGAACCGGGTTAGGGAATTTCATATTAAAGGTGGAAATTTATATATACACATTCAGCAAATACCAACCAATCCAGGACCAACCCAGTGTAGCCTAGTCGTATCTTGCTTGAACTGCTCTATCTACCGAGGAACTGTCAGCTATAGAGAGAGAGTGTGGGGGGGGGGGGAGACCTTTGTGGGACAGGAGGAGGAGAGGTACACAAAGGAAGGGAGGGAGGAAAGCAGCCGAGGTGTTGGGAAGAAGGGGGGAGGGAAGGAAGGGAAAGGGAAGAGGGTGTGTACCGAGGGAGGGACAAGATGTTTCCTTTGCCCTCCTCGTCCCTTTCCTTTCCTCTCCTCGTACCTTCATCCCTCCTGCCACCACAACCAGGCTTGGGCCCTCTTGTTTCCCTGTCTCTCACCTTCTTCGTCCATCTTTGTCTCTTTCACCCCTCCTGCCTCAAACTCGCCTCTTTCTTAACTCACTTGCCCTCACCTCTCTTGCTTCATACTCACCCCTATTACGTCATTCATCCTTACCTCCTGCCTCGCTCACCCTCACCCTCCATTTCACTCTCGCTTTGTCGCATCCTTCCGTGTACATTTTCTGTGTAGCCTAGTAGAGTACCGGTAGCCTACATCTCTGTAAGTTTTGAACAATGCTTACAAACTCTCAGAAAAGACATTCAAATAGACACACACACACCAGTATGTATTCTTTGTAGAATGTACAGTATTGAAGCTCAATAGTGATACATTTCGTGAACTACTACTTCAAGCAGGAAAATAATGTGAAGCAGAAATGGTATGACGAATGTGTGGTCAAAACTCTTAATTGCTTTCACATTTATTGTTTAAGTAGAAGTTGACTAGATAGATTAAAAAGATGTACGGTACCCTGTTGAAGTGTACCATTTACTGGAATTGGGAGATCTATCATAAAAAGGGACTTTGTTATGTACTGTACCGTCAGCTAAGGAAGAGCAACAGACTTGAGATAGGTGACTGTGTGTTTCCCAATGGTGTCAAGTAGGATGGAGTGAAGGAAGAGTAGGTGATGGTGGTGGTAGTGGTGGTGACTGTGTGACCTGGTAATGTTTTTATTCCCTTCCTATACCATCACTCCCTCCCTCACCATGACAACAGTACCCCCACACCAGGGAGATGCTGCTCTGATGCTACCTCTCTTTCTGACTCTTTACTCTCATGCTACCTCTCTTTCTGACTCTTTACTCTCATGCTACCTCTCTTTCTGACTCTTTACTCATGCTACCTCTCTTTCTGACTACTCTCATGCTACCTCTCTTTCTGACTCTTTACTCTCATGCTACCTCTCTTTCTGACTCTTTACTCTCATGCTACCTCTCTTTCTGACTCTTTACTCTCATGCTACCTCTCTTTCTGACTCTTTACTCTCATGCTACCCCTCTTTCTGACTCTTTACTCTCATGCTACCTCTCTTTCTGACTTTACTCTCATGCTACCTCTCTTTCTGACTCTTTACTCTCATGCTACCTCTCTTTCTGACTCTTTACTCTCATGCTACCTCTCTTTCTGACTCTTTACTCTCATGCTACCTCTCTTTCTGACTCTTTACTCTCATGCTACCTCTCTTTCTGACTCTTTACTCTCATGCTACCTCTCTTTCTGACTCTTTACTCTCTCATCTCTATCTCTCTCATCTCTATCTCTCATCTCTATCTCTCTCATCTCTATCTATCTCTTGCTCTTTACTCTCTCTTCTATATTTCTCATACTCTTTACTCTATTTTTCTCTTGCTCTTTACACTCTCCTTTTTCTTAATCTTTACTCTCTTATCTCTTTCTTGCTCTACTTTTTCCTCTATCTCTCCTGCTCTTTACTCTCATCTCTATCTCATTCTTACTATTTACTCTCATCTATCTTTCTCTTGCTCTTTACTCTCATCTATCTCTCTCTTGCTCTTTACTCTCATCTATCTCTTTCTTACTATTTACTCTATCATCTATCTCTTTCTTACTATTTACTCTCTTATCTATCTCTCTCTTACTCTTTACTCTCTCATCTATTTCTGTATATAGTGTTTGCGAAGACTAACATACATATATAATGAGAGATAGCATTTATTTTGGGAAGACTACCATACTCATTCATTACTGTGTGTTGCTGATGAAAATATACTGTATATATGAAATAGTGGAGCTTCGTGTGTGTGTGTGTGTGTGTGTGTGTGTGTGTGTGTGTGTGTGTGTGTGTGTGTGTGTGTGTGTGCTGGAACTACTGGAGGGCATCACACGTATCTGAGGTTGACCTTGGAGATTCGCTTTGTGTGTGTGTGTGTGTGTCAGTTTTGAGGTTCACACACCGGACATAACTTCATTCCCTTCTACCACAACCTCGATCTCCTACAATCTGTTTATATATACTTTACCTTCCTTCCTCATTTCCTTCCTCCATAGCTCTACCTAAACACACACACACACACACACACACACTGGCATTCTCTACCCCACCAGCCACCGTCTAAACACACACACACACACACACACACACACTGGCATTCTCTACCCCACCAGCCAGCCACCGTCTGTCTCTCTTTCACACTGTTCCTTTAGTCTGGTGGTGACATTTCCTTTGAGGGTCTGGTCTTCGTCTGCTTGAGTTCCTCCTTCCACGAACTCCCTCCCAGCCAGCACCCCCTCATTTCCACTCACTAATTCACCCCTTCTTTCCTCCCCTCTCGGCTTTTTCACACCCTTACTTCCCCTCTTATTTCTTCTCTCCTCCCCCCTCTCTCTCTCTCTCTTAATTCCCCTCTTTCCCTTTACCTCTTTACTTCCTCTTCCCATCATAATAATTCTTCTCTCCCCTTCCATCTTGTTTTTTTAATCTTACTCCCTCTTCCTGTCGTCAGTTTTCCTTTCCTTTTACAATGTTGTCCTTGTTCTTTTCATAATTATAATCTATCATCATTCCACATCTCTTCCCTCATAAGTATTCAAGTCCCCTTCTTCTTCCTCATCTCCCTCCATTCCTTTCATGTCTTCCTTCTTACACTTTCATCCATAGGTTTCTCTGTTTCCCCTTTTCGTCTCATCCTTCCTCCCTGTCTCCCTCCCTCCCTGCCACACTCCCCTTTTTATTCCGGCCCGCTTCCCTTCCCCCCCCTTTCCTCCCCTCCCCCCCTCTCCTCCCTTCCTCCCTCTCCTCCCTTCCCCCCTTCCCCCCTCTCCTCCCTTCCTCCCTTCCCCCCTCTCCTCCCTTCCCCACCCTCCTTCCTTCCCCCCCCCCTCCCTCCCCCTCTCTCCTTCCTTCTCCCCCCTCCCTCCCCCCTCTCTCCTTCCTTCCTGCGTCCTCTTTCATCCCTTCCCTCTTATTTCCCTCCCCATTTCCTCTCTTGACTGTCCTCCCTCTACCCGGCCCCGTTTGTCCATTACCTCCCCCCCTGTCCCCCCTGCCCCCCCCCCTTCCAGTATGTGTTCCCACCCTTCTATAGTACAGTGGCCTCGGCTTTCATTCCCCCTCTCATCTTCCTTCTCAAAAAAAAAGAAAAAAAAGAAACATCTCCTCTTCCTTCCTTTTCGTTATTCTCTCCTCGTCCCTCCTCGAACCCCTTTTCTTTCCTTTACTTTCTTTTCTTTCCTTTACTTTCTTTTCTTTCATCTACATATCCTTACCCTCTCATCACCTTTCTCTCAACCACTTCCTCTTGTTCAATTTCCACATTTTCCCACTCACTTTTGAACCACCCTCCTTCATCCTTTTCCTTCCTCCCTTTCCCCCTCTTACCTCTTCTTGCACATCCTCTTTTTTTTTTTTTTTTCCCTTGTTCCTCCATGACACTCCCCCACCACTCTTTCCCATGTTCCTCTTCCGTCCTGTAACCCCTCCCCCACTCTTTCCCATGTTCCTCTTCCGTCCTGTAACCCCTCCCCCACTCTTTCCCATGTTCCTCTTCCGTCCTGTAACCCCTCCCCCACTCTTTCCCATGTTCCTCTTCCGTCCTGTAACCCCTCCCCTCTCTCTGCATGTATCACTCTCGCCTTGTACCCTCGCATGGCCTCCAGTGGTAATTTTGGTTTAATTCCGTATTTTTTTCCCCCTTCCACCTTCCTTCCTTGTTGTACAGCCTCCTCCATTTCCTGTACATATAAGCAAATTTCTATTACGTAAACAACTACTTTTTTTTACTATCTTGCGTTATTTTTCGTGGGCCTAATTATCCCGTGGAGAATGTTTCCAAAATGTGCAGTATAATGCAGTTTGTGTTGCGTTGTATGTACGTTTTTCCTATTGATGTTGTGAATATTTAACTAATATATGCAGGGGCGAGTGTTCGTTGTATGCTTACGTTGTTGTAATTCCCCCAATGCTATGGATATTTTAGAATGTTACGTGTGGTGAGTGTTGCATTGTGTATGATGTGGTGACGCTCAAACTACGCCGCGTTACCTTTGAGCAGCACACTAAAGGTGGCCTCACACACTACCATTTCCGCCCAGGATTTTGCTCGCCCACTCAGTTTAGCCGTATATCAACAACCTTGAATATGTGTGATGAGGGAAGTGTGACCAGTGTAGCGGAGGCTGTTTATGATATACCATTCTACGTCTGATTCAAACTCAAAAGATGTTGTCGTGGTGTTATCTCTTGTTTCATTTTGTTGTTGGTGGTGATGGTGAGTCTGGAATTAACACGTAAATAATGCATTCTGGTGGTGCAGGATGTTTCTGGCAATACTGAGAATGTATTGTGTGTAAATTGCCCCTTACTGTTGTGTGTTAATGTTGACGTGGGTGTTTATATCTTTATTCCTGTGCCATTTTCCCTGGATACTGGTACCTATGTAACTACAGTTGTATGCATCTTCCAACCCTGATTGTCTCACACCCTTTCTGTCTACACACTCTCTCTCTCTCCCTTATCAAATCCTCTCTCTATCCCTATCTCCTCATCCTCTCTCTTTCCCTCTCCAACTTCTATCCCTATCTCCTCATCCTCTCTCCCACATCTCCCCATTTCCATCTCCAAAACCTCATATCCTTATCTACTCTCCCATTTCTCTGCCCACACCCCCATCTCTCTTTCCATCTCCAACCCCTCCTATCCACATCCCCTCATCCTCCATCCCTCATTTCTACCCAGACACGCACTGTCTCTCACTTTGCTGCCTCACCTTCATACGTCAACGTGGGTGGAGGCAGGGTTAGAGAGAGTGGGGTGAGAAAGGGAGAGATGTCGAGTGGGAAGACAGGAGCGATAGTGACATAATAATATATATCCTATACTCAATGTTATGTTATAGATCTCTGGTACAGAATTTTAGATAATAGTATAGTTCAATTTTCATGAGATGGTGAAATATTTTAATTATTAAGTGATCAGAATGTAAAAAAAAGTGTTGATGTGAACCTTTCTTGAATACAGTTCATACTGAGATGAGACAAGGGAAGCGAGTGGTTATTTTAATGGTGGGGAGGAGAGTGATATAGAAGGGGGCGTCATTGTGTCGTTGATTGTGGGTTGGGTTGGGTTGGGCAGACGGTGGTGGCCTTGTAGATGTTGGTGCTTCGGAGTGTGTCCAGAAGGTACAGTACAGTACAATCTCACACAAATGGTTCACGATAACTCTGAAGTAATTGGTTAAGTTGAGAGCCATCCTACACAGCTGTGGCTCCTGGGAACAATTACTGATACCCAGAATTACTGAGTCCAAACAAGCATCCTCTTAGAAGATTGTAACCCCTCCCCTATAATGATAATAATAATAATAAAATTGATCTGGTCATATTTCATTTAGTAATTAATTCCAACGAGTTACACAAAGCATACAACAGAAAAACCATCGTCTGAATAAGTAATGTATCTGATGAGGACTATATTAAGAGTTTGTGACTAGGGGAAATAATTGTTGTCCAGTACTGTACATCATAAGATAATATTGTAGAGTCAGTGTGGCGTACGTTGTGAGGCCTTGACAACAGTGGTGACGTCAGCCAGCAAGGTGAAATTGTCTGTACGTCACTCACATTTGAACCTTTGTGTTGTTTATTGCATTCACTTGTATATTGCAGTACTCCGTCCAAAGAAAGAAGGCGTGAGATAGATTGCAATTGCAGGTTGACGATGAACTCATTCGGAAAGTCATGCATTGTGTGTTTCTCCAGCCCACATCACACAGACTGTTTACTGTAAATAGTTTAATGAGTGTAGTAATAGTAGTTGTTCTAGAGCAGCTGCGAGTTTAATGTGAACAACGACACTTTATTAATACTATTATTATTCACGGAAAGTCTAATAAAAAAATAAAAAAATTGGTGAAAATACTAAAGTTTTGGCCCAGTCTATAGAATGTTCAAGTTATATAATATTATGTACTGAACAAATACACAAGTTCTGTCTAAGGCTGTTGATGTGTAGTGTTGGAATGTTCACCTCCGTGTGCACAGGAAACCTTAGTAGTTTATAAAGAGACCAAGAAGATACAATGAGAGACCTTGGGCAGTGACGGGGGTGTACGGGGGGAGACTGGGGGGGGGGAAGGTAGGTGTAGAGGGGGAGATAGGTGTGAAGGGAGACTGGGGGGGAAGGTAGGTAGGTGGAGATGGATGTAGAGGGAGCAGGGAAGGTGGAAGGGGGAGATAGGTGGAGATGGATATAGGGGGAGCGGAATAGGTGGAGTGGATGAGGTAGGTGGAGATGGATGTAGGTAGGGGGAGCAGGGAAGGTGGAGGGGGGGAGATAGGTGTGGGAGGAGACTGGGGGAAGGTAGGTGGAGATGGGTGTAGGGGGAACAGCTGGGGGGAGTTTACTGGAGATGGGTGTAGGGTGGTAAGGGGAGACTGTGAGGGGAGTAAATTGAGGGGGGTTTGGGGGGAACAGAGGAGATTGAGGTGAAGGAGGGTGTGGTGGGAACAGGGGGAGGTAGGTGAAGGTGGATGTGGGGGAAACAGGGGAGGTAGGTGGTAGGAGGTAGGTGTTGTGAGGGGAGTGGAGAGGAAGGTGATGGATAGGATACTGAAATTGAATCAAAGTTGGTGATGTTGAAGGGTCGGAGGAGGAGGAGGCGAAGACGTTAAGAAGTGGAGGGAGGCGAGAGGGTGAAGTCGTAGGGGGGGGGGGGGCAGTGGAGGTAGAGAAGATGGAAGAGTAGCCTACAGTTGGGATGGAGGTGGCAGTGAGAAGTAGGAGATGATAAGTGGGTGGGAGAAATTAGATGGAAGTGGGAGTGAGAAGGAGGTGGAGGTGGGAGTAAGGAGGTGGTGGATAGATGGAAGAGAGGAGGTGGTGGATAGATGGAAGAGAGGAGGTGGTGGATAGATGGAAGAGAGGAGGTGGTGGATAGATGGAAGAAATGGGATGGAAGTGGGATTGTGAAGGAGGTGGATGTGGGAGGTGACGGGTGGTTGGGAGAAATGTGATGGAAGTGGGAGGGAGAAGGAGGTGGAGGTGGCGGGTGGTTGGAGGTGGAGGTGGAGTGAGGAGGTGGTGGATAGATGGAAGAAATGGGAGGGAGAAGGAGGTGGTGCATGGTGAGTGAGTGGGTGGGTGAGGGAGATTGGAGTTAGTCAGGCCACCACCCCCACACCCCCACCACCCCCGTCACAGGAACTCAAGGGCACCACCCACAGCTGTCTATTGCTCTGGGTGGCTGTAACAGGACTGATCTTACTCACGGTCGCTGCTCTTTGTTTGATTCCTCCTTCACACATAGAGAGGGCCACATGCAAGAACATTCGTGGTACACTCGTGATACATAATTTCTGACCAGAGTGTGAGCAGCAGAAAGCTTCGAATCGCCTGGTATTGCTCATTTCCCCACCCAGTACACCTATAGAGGCTGAGTTCGAATGCAGGGTTTATGTGTGTGTGGTGCCTGCCGTTCGTCTCTGGTCAGAAATTACGTATCACGAGTGTACATACATACGATGGCGTGGAAGCGGTACGATGGCTCCATAGACAAACAACAGTCACTATAACTCTACCACGTCATCGTCAACACCACGGTTGTTCTTGCATACGGACCATACATAGTCTCACAAACATCACCACACAATATAGGGATTACACTCACTAGATAGATAGATAATTTTATTGACCACAAATATGACACACCTAAAACGGGAACCCCTCATTGAGAATAGGAAAAAAAAATAAGACGTTGGTTGTAGAGGCGCGTCTTATTCTTATGCTTGATAAGGGGCCCGTTTGAGGTGTCTGTTTCATGTGTCTGCAACTGTATATTTCTACAACTATCACGCAGGTTTCGTAGTTCAAAATCGCTCTACAGTCAAGTTTCTTTTGATTCGATGCCTTAAAAAAAAAAAAAAAAATGTACATAATCATAAAATTTATTCAGCCTAGTTAAACCGCAGACTCCAACAAGTTATTCCATCTTAAATTTTATAGCAATCATTGTGTAGGCTCACGTCTGAACTACGGTACAGTACTGACCCACCAGTATATATAGTAATCACTGTAGTTTATATTGTATTTTTGTTTATTCAAGATTATGGCCTTCAGGATCTATATAGAGGTCAGTATATTTTATTATCCCACGTAATGCTCTTCCCCTACCTTCCTCTGTGATATTTATAAAAATATTACAAAGTCGCTCTACTCAAGTGTAACACAGTAAAGGTTGAGGAGTCAGAAGCGGCCTTTAATAACAGAAATTGAAGGCATTATATATACAACAGACTGTCAGAATATCGTGAAATGAGAGGGTTTGGGGTGATTGTGGGGGCGGAGTTGGGGTTGGGGTTGGGGTTGTGTGATGGGGTACGTTTAGGGATCACGGCCTCCAACTTCCGGGTTGTATTAATCCTCCTCCAAGTCTTTTACGGTCCAGGGAATTTTCTTGTGCCAGTGTCAACATATTACACGTTAGGATAGGTCAGTCAGGTTATATTTATCACTAACAACACTCTTTGGGGGTCGTTGTCTAGGAATAAACATAGCTTAGTTCACTAATATTAAGACCTTCTCACACTCGGTTATGATTTAGAAAGCTATGATTTTTGACGTACAGGGCATAAAGATAAATATCAACACTCTTGCATTATGCCACTCACACCACACGAAGCATTCTCAACCATTTATTCACGCCGTCTGTAAAAGTGATCGTTGCGAAAAGTATCCTTGCATGGAGTGAATATACAAGTAGACAATGCACACCAGTGTGTTGTAATATGAGGCTTTTTTTTATGTATGGTAATAACGATTGGGTTGTGTTCTGTTACGGTGTATAGAACTTAGGAGCCGCGTTACACAATATAATTATAATAGGACTAATTGCTGTCATTAACTCCAGCAGCTTACGAAATTAATATTATACAAGTACAAGTGCTTGATTTTAGGCCTTCAGAGATTTTCCGTACGTCATGTTGGGGGTAAACGTCATTACTTTAAGATTTTATTGGGTAACCTCTGTAATATCTAGTAACTTACATTGAATCACACTATCTTAAACATGAGATTAATAGTGACAGTATTATAAATGTTTCAAAATTGCACATCATAACCCATAACAACTAGAGGTGTCCTTAAAACTCTCCTTCGATGGCGTTTTTCCACTGACTGTGTGTAATACTAATAAGCAGGTAGGATATAACCAGGTTCCCAAGGCCTGTATACTAAAATAAGTTCTGTAATACTGTAGGGTTTTCTAATGGGACAAGCTAAAATAACCTATACTTGAAAAGGGGGTTCGAACTTGCAGAGAAACGAGCCCGGAACTTGTAGGGACGAGGTTGAGGCCATTAATCAAGGGAGGGGATGGTGTGTCAGACTGCTCGCTTAATGGTTCAAGTTCACCTCGCAGATATTAAGGGGGAAGTTTTGTGTTGGTAAATCTGGAGCAACTGAATCCTCCAAACTATTTCAAGCAACAGAACACCATTACTTTTGCTCTTCTGGTCCTGTTTCCTAGCATACTTTGGAGGAATCAAGGCACTCCAATGTACCAAAAAAGAATTACCACCTTAAAGCAAGTTGGCCCGCTGGTGGTGTGTAGAGGGCAGGCAGGAGGTTGGCATATTGCTCAACTGGCACAAGACACTAACCAACAATACACTACCCACAAGGCTTTTCCTATTGATAGTGTATTATTAATGTGTCTCACAGGTATATGTTTGTAAGTGAAAACAAAACAAGCCATAATTTTGGATCTCCATTCAGCCAAACATTTAATTAAGTAAGCATGTCTCAGTTAGCCAAAAAAAAAAAAAAAAAAAAAAAAGATATATAATAAAAAAAAAATGAATAAATACAAAAAGTGGCCAATACAGGAAGCTTAGAAAATAATGATGGGTTATGGTTGATGTTTTTATGTAAGCCTTGTACTGTAGTCGACCAATTTGTACAGGTCGGGTTGAACTTTGAGTGTGATGTATGATTAGAAGGAAAACAAAACAAAACACAGCATCACGCATGGGTAGCGGGTTTATTTTATTTTATTTTATTTTTTTTTCCTTGTGTTGGTGGTGGGGGACTCATGATTGTTTAATATAACGGTGCTCAAGGTTTTACTCTCAGGTAGGCTTGGCTTGTCACCTTCCTTTATCCGTTACTTGCACATCAGTTCTTATCAAATAACTTAACTGCGACGACAATATCCAAACACTATATTTATGTTTTTAAGTACTTACTTCCCCTGCCTACAGTGGAAGTATTTTTATGTATTTACTATTTGCTTGGAAAATGACTTAACTATTTGAAAGAAATCTGTTTCTTAACAATACCTGTAGTTCCAAACATCTATCTATCAATTGCCAATGCCACTCTCACTCATACCTCTCCACTCCATCCCTCCACCTCACTCTCGGTCTGCCTCTTCCACTCCATCCCTCCACCTCACTCTCGGTCTGCCTCTTCCACTCCATCCCTCCACCTCACTCTCGGTCTGCCTCTTCCACTCCATCCCTCCACCTCACTCTCGGTCTGCCTCTTCCACTCCATCCCTCCACCTCACTCTGCCTCTTCCCCTCCGTCCCTCCACCTCACTCTCGGTCTGCCTCTTCCCCTCCGTCTCTCCACCTCACTCTCGGTCTGCCTCTTCCCCTCCGTCTCTCCACCTCACTCTCGTACACTTTCTTAACCAATCTCTCCCCATATGCTCCACATGACCGAACCACCTCAAGGTGTTCCTTTTCACACACTCCAGCACATCCACATCGCTCACGTACTTCTTCATTCGTCAGTCTATCTCTCCACGTTACTACTACACATGCACTTCTCAGGTAACTGATTTCCACCCTTCTAACTCTTGATTTATGTCTCTCCGTCATCGTCCACGCTTCACTCGCGTATGTCAGTGTCGGGATTACCACACTATCATGTAAATAAAGTCTTCTTCACTTCCATACTCATAAATAATGTACCAGATAGTGAATATATTATCCAAGACATCACACTGGGAGAAATGTTTATGTTCTCCCTATATACCCCACCACGTCGGAGGAAACTATTAAGAATGAAGAAGCAGGCCAAGTGAAACTGAGTGAAGTATTATTTCTGAATGGGGTTTGTTTCGTAGTTGGCCACCCTGCAGCGTTTGACAAGTTCACCTTTGTTGTTTTTGTCGTCGTTTGCAGTGTTGCCGTCGCTCTGCTAAGTGTCCACGCATTAGACTTGGCACTTGCTGATGGGCGGAAAATGTGTAAGATAATGTGTTGAAAAAGTTGAGGAAATGGTTGAATAATTTTAAAGTTATATGTTTTCATTAATTGTGTTTTGTTCTCATTACGTGTTTGTGATGACTTGGAAGGCTGTTGATTAATCCAAACTACGGTACGCTACAAATCAAGTTCCCTTCTCATATAGAGGTTGCCTGTTTCGTGGTATAGTTTAAAGGAATCATCAGCCTTGCATCAGCCTTGTAATATAACCCAATGAGACTCTTACCCCATTGACCACGTGGTAAAATACATGTATCTACTTGTGTTCTGTATCCTGGCATGGTTCCAAGGTGGTGTACACAATACTTGGAGACTTACTGGTATTATTAGCTGATATAGATTTACTTGTGTTCTGTTCACCCTGGTATGGTTCTAAGGCGGAAACAATATTGGGAAACTTATTATTATTGTTTGTAGATATGACCTTTACTGTGTTCTCTTCCTGGTATGATTCCAAGGTGTAAACAGTATGAAGACTTATTGGTATTGTTGTTGTTTACAGATATGGTCCGGTGCAGAGCGTCAAGATGTTGGCTGGGGGCGGGGGCGGGGGCGGGGAGGAGGGCGGAGGGGGCCAGGGCATGTGTGCCACGGTGGCCTTCATGGACATATGTGCCGCCGCCAAGGCCCACAAGGCGGACAACCGGCTTGAGGATCGTTGCCTCAAGACCACTTACCATGAGGCCTCCCTGACCTCCCTCGGCTCACCCCAGTATACCCCGCCCATACACCTCCACCGAGAGCCGCCCACGCACTCGTACACGCCCACCGCCTCGCCTGCGTCCAATTCCAGCAACCCTGGCCTGGCATCCCGCAGCCCAAGGTTCTCAGGGTAAGTCACAAGTCATACTCTTTGGTTATACTGTCATCACTATGGCTTCAAAACGTCCTCAGTAGTATTTTATTTTATTTATTTATTTATTTATTTATTTATTTATTTATTTATTTATTTATTTATTTATTTATTGGACTGTCCTTGCCACTTGATGACATGTTACTGTACTAGACCTAAGCTGTTTTTGTATAGATGTAGTACACTGCAGACTGGACTTGAGTGGTGGGCCAATCAGGATTCTGTCGTCTACCCCTATTTTTTTTATCTCCTAGATGGCGGTACTCATGTAGCTCAGAATTACATGCTTAATGTTTGACTGATACTATAAATACCACCATGATATCCATAACTTGACTGATGATAATTATTGGGATATCCAGTAAGGTGATAGAGAAGTAGAAGTCAATTTGTCGAGTACCACCAGCTGGGTTATAAAAATGACGAGGTATACTGTGCTGTACTTTGGTCCCACTAGGGATGGATTCCGGCCCCTGCCCCCTACCAACACACCCACACACATTATTCACACCCATAACCACGCCCACACCAAACTTCTGCCAGCCATCCCTCCCCGCACCGGCACATCCTTCCCTCCCTCCGACCTCCCTACGACTGTGGATGTGTCTACTACTACTACTGCTGCTGCTGCTGATGCTGTTATTACTTCTGCTGTGGGAGAAGTACCGTAGCGCGACTGAAAAGAAAAAAATAAAAACATCCAAACCTCCATGGCTGACCCGAACTGCCCCCTGGTGCTCCCAATCTCGCTGTCTTGTAGTAATATTATAAAAATGTTGTAGAAGATGGATGCGCAGTGAATCACACAAAAAAATAAGTAGTAATTGAAGGATACTCGTGGCTTAGTGTTCTAGTGAAGTGAATGTTGTTGTTGTAGCTATATATTGTAGAAAGGTGATGAAGCTGTGAACACCTGATAGCGTGTGGTGGTTATGGTGGTGATTATATAGCATTTGTGTCTGTGTAAAGCCTACAATGTGCATATGTGATGATTGGTGATGGAGAATACACTAGCGAGCCCTGGAATGTACAGCAAGACTTGGATGTATCCCTCATGTATCCACCAAGAAGAATTACCCTCCACTACCCTCCTTCGTCGCCAGGGGTGTAGGGAGGGGGTCGCCAGCCATGTGTTGTATGTGCAGCCTCCCCCTCTCCCCCTCCCTCCTTTCCCTGTGCGGTGGTGACCTGGAGGTGTTGGTGGTGTTGCCTCCAGTGCTGTGTTGTTATTCGTATGTATAAAGCAAGTGATGGTGTGTTGTGACCCACAGTGAGCGTTTCTTTAACTAAGCCTATCTTCATGTTATTGTTTTGTTTACGGTGCGCACCAGTGTTGAAGTGATGCACAAGATCAAGTGCCCCGAGTTAGTAGCTACGTACCGCATATTAGTTTTATTAGTGCCGAAATGGTCGTAGCTTACCGGTACAGTAGTTCTAGTAAGGAGATGGTATAACGTGTCGTAAAACGAATAAAACGTGCCGATAAAATACAAATGCAAATTGCCGGTTAAATAAAATAATCTTGGTGACGAGAAGGGTGCATAAGACATAATAAAGCAACGTGTCGTAAAAAAAATATCTGTTTACAATAGTGCAAAATTATGATTTAAGCGGCTGTGGTGGTGGTTTCGTTTCCTGGATGCTGGGTTATGTAAGTGAAGCTTTGTGGAGCATGGCGGCGGCAGGAGGTGGAGGCGGTCGGTCAGCCATGGTCGCCTCTACAAAAGGCTGGCCGAGCCGGGCAGCCTAACCGGGTAAAATGGAGGAGGAGAAAAGGAATGTAAAGTTCAGAGCTACGAGAGAGAGGTAGGTCTGTGGGGCGGGGCCGGATGTTTCCTCTTACTCACTGGCACTAACACGCACACGTCCACTTAACATTCTTTCTAACATTAGGTTGTGTAAATAGTTGGAAAATTGTCCAGACACACAGTACACTACTCTCGCTTCCCTGTGAATGAACGATTCATGAAATGTAACCGAAAGCTCAGCATGAGGTGGAGCCTTGATCACCAATGTTGAAGTACTAATATAATAAGTAGACATAACACTTAATAGAGCGGCAGATGTATTATGTCTGATTACATATTTATCAGGGAAGCTGAGAGTATAGTACCAAGTGTCGATAAGGCGTGTGTTTGTTTTTGTGTTTTGAGCTTGAATCCTGATTGGCCTGTAGGCTACCTTCTATTACAGTCCTGTCTGCAAAACAGTTTTTTTGTAATAAGTCCTCATTCGTCCTGTGTCGTTTGTTTACATTTATGGATTGTTGTTCGTGTATGTGGGATGTGTTTATAGGTACTATGGTGGTATATGGAATGTTTTCATCTTCCATAGGTACTGTAGGTTAGTCAGCCCACGTTCCCTATCTATTCCAAGTTTGGCACTCTTGAACTGAAAGTGTTATAACCTGTTTGGTTAGGCTGATCTATCTGAATGGTTGGAGGGTGGGGGGGGGTGCGTTAGGGGGTTGAGCCTAGTTGGTGTACATGCAGTAGTTCTTTCATAATAGTTGCTTACATTTTTGTACCGAAATGCTGATTAGATTTCTTTCGGTAGACGTCACTGTAGTTTACGTGAGAAAACCCAAGACCTGTTTTTGACACACATTAATTAAGTTTTCTTCCTTTTTTTATCGATTGTATATTATTTATTAGTATTATAGTTGTTCTGATAGAAGTAGTATTTAACATCAAGTAAATCTCAGTGAATCCAACACATGCGGGCAGCGACAGAGAGAGGGATTTGTGTGAGGGACTGAATAGACACTCAGACAGATGACATTACAAGGAAGAGCTAGGAAGTAAATGGGGTTTGAATAGTGCAAGTCTAGCTGGATTAGTGTGTGTGTGTATGTGTGTGTGTATAACTAACCAGCTGTTGCCACCCAGCCAGTTGGTCTCAGGTGGTGCTATACAGAGTCCCTCCCACTCAACTGTGGCTTCCCTCTCCCACTCACTCACTCACTCTCTCTCGTTCCCACATAACCCTCCTTACTCTACCTTCACACCCCAACCCCATTAATTTTTAGTATCCTTTTTCCCCCCATCTACTTCATCCCTACCTTTCCCCATCTACTTCATCCCTACTTTTTCCCCCATCTACTTCATCCCTTCCTTTCCCCATCTACTTCATCCCTACTTTTTCCCCCAGCTAATTCATCCCTTCCTTTCCCCATCTACTTCATCCCTACCTTTCCCCATCTAGTTCATCCCTACCTTTCCCCATCTAGTTCATCCCTTCCTTTCCCCATCTACTTCATCCCTTCCTTTCCCCATCTACTTCATCCCTACCTTTCCCTATCTACTTCATCCCTACCTTTCCCTATCTACTTCATCCCTACCTTTCCCCATCTACTTCATCCCTACCTTTCCCCATCTACTTCATCCCTACCTTTCCCCATCTACTTCATCCCTACCTTTCTCCATCAACTTCATCCCTACCTTTCCCTATCTACTTCATCCCTACCTTTCCCCACTTCTTACTACTTACCTGCCTAACTAGCCTAACACCAAACTACATCCTCAAGACATACTTTTATCTCCCACCTTTCACCCACCCACCCACATCTTTCCTCCTCTATCAATCTTGTCAACAACCAATTTGGCTGATCTGTCTCTTGGACCAGTACCGTATGCTCTCCTCTCCTCTCCTCTCCTCTCCTCTCCTTTCCTTTCCTTTCCTTTCCTTTCCTCTCCTCTCCTCTCCTCTCCTTTGCTCTCCTCTCCTCTCCTCTCCTCTCCTCTCCTCTCCTCTCCTCTCCTCTCCTCTCCTCTCCTCTCCTCTCCTCTCCTCTCCTCTCCTCTCCTCTCCTCTCCTCTCCTCTCCTCTCCTCTCCTCTCCTCTCCTCTCCTCTCCTCTCCTCTCCTCTCCTCTCACCCACTACTGTACTGTACATTTATTTTCATGTCCGAGTTACGTCTCACCCTGTCACCTAATTTGGTTTCCTATTTTGGTTTTTCCTAGTTCCATTTTTTATGTAAACAGTTTCTCATTAGACTAACCTGTTTTTTTTTCAGTTAATTTTATCTGGTTTCTTTTCTCTCACTTGTGTCTTTAGTTTCTTTTTTCTGTTTTTATCTTTTCTCTCTATGCTTATCTTATTTTGGTCCTTCATTTCCTTCTCTCATTGTTAGCATCATATTATCTTGTTTTGGTGCCCATGCTTTTCTCATTCTGGTCCCTCATTCCCTTCTCATTCTGGTCCCTCATTCCCTTCTCATTCTGGTCCCTCATTCCCTTCTCATTCTGGTCCCTCATTCCCTTCTCATTCTGGTCCCTCATTCCCTTCTCATTCTGGTCCCTCATTCCCTTCTCCTCATTTTAGTCTCACTTTCATGATATGTGTCCGACGCAGAATGGTGAGGGCATGATGATGATGATGACTATTATGAGGACAGTTGGACCCTCCTATCCCCAGGCTGGATTAGCTGCACCTGTGCCTCTATCTCTCTCTTTATGCCTCTCTCTCTCTCCCTCCCCTTTAGTCTCCTTCCTACCAGTTCTCTCTCTCTCTCTTTATCTGTCTGTCCGTCTGTCTCTCTCTGTCTGTGTCTGTATGTCTGTATTGTTCTCCTTGACCCCTCGCTTTCCCCTCAGGCTCTCCCCATACCTGTCTTTCATAACAGAATTTTTGTAAAAGATTTTTCTGACCATTATAAGGAGCTTCTATACAGTATAAGGGGATATGCTGAGTATAAGCGTGTTATTGCCGTTTAATAATGGGTTCTGGTGGACGTAAGGGACTTCAGCGAGTATAATAGGGTTCTGAATGATACAAGGGATTTCTGGAGAGTGGAAGGTTTGGTATATAGTTAGGCTTAGCGTCTGTGTGCAGGGAAGAGGTCTTGAGATAATAATAACAAAGGAGTTTTGATTGTGTGTGTGTGTGTGTGTGTGTGTGTGTGTGTGTGTGTGTGTGTGTGTGTGTGTGTGTGTGTGTGTGTGTGTGTGTGTGTGTGTGTGTGTGTGTGTGTGTGTGTGTGTGTGTGTGTGTGTGTGTGTGTGTGAAATCATTATGTTTGAAAGTATCTATAAGGTGAGATTTTACATGTGTTTAAAAAGCACAGTAGTACTAGCAGTATGTATATAAGCTTCTTGTCTGGTATATAAATTTAATATTATGATAGTGACGCTGGACTTGTGTGGTTGTAGTGCTAGAGAGGATTACTGAATTCCTTAGGGTATGGTAACAGTGGTGAGGCTGATGGTTGTGATTGTAGTTGTAGTGGTAGGAGTTGTAGTGGTGATTGTAGTTTTTGTTGTGGTGGTGGTGGTGGAAGAAACTATTCAACTGGCTGTGTGGTAGTGAATGTGTGTGTGTGTGTGTGTGTGTACTGTCTGTGTGGTAGTGAATGTGTGTGTGTGTGTGTACTGTCTGTGTGGTAGTGAATGTGTGTGTGTGTGTACTGTCTGTGTGGTAGTGAATGTGTGTGTGTACTGTCTGTGTGGTAGTGAATGTGTGTGTGTACTGTCTGTGTGGTAGTGAATGTGTGTGTGTGTGTACTGTCTGTGTGGTAGTGAATGTGTGTGTGTACTGTGTGTGTGGTAGTGAATGTGTGTGTGTACTGTCTGTGTGGTAGTGAATGTGTGTGTGTTAGTGAATGTGTGTGTGTACTGTGTGTCTGTGAATGTGTGTGTGTACTGTCTGTGTGGTAGTGAATGTGTGTGTGTGTGTACTGTCTGTGTGGTAGTGAATGTGTGTGTGTGTGTACTGTCTGTGTGGTAGTGAATGTGTGTGTGTGTGTACTGTCTGTGTGGTAGTGAATGTGTGTGTGTGTGTACTCTCTGTGTTGTAGTGAATGTGTGTGTGTACTGGCTGTGTGGTAGTGAATGTGTGTGTGTGTGTACTCTCTGTGTGGTAGTGAATGTGTGTGTGTACTGGCTGTGTGGTAGTGAATGTGTGTGTGTGTGTGTACTCTCTGTGTGGTAGTGAATGTGTGTGTGTGTGTGTGTGTACTGTCTATGTGGTATAGTGAATGTGTGTGTGTACTGTCTGTGTGGTAGTGAATGTGTGTGTGTACTGTCTGTGTGGTAGTGAATGTGTGTGTGTGTGTGTGTACTGTCTGTGTGTGTGTACTGTCTGTGTGTCTGTGAATGTTGGTGAAAGGAACTACTATCAACTCACTGATGGTGTGGTAGTGACAGTCGACTGATGGTAGTGACGGAGACTGACCTATAATGGAGTGGTGGAGGCTAATGGTGGTTGTGGTGGTGGTGGGCGGCGGCTATTGATGGCAGGGATGGGGTGGTGGTGGTGGAGGGGGAGGTAGCTTAATGGTGGTGAAAATGGAGGAGGTTGTGGAGGGGGAGGAAGTTTAATGGTGGTGGTTATGGTGGTAAAGGCTCTTCCACCTCTTCTACCCCTCCCTTCCCTTCCCTTCTCCCACCCCTTCCCTTCTCCCTCTTCCACCACCCTCCCTTCCCTTCTCCCCTCTTCCACCCCTCCCTTCTCCCTCTCCCACTCCCTCACCCCCTTCCCTTCTCCTCTCCCTCTTCCACCCCTCCCTTCTCCCTCTCCCCTCTTCCACCCCTCCCTTCTCCCTCTCCCACCCCATCTCCCACTCCCACCCCTTCCCTATCCCACCCCTTCCCTATCCCCACCCCTCCCCCTACTCCCACTCCTCCCCACCCCTCCCTCCCCTCTCCCCCATCTGGTGAAGACTGGAGGCACTCTTGGGTTGGGATGACCCGTTACACATTATGAGTGTACACGTACGCACATACGGTACCGGAATACTTACTTACTTAACAAACACATACTTACTTATATACCGGTTACCACACACAGATCCACACACTCTAACACACACACTCTTAAACACACATTATGCACTTAGAAACATCAATATAAGTACAACACACACACACACTCTCTCTCTCTCTCTCTCTCTCTCTCTCTCTCTCTCTCTCTCTCTCTTCTCTCTCTCTCTCTCTCTCTCTCTCTCTCTCCTCTCTCTCTCCTCTCTTTCTCTCTCTCTCTCTCTCTCTCTCTCTCTCTCTCTCTCTCTCTCTCTCTCTCTCTCTCTCTCTCTCTCTCTCTCTCTCTCTCTCTCTCTCTCTCTCTCTCTCTCTCTCTCTCTCTCTCTCTCTCTCTCTCTCGTTGGAGTGGAGGTGAGAGGCAACTTGAGTACAAGAGAGTTTTGTTCCCAAGGGAGGTTGAAGGGAAGGGAAGGGAGGAGGAGTAGGAGGAGGAAGGCGTTTGAGGGGATGAGGGGGTAACGAGAGGGAGGAGAGAGTGGAGGGAAGAGGGGGTAACGAGAGAGTGGAGGGAAGAGGAGGAGAGAGTGGAGGGAAGGGAAGTAATGAGAGGAAGGAGGTGGAGGGGGATCAGGTGGGGTGAGCCATCCATCGATCTTCTTTCACGAACCCTGCCACCACCTGCCTCCCTCCCTCCCCCCTCTCTCTCTCTCTCTCTCTCTCTCTCTCTCTCTCTCTCTCTTCTCTCTCTCTCTCTCTCTCTCTCCTACATATTGAAAATCGCCAGGCCTGCCACTCTCTCACTCTGCTCACTCTGCCTCTCTCTCCTGAGTGCACCCTGCCTCTCTCACTTTTTCCCGCCTGCCGCCACCTGCTCTCTTACTTAATCTGGCTTCCTCTCCACCAACTCCCTGTGCTCTTCCTTTTCCTCCCTGTTAAGCCGCTTCCCTGCTTCACCTCACTTGCTATATACCACCACACCAACCACTTCTCTCTTCACCATCCTCACTGCCACGTCCCTTATCTTATCATTGGCGTTCTCTCTCTCTCTCTCTCTCTCTCTCTCTCTCTCTCTCTCTCTCTCTCTCTCTCTCTCTCCTCTCTCTCTCTCTCTCTCTCCATCTCTCTCTCTCTCTCTCTCTCTCTCTCTCTCTCTCTCTCTCTCTCTCTCTCTCTCTGATGTCCTCCTTCCCAACTCAACTCCATCGCTTTCGCCTTCCTTGTTTCATTCCCACTTCACTGGCTCTGCTGTCTCCTCTCCTCTTCTCTCCTTTAAGAGTACACAGTTCTCTCTCCTCCCTCCCTCTCTTGTATTACCCCACGTCCTCAATACCCTCTCTCTCTCTCTCTCTCTCTCTCTCTCTCTCTCTCTCTCTCTCTCTCTCTCTCTCTCTCTCTCTCTCTCTGTGTGTGTGTGTGTACATAACGGCATCTACCGTAGTTTGATCTTCTGTTATTGTTTCTGAAAGGTGAACTTCCTCTTGGTTGACCTTTCACTTTATTTCTTACCTTCTTACTCTTTTATTATTAATGATTTTTGTCGGACTCTGAAATGAACCGGCCTTGTGGAGTCGACGTTTCACCGACACCGTTACATTTCATTGAAAGTCACTGACCTTAAACAATTTGATGTTGATTAAACTAGTTGGGGTCGTAGCCACTATCACTGTAACTGTTGTCCCAAATTTGGTCAACAATTAATTTATTATTTTTCGAAGTGGTTGTTACGCTTTTAATTCACCATTGAAGGAATTATTTCAGAAAGTAAATATATCTTTGTTGATGAAATATAGCATACTTATATTTTAGTGTGAATGAAACCTACTTTTTTACGTTTGTGTGACACAAACTCACAGTACTAGTAGTTTCCAAACAGTGCCATTCTAAATTCACTCACTGGCTACAGGAAAATACGGTAATTATGTACTCTTTGTTAACCTGCTCTTTGGTGCATGTACTAAATTTGTCACAGGAAGGTATTGTCAGTCATCTTCAAAAAGGCTTAGAAAATATTGACGTCACTTGAGGATACGCATTGTGTGTTGCAGCACTCACCTCGTTAATGGAAGAATAGAGAGATTTTCACCATTGAAGTCTTATTGAGGCCTTCCCACTTTACCTTCATTTCCTCGTCTGTGCCTCCTGGTGTTCAGTTTAATCACTGGTATTTACACACGATTCTCCTCTTGGGCGTAAGTCTGCTTAGTCTTCTTTACTCTCTCCTCTTCCCTCTTCGGTTCTTATCTATAACATTCGCCTTGTTGTGTGGAAAAAGTTGTTGTCTTATTTGTATTTTTATAATATTTTTTTGGATAGTGGTTGTGGTGACTGTCGTAAATCCGAGGTTTAGGGTTTAATAAAATTGCACAACCTGTCAAGGAGAGGCTGACTCTGAAAGTCGTGTGTTTTTTTTTTTTTTTTCTTTTCTTTTTCTTTTTCTTTTCTTTCATATGTTACCATCATTGCAGTAAATGTTTTCTTTGGGCAGTTATGACCTTATATTTTTTTCAGTCACTGGAAGCCTGTCATGTATGAATTAATATTTCCTTTAAAAGATTATTTTTAATGTTGCCGTGTTGCACAAGTTGTGTAAATATAAGTTTTGTTTTTTTAAAGATATTGTCAAAGAATAGATATAATAGAAGAAACAATAGAGTCTTAATGATTTTTGCTTTTCTCACGCAATTAACATTTCACAAGAATAATCAAAAGATAACGATAACATGATTTGCAGAAGGTATCGTGTGCAGAACTTGAGTCACCAAAGTGAAGCACGTTTTAAAATGAAGTGGTTGATGCTTGTGGCCTTATCAGTTCCACCTCATTTGAAACGTCCGCTAGACTTTGGCAGTCATGTTACTTGGCAGGGCTGGTGTTGGGGTGTGTCGTCCATCCTTCCTTCCTTTAGTCAGCAGCATAATGTTTGTCTTCAGTCCTCGTCTCTCCCCTACAGCTTTGTCGCCACCGGATTAATATTAGAGGAGTGATTGACAGGCGGAGTAGTAGTGGTCCCAGTCAGTCACTTGGCCAATCTCTGCTTCTCTCACACATACATTCTCTCTCTCTCTCTCTCATCTCTCTCCTCTCTCTCTCTCTCCTCTCTCTCCTCCTCTCCTCTCTCTCTCCTCTCTCCTCTCTCTCTCTCTCCTCTCTCTCTCTCTCTCTCTCTGGGTCTCTCTCTGTCTCTGTCTCTCTCTCTGGGGTCTCTCTCTGTCTCTCTCTCTCTCTCTATCTCTCTCTCTCTCTATCTCTCTCTCTATCTCTCTCTCTCTCTATCTCTCTCTCTCCTCTATCTCTCTCTCTCTCTCTTGAACGTGTTATTCTCAAGGCTAGCATGGGTACCGTACTGTACAGGAAAGTTTCTGTTCTTGGACACGAACATACAATACACCAATATAACTAAACACGTTATTGCCAAGTCTGAAGAGGGTATGGTACGGTTTTCATTTTTTCATTGTGTTGGAGGGGGTTCAGCTTTTACATCAGGTTTAATTTGGGTCAAGTTGGCTTTTCTTCTTTCCCCTCCCATTGTTTGTTAAGGTTTTGACTCGGGCTGTTCGGTGTCCTTATAAGGTGGGAGTGGTGATGGCGATTGTGTTAGTGTTTGTGTTGGTGATTAATCACTGGGATTGGCCAAGGAATGGAGGTTTCTGTAGCTGTAAAAAAATTGAGTATTGTTTGTTTCCCTTCACACCTTCCCTCACTTAAAACTCTTCCATTCCTTCTCTTCACTTACCTAACTAAACCTCTTCCATTCCTTCTCTTCACTTACCTAACTAAACCTCTTCCATTCCTTCTCTTCACTTACCTAACTAAAAACTCTTCCATTCCTTCTCTTCACTTACCTAACTAAACCTCTTCCATTCCTTCTCTTCACTTACCTAACTAAACCTCTTCCATTCCTTCTCTTCACTTACCTAACTAAACCTCTTCTATTCCTTCTCTTCACTTACCAAAACTAAACCTCTTCCATTCCTTCTCTTCACTTACCTAACTAAACCTCTTCCATTCCTTCTCTTCACTTACCTAACTAAACCTCTCCCTTTCCCTCTCTTCACTTACCTAACTAAAACTCTCCCTTTCCCTCTCTTCACTTACCTAACTAAACCTCTTCCATTCCCTCTCTTCACTTACCTAACTAAACCTCTTCCATTCCCTCTCTTCACTTACCTAACTAAACCTCTTCCATTCCCTCTCTTCACTTACCTAACTAAACCCTCTTCCATTCCTTCTCTTCACTTACAGTACCTAAACCTCTCCCTTTCCCTTCTTTTACCCTTCCCTTTCCCTCCCCTTATTTTCTTTCATTCTTCCCACTGCTTCCATTTCTTGCACTTCCCTCTTACCTTCTTCTTTCACCTGTCCCTTCTCTTCCATTACCATCAATCTCAAAATAGTTGGTCTGCGAAGAAATACTGTTGGGAGGAAGTTGTGATGGTGGTGGTGGTGGTGTTGGTAGAGGAGTGAGGGTGATGATGGTGAGGATGGTGAGTGTGGGGGCGTTGGTAGAGGAGTGAGGGTGGTGAGGGTGAGGAGTGTGGTGGTGTTGGTAGAGGAGTGAGGGTGGTGAGAGGGTGAGGAGTGAGGGTGGTGAGGGTGAGGAGTGTGGTGGTGTTGGTATAGGAGTGAGGGTGGTGATGGTGAGGATGGTGAGTGTGGGGGCGTTGGTAGAGGAGTGAGGGTGGTGTTGGTAGAGGAGTGATGGTGGTGATGGTAGAGGAGTGAT